>JBCNYH010000009.1:10037884-10053295 GCA_039654325.1 Tandanus tandanus
TGCAAAGGAAGCTCATTTCAGCCGCCTGTATCCGCGATCTTGTTCTTTCGGTCACTACCCAAAGCTCGTGACCATAGATGAGGGTTGGAACGTAGATAAACTGGTAAATTGAGAGCTTTGCCTTTCGGCTCAGCTCCCTCTTCACCATGACAGACTGGTACAAGCCCCACTTTACAGCAGAGGCTGCACCGATCCGCCTGTCGATCTCCCGTTCCATTCTTCCCTCACAAGACCCTGAGATACTTCGTTCCAGACCCGGAGGGTGCATTCCACAAAAAAAAAACAGTTAAAGATTAAAAAAAAGTCACTGAATTGTTCTGTTTCATACAAATTCATCTCAAGTTTTGATTAATCACAGTAGCCACCCTTTTTGCAGACATTCCAGCTAATCATTTGTGGCATTCTTTCAGTGTATTGTTCTGAAAGTTTAAGTTTCCACGAATGTGTTGGACTTGTTGCTTCACCCTTCTGTCCACTCCAGCCCAAACTAGTTCCTACATACCACTAACTTTTGTTCCTTTTCAGGTCATTCTCTGGACTTGATCCGCTTACATTTATACATACATGATAAAAGTGAGAAAATCGGTGTGTTCTAAAACTTTTGACCGCTATTGCATGTAAGCTGGCGCTGTGTGCTGATAGTGATGATCTCACTCTTCTCATTCTCACTCATCTGCTGACCCACTTAATCCTATTAGGGTTTATACGGTGGGATACACCCTGAACAGCTCGTAAGACCATCGCATGCCAACACACACGCACGACCATTCACATTCACATCCACCAAAAAAAAAAAAAAAAGGTAAATATTTTGTTGGAGTGCCCTTAGCTTTGATCTGAATCAAATTTTGTCTGAATCATTAGCAAAACTTTGATGCAAGGTATAAATGTGGCCTTTTGTGTGAAAGTGAGTATTCATTTTCATTAATAAAACGTACACAGTGTTACACATTTATTCATTTCTCAAACCACCTAATCCTACTAGGGTCGCAGGGAGACTGGAGCATATCTCAGCCAACACTGGGCAAAGGTGGAGTACACAGCTCACCAGTCCATTGCAGGGCCAAAATACACACAATCATCCACACTCACACCTAGGGGCAATTTGGAACAGCCATTTAATCTAATGTGTAAGACAACACAAGCACAGGGAAAACATGCAAACTTTACATAGAAATACCCAGGACCTTCTTGCTGTGAGGCGGACGTGCTAACCACTACACCACCGTGCCGCTCACGCAAAGTTATGTAAAATTATATATAATTTATATTATCTCCAGAAACCTCGAATCGGATTTGGTGAATATTGTAAGATGGTGCAATATACTGTATAACACATCCTGTTCGATCACATTTATTTCTTTGTTGTTGTTTTTTTCTTTCACTTCCATTTCCACATGCATGCACTTGGATTTTTATCTCACACTTTTTTTTTATTTTGTAGCCAAATGCAAGCACAACAACATGGATGGTTTTTCAGTAAATAAATGTTACAAAGCAGAATAATTCAGAAATACTTTTAAAAAAAAGAAAGAAAGAATTTGTCTTTGTTCATTTATCTTATTTATTTTTCATTTAATGTTCATTTAAACAATGCGCTTGTGACGTTTAAGTGACCAATCAGATTTTGTCATTGCTACTACAAATGTCAATCATCTGCCAGGCTACTGGCCCCTCCCACCAGAGGGGGCAGAGCAGCATGTCCTGTTCCGAGCTGCATGCACATTTTTATAAACAGAACAACAACAAAAAAAAGGCAACAAAAATAGATACCTGTGTTAGTTCCACATACAGTAGGCCAGCTTGTTTGTTGCATGTACTTGTACAGTTTGCTTGTACTTGATTATAAAGAGATAAACTAAGAAACTAAAGCCATTCACTCTCAGATCCACAGAAAAAGAAAAAAGACTCCAGTACTTGTCCTACATTCCGGTGATGAATGTTTTTTTGTTCTCACACTTCTTTGTCTTTTCTAATCCCTTTGGGGGAAATATGTGCTGTACTGTAATACTGATGATAACCTTAACCTCCTTCTTATACAAATAGCTCATATGTAAATGATTCTTTATCTGCAAGAGACAGAGATTAGCTAATTATAAATAAATTAGAGTGATATATACAGTAGCTACTGAAATGAACAGGTGTGAAATACGATAATACATGCACAAAAGCACTGAATGTGCACAGATTGTAAATATGAACTAACCATTAAATCGGTTAAGCCATATTTGCAAAAGGGGCCAAGGATTTTCTTTACAAAAGACGCCTCAGTTCCTGAGGGGCCACTGACTTGCTGAGTTGAGACGTCAGGACCCTCCGACAACATCTCACGCTCAGCGGGCCCAAGCGCTCCTCGACAAACATGACCATCCCTGTGCTTTCAATACAAACCTCTCACTTCAAAAAGTGTCCATTGGAGGAAAAAAACATAGCCAAGATTGGTTTCTTTTTTTATGTGAGCCCGGTTTTCATTTGACTTTATTATACAGTATTACTGGGTAGTCAATGAAAAGAAAACACACAACTTAAAAAAACTTAAAAAAAAAAAAAAAATGCAGATTGTTTACAACTCACATTATATGTTCCACTGAAATGAGTAACAAAAAATAATAATAGGACAAATAAATTAAAAAAAGAGTATTCACTTGAAACACTTTTGTTTGTATAAAGATGTGGCTCAAATGATGTGTATGTTTTATATATTAAAAAAAAAAGTTTGTTTTTATTATTTCCAAATAAAAAAGTGTGTGGAAGAAATATTTTGTACTGTTTATTTCTTATGAAGGATATTTGTCCTTAAAGACTTGGCGTGTACTATCCAGGCTTGAAAAGTATTATAAAAATCAAGTAAAATGATTGAAAATATCTCAAAATCATTCACTCATATGGCAAACTGCTTAATCCTACTAGGGTCGTGGGGAGGCTGGAGCCTGTCTCAGCCCACACTGGACGAAGGCAGGGTACACCTCGAACAGCTCACCAGACCACTGCAGGGCGACACACACAACCATTCACACTCACACCTAGGGTCAATTTGCAAGCACGGGGAGAACATGCAAACTCCACACAGAAACACTTGAGGCCGGGAATCGAACCCAGGACCTTCTTGCTGTGAGGTGGACGTGCAAACCTCTATGCCACCGTGCCACCCACATTACCACCAAAGTACTGACTTTGTTTAATATTACTGTATATGATTTCTGTTTTCAGGTAGAAACATTTCATTTCATTATTTTTAAAGGCATTCTTGTTCAACAGCATTTCTACAAGGGTGCCAAAAACTTTTGCACAGCACTAAATGTTTTTACCTGAGAGGGTTGCAAGCCCCCTGTTGTCTAGGACAAATGTCCATTTATGCTGCTTATGGGCAATTTAAAATGGCCAGTTTGCTTAATGTGAATGTCTTTTGACTGAAGGAGGAAACCAGAGTACCCAGAGGAAACCCATGCAAACATGGGGGAAAACATGCAGACTCCATACAGAAATGTCCTCACCGACCTCAGGGCTCAAATGCAGGACGTTCTTGCTGTGAGGCGTGAGTTCTCACCACTGTGCAACCATGCCCTGATACTCCAGTTATGACAATTATGGCATCTTTCTTCTTCCATACAAAAAAAAAAAGTTACATCAGCATTCTTTATTCTTTCCATTCTTTCTCAATGTGGGAAAACGCAGGGGGAAATAAGTACTGCATGGGAAAAGTGGTCTGCCTAAAGGTACAAAAAAATTAAAGAAAACTGTCTTGTTTTGGATATTTCACATTTTTGTTTTGTCTGTGGGGCGGCAAGTTGGCGTTGTGGTTAGCACGTCCGCCTCACAGCAAGAAGGTCCTGGATTTGAGTCCTGGGCTCAGGCTTTTCTGTTTGGAGTTTGCATGTTCTCCCTGTGATTGTGCGGGTTTCCTCCTGGTACTCCGGTTTCGTCCCACAGTTCAAAGACATGCACATTAGGCTTATTGGCTGTTCCAAATTACCCCTAGTGTTGGCCGAGATAGGCTCCAGCCTCCCAACAAGCCTAATGGTAGGATTAAGCGGTTCAGCAAATAACTGAGTGAGTGAGTAAGTGAGTGTTTTGTTTATGTGAATCTGAAGCAATCCCACTCCAGTCGCCAGCAGATGGCAGACTTATGTCAAGATGCGTGTTAGATAATCATATGCAGTTCAGGGTTCTAAAAGCACTCCAGGGCCAGAAACACGGCATGGCAGCAGCCCTATGCAATCAGCACTGCCTCCGTTTGGCAACTTTTTCTGGGTCATTCTTCAGCCGCTTCAGCCATAAACGCACATTCTGTCATGGCATCTGATGAGCCAGCGTGAATGTGCTCCAGGGACTCATTAAGCTCCAAATGTGGCCAATTAGCACCGTATTACTCGAGTGTCTTTTCACTGAGCAGATCAAGTCCCTGCATGACAGATTACACACCAGGCTGAGGAGACACACGAAGCTCAGCTGGGTTGTATTTAGGAAATTGATTAGCAATTATAAAGAAATAGTTTTTAAAGTAGTGTACTCTGATGCTCGATGTTGTGAATGTGGATTTGAAAGAAAGAAAGAAGGAATGAATGAATGAAAGAAAGAAAGAAAGAAAGAAAGAAAGAAAGAAAGAAAGAAAGAACAAATGAATGAACGACCATTAGTTTGAAGAAAAAATAGTGATCTGAATGCTTAGAGAAATATCTGTAACAACACTCTGCCAGTAACATTTGCTGTATATTAGAAATAATTTACTGGTGACAGTAAAAAATGGCATGTCTGATTGTTCTTTGTATCCATTTACAGTTACATTTAATTTTGTGGAATGTCTATGAAAGAAGTTACTTCTCTCTCTCTCTCTCTCTCTCTCTCTCTCTCTCTCTCTCTAAGGTAATTAGACAAATACAACTCAGTCCCCAAGAAACTGAAATGCCCTCTTTCAGAAAATGCAACATTATAGCTTTACCTTGGACTGTTACAGAGCACTAGTACTGGAGACTCCTTTGAAAAATTGTAGACGTTTTCTCCTGTGCTTCAATGGGTGAGGCTCTGGGCTATTGTTCAGAAAGTGGGTGGTTCAAGTCCTGGTTCCACTGGAGGCCCCCTTTAAACTCAACGGTTTAGTTGTATAAATGGTAATATAACTAATATAAATATTTATGCACTGCCTAAAAGTGGAACTCCAAGAGTGTTTGCATTTATTTTCAGTAAAGAAACAGCCATACTATTGAGAGGGTCGCAAAGTTGTCGTTTCGCTCGCAAATGATCCGTTTTCCATTTGCAAGAAAAACCGAGAAGTTGGAGACTCCCACATGGAAAGTTTGAGACTTACTAACGACACGCGAATAAAAAGCGAACGGTTGAGAACAAAAAGCGGGAACAACGTGACTGATTTACGAAGGAGATTCGTTGTTTTCCCCAAACACCTGCAAATCGATTGCAAATCAGTCGCAAAAATTGCCACGCGATTTTTGCCTGATATAAACGTATTTAACATTAAGTCGCAAAATTTTCGCTTGCATGTAGAGTCGCAAAAAAAAAACAGTTCACATCGGTCGCTTTTCTATCGTACCTCTAATGTGATCACCCCTTAACCTAAAACAAACCGACATGTACTATTAAACAGGATATATAGATACTGTATACACACACACACACACACACATATACATACATATACATACATAGATTTCAGTGTTTTGATGAAGGCAGTGATGTATTCTTGAGTTTTTGAATCCAATATAACAGGTCGCATTTTATTTTGACATGCTATTTACTGTAGTATAGAATTCTGAAGGTTTTATTTCGAGCACGTAGGTAGTGTGACATACCGAGCTGGGCGTGAAGACAGGAAACACGGTGCCACTGTTGTTTCAAAGTTTGCATGAATCTATTTTAAACACACACACACACATATGCAGAGAGAAAAACAGAGAGAGAGACTCTGATTCTGAAAGGTGCTGAGGAAGAGATCACATTTTATGCACAGCCTACAAAGAGCTACTGGTTTCAAAGCGATGTAAACACTACTGGAAATGTGTGTGTGTGTGTGTTTGAGAAAGAGCGAGAGAGGAAGAGAAAGCGGTATTGCTGCTCAGTGTAGAGCAGGCACAGCCGGCATGAGCTGTTTCCTGTGCGCGCGCTCCTCAGTCACAGCGCGACAGAACGCGAGGACGCGGCATTGACGCGCGCTGGAGCTGAAGACGCGGGTTCGAGACGCCTCCCGAGTGTCATCGGATTGCGAAAGACTTCGGACGTTTGTGTTTCCACGTCAAAGACGCAGCGCGCGTGAGGAAGTAAACGCGATAAACCCGGCGATAAAAAGAAAAAGCGCTTTGCAGTTTGTCGGAAGTGTGGGCACTGGGGTATGTCTGGACTGTGTGGTGCGTGTGGCGGGAAACCTGTTCCGCGACCGGTTTCTCCGTGAAGCGTCGCGTGGGACTGTGAGCGGCGGCGACGGCAGGCGACGCACGCACGCATGAATCGCGCGCTCGGAGCGACGCGCACTCTCCGGTAACGACATGCCGCGCGACCGCGGCGGAGACGAAGGCACTTCCGGCGGCGTGCGTCTCGAAACACGCGGCACAGTGGACGTGGAACGGGGCGGCGGGGTCGCGCGACGCCAGGGTGCGGACGGACGGCGGGGAGAGCGCGGCGCCCGTCTCAGCCTGCTCGGCAAGCCGCTGGTGTACGGAGCGCAAAGCGGCCGCAGGAACGCGCGCTACCGCCGCCTGCAGAACTGCCTGTACAACCTGCTCGAGCGACCGCGGGCCTGGGCTTTCGTCTATCACGCGCTTGTGTGAGTCCCCCAAAAAAGATTTCTTTTTCAAACGTCTACCTGTTGCAGTGTTTTAAGGTGTGTCTCTCTTGCTAAAGCAGGAAAATACGCATAGACGTGATAATGAAAGTGCACTTTAACAAGCAATGATACCTTTTCTCATTTCATCATGTGTATTTACCCTGGGAAGATGCATGCTGTTGTACTTTATAAAATGAAGCTTTAATGGTGCATCAGTCGTTTTTAAGGGCTGATACATCAGTGTAAAGCTCCAAAGCTACACTATATCCTTGATGAGCGCAATCTAAGGTGATGTGCAAAAGTGCAGTTTGCTATTTTTCTTTCTAACAAGTGTATACTGAGATTTAAAACCAGTTTTTCTTCACTTTCTGCCCCACCTTTATCACCGCAGGGAATGAGGATGCTCTTATGTCGCTGTTCTTCAGCATCATTCCCTGAAATCCACTTCTATACACAAGGTGCATGCCAGAAAATGTCATTGTAATCCCAGTGGACTAGTTATGGGGATATGCCAGTGTATATCCAGAAGAAATCAAGAGGAAAATTCATTCCACTCAGGGAAATGATTGATAGTTAGTTGTTCTGGATCATGTGTCCTGGTGCAGGGAAAACCCTAAAGACAAAAGCAGTGGGTCGCAAAAGCTGGATCTGAAACTGATCTTAGTGTGATTGATGAAGACATTTTCTCCAGATGGTAATAAAACTAAATTTTGGCCACAGTGAAACGTTTAATGTGATTGTGTGCAAGAAATCCAGACCAAAATATTTAGGGCCGAGGGTGGTACGGTGGCATAGTGGTTAGCATGTCCGCCTCAAAGCTAGAAGGACCTGCGTTCGAATCCTGTGCTCAGCAAGGGTGGTTTTCTGTGGAGTCTGCATGTTCTCCATGTGCTTGCATGGGTTTCCTATGGTACTGCAGTTTCCTCCCACAGTCCAAAGACATATCCATTAAGCTAAGCTGTGTGTGTGTGTGTGTGTGTGTGTACCCTGCAACTTACTGGCGAGCTGTTCAGGGTGTACCCTGCTTTTGCCCAGAGTTGCCTGGCTCCAGTCTCCCTGCGACCCTTGTAGGATAATGCACTTCAGCACATGAATGAATATTTAAAGATTACAAAATTATTATCTGGGGCTGCACGGTGGTATTGTGGTTAGCACGTTCACCTCATAGCAAGCAGGTCCTCGGTTCGATTCCCTGGCTTGGGCATTTCTGTGTAGAGTTTGCATGCTCTACCTGTGCTGGCGTAGGTTTCCTCCAGGTACTCTTCTTCCATGCACATTAGGCTAATTGGCTGTTCCAGATTGCCCCTAGGTGTGAGTGAGTGTGAATGGTTGTGGGTGTTGACTCCGTGATGGTCTGGTAAGCTGTTCAGGGTGTACCCCGCCTTCTCCCTGTGTCGGCTGAGTTGGGCTCCAGCCTCCCTGGGACCCTGGTAGGATTAAGCGGTTTGGAAAATGTGTAAGTGAGTGAGAAAGATTATATTGTACCAGGACTGATGAATAAAATGTTCAATAACCATCTTTTTACGCACAAAGCTAAGTCTTGCCTGGCTGGTCCAATAGTGTCAGGGTATGCTTGTGGTCAGTCTGAAAAAGATCACATGCCAGAGTTTATAACCTTTCATCTGTGACGTCAAGGATGATGTCCTTGCCAGATGTTACGGGGACAAGTACATGGTCAGAACAGAACTCTTTAATGTATTGATACAACAACCAACTATCCATCCATCCATCCATCCATCCATCTTCTTCCGCTTCTTCCGGGGTCTGGTCGCGGGGGTAGCAGCCTAAGCAGTGAGGTCCAGACGTCCCTTTCCCCAGCCACTTCCTCCAGCTATATCTTTATAAATATTATGACCACATAGAGGTGAAATGAGTCAGTTCTTGAAGTCATCTTCTATTCATCTCCAAAAAAGCAGGTCTTGTCACCCCACAAGACCTGCTTTTTTGGAGATGAATAGAAGATGAATAGATGAATAGAGTCGTTTAACAATCACAACGTGGCCCTTGTCAAAGTTACCCCTTGCTCAGTTTTCCTGCTTCCTGGAATGCAGTGGTAAGTACCTACCAATGGTGGCCTAAGAAAGTACAAACAGTTAAGTGGCAATAGTGTCATGGGTGCCCAAGGCTAATTGATGGGCAATGGGAGTGAAGGTTAATATGTCTGGTCTGATCCCACAGAAGAGCTCCTGTAGCACACATTTCTGAAACTGGTAATGCTGGCTAGGATTGAAACGAGTCAGAACACAGTGCTTGCTGTGTATGGGTTGTGTAGCTGCAAACCAGTCAGGTGATGTTAATGGTATTGATGGTTGGTATGTATATTAATGATATTGGGTCCTGTAGAAAATGGACCAGTAATAGACTTTTTATAAACCAAACTAGCCCAATAATGGTATGTCCATGGACTCATGATGTAGCTGATGGTCAGTGTTCATGCCAGTTCTGTGGAGTCCCAGTGCTAAGGGCTATCAAGGGCTTCCAACACCTGATCCCCTTAGATATGGCTTTCTGTAGCATCTGCATATGAAATCCTAAAGTATCGGAACAGGTACTTTACCCCAAGTAGAGCTGAAGAGGCTTTTTCAGCCTGAAGGTATTCTCTGGTTATCTGGATGACTAGCGTTTCAGCTTTTTCATCACTGTGGAAATCATTTCCATTAGGTAATTAGGTTTTTGAAAACTTTTGCAGTGACTCATGGGGAGTTTGTAACATGATGACGAAGGTGTTCTGATGACATACAGTGTAAAAGTCTGAATTTCAGTTCATGGCAGATTTCTGATTTCCTTAACACAATGAGATATTCACACTGGTTATTTAATAAGCCCTTGCTGCTCTCATTCGAGCGTTGTTGCAGAAGAAATTGAAATATATGGGTAAGCAAAGGTTGACAGAGAGTAGACCAAAGTAAGCTGGTAAAGTCGATACTTCAAAGTTAGCCACATTTCACATTTGTATGATTTCTTTTCCTTTTTAAAATTCATGTTTAACAAAAAACCTACTGTTCCAAACTCTGAAACCTGAAAGCTTTAGAGAGAAGCTTTGGTGGAGGCGTATGTAAGTTAGTTCATTGTCTTTGACACAAAAGATGAGCGCTTCCTCTATTGAAGTATCTTTCATTTTGCGAAAGCTAGGTATGCTTCAAAGAAAAATTGGTCCAATTGGCTTCTTTTGTGTGGAACATCTGCAATTGGTGTGATTCGATTCTTCTTCTTGTTCTCGTGAATATTTATCAAGGCTGCCTGATTTTCTTGGATGTTCTATTCCTTTTGATAAAGCCATAAAGAAGAAAGATGCAGGTATAGGCTTTGCCTCAAAGCTTAGGCTTACTTGGTGTAAGACTGCAGGGACATACAGTGGACTTATTTAATTTTTTTGTTGAC
Organism: Tandanus tandanus; assembly: GCA_039654325.1. Taxonomy (NCBI): domain Eukaryota; kingdom Metazoa; phylum Chordata; class Actinopteri; order Siluriformes; family Plotosidae; genus Tandanus; species Tandanus tandanus. The sequence goes on from JBCNYH010000009.1 coordinate 10,048,038, forward strand.
TGAGCAGTATGTGTGTGAGCTGATACCTTGCATAGTGGGGTGCTGTCAGACCTGCCTGTTTCCTCCCTCTTTCAAGGCTCTGTGCTGTATACAATGCAGTCTTTGAGTAGTTTTTCACCTCAGGATGAATTCCCAGAGTAAGAAGCGAAAAAGAAATGTGGCAGGAGTAAGAAGTAGCCGGAGTACAGGGGTCCATAAGGGGTGAGAAAAGGTCGAAATGAACACTGACACAAGAGAATGCAGAAATGAAGTGGGTGCAATTAAGCAGTTGTAATGCTCCAGACACACACTTTCCTAATTAAAACAAGGGATGGGATTCACCAGGGACCACCCAATACGATATTGTCAAGGTATCTACGTGCCAGTTTGATTTGTATTGCAATTCTGTATGTGATTCAATTCTACAATTCTCCTCTTTCGATATTAGTTTTTTCCTTTTTTGCTACAAATTTAAAACCTTGAATTATGTAAAGGTTATTATTTGCTCTTTCTACACAAAGTCAGCAATGAATTCTCTCCTACCACACAGAATAGATTTAGATTGTGCCACCTGTAGAAATATAGAGAAATAACAATGTTTTAGCACTTTGAATTCTAACAATTTAAAAATAGCCATTCTATAGCACGTTGTAACCCCTCAGCCAAGACGCCTCAAGCACACGAAGGACAAAAATCCATCCCCCATACGGACAGTTTCGGACAGTTAAAATTTTATTAGCCACCCCACGCACAGGTTCAGGTCATTGGGAGTGCCTATGCAAAAGTTCAGAAAGATATCATGCATATGAGCCGAGCAATGGCCCGGACAAACTTTATATGTTCAAGGTCACTGTGCTAAGGACAAAGGTCACATATGCAAACTAGCTACTCCACGCACATGTTCAGGTCATAGAGAGTGCCTATGCAAAAGTTCAGAAAGATATCATGTATATAAGCCGAGCAATGGCCCGGACAAACTTTATATGTCCAAGGTCACTGTGACTAGGTCAAAGGTCACATATTCAAATTAGCTACCCCACACACAGGTTTAAGTCATAGGGAGTGCCTATGCAAAATTTCAGAAAGCTATCCTACATATGATCCGAGCAATGGCCCGGACAACTTTATATGTTCAAGGTCATTGTGTCAAGGTCAAAGGTCACATATGCAAATTAGCTACCCCACGCACAGGTTTAGGTCATAGGGAGTGCCTGTGTAAAAGTTTAGAAAGCTGGCCTGTGCATGAGCCGAGCAATGGCCTGGACAAAGTTATTGTCACGCCGCCTGCCCGCCCGCCCTCCCACTCACCAAGCCAACAACAATACCATAGCCATAACCGGCTGAGGGGTAAAAATGAATAAAATGTAGATTTTGGAACCAGAATGGCTGCACAAAAAAATCGTGATACATAACTGAATTGATTTTTTGTCCATCACTGATTAAAATTTAAAAGGCCAACACTCAGGAACAACTCATCAAGCAAGAACCCATCTAATCTGCCACCCATATAGTCAAGTCTGTGTGAGCCCCTCAAAGCTATAATATAATTATCTTGCACGATACAGTGTACCTCCTCCAGTTATACAATAATCCAGAGGTACAATAATGTACCTCCTCCAGTTATACAGTACAGAGGTGCAATAATGTACCTCCTCCGATTTTAGTCATACCAAGATTGGCATTGTGTTGCGGAGAACAATACCAGTGTTTTAGATAAGACTGATCCACTAGAGCTTGAGATATGATGCAGAATGCTCTTGCTTGCTGTAACACATTACTTGTACCAAATTAACAAGACTTAAGACTTAATTATGTTTTTTTAATTACTGTTTCCATGTATGAAATGAATCAAATTTTGTTTCAAACCAAAAGACTTCTGGTTATTTTTATTTTCCTCTCTGCCTGCATTCTTAAGTATTGAAACATGAATAGAGGAAGATATATTCCTCTATTAAGCCTTTTTGCATGTGGTGATTGTTCCTGGATGTTCTTTTCAACCTATATTAGCTAAGCCCCAACCACCATGGTTTTCTGATCATAAAATGTCAAAGCTTACACTCAAATGAGCACAGGAAGAGCTTGGCAATTAGCTGAGAAACCTAACCGAACCAGTCATATAGTGTTGTTACTCAATAGTGAAGGTTAAATCAGACATTTAGGAGAAATTAATTACCAGCAAGTTCATGTGTGGAGACTGATTTGATCCTCTGATATTCCTTTCATTGATCTAATTCATTGGTTTATTATGGAAATCTTGTCTATGTAAGCATATTTTTCTACACAATGAAAACATTTTTAGATTAAGAGCTGATTTTATAAACTGAAATGGGTTGAACAGGTACTCGGTATCTAGCTTGCTAGAAGATATAGGATTAGTGTGTGAGCATTATACCCAGAAGACATTATTTAATTAATTATACTATATTGGAGGCTAAAGAGGTGGGACATACAAAGAAAGGGGAAGTGAAGGGGTATTAGGGATGAATAAAAGGGTTGGAATATTTCACTCATCAACGCACCATGAAGACAGGAGGCAGAAGAGGCAACACAGAGGCCCTTATCTTCACCTCACAGCACAAACAAGAGGAAGCTGTCTACTCTAGGGTAACTCTAGAGATCACTGTGTTGATACACAGCTGAATGCGGTTAGCCCACAGCCTTGTGACTGTCATGCACTCCATTTCTCAGAAGCCACTCATCCTTTTGAACAAACGAAATTAGTTTTTGGTTTCATTAATTTTGCACTATCGGGGCTGTCCTCTTTTCCCTGTAAGGGGGTCCACTATGACTCACCAAAACCACAGGTGTACCTTTTTAGACATGCGTTGAGTAATTCTGGAACAGGGTGATAGGCAAGCACTTTTAGTCTCATACAATTTGAATATGTATGTATATACTCTGTAGATCCATTCATCGTCCATTCATTGATTTTCTGTACCACTTAATCCTAATTAGGGTCGTTGGGAGGCTGGCGCCCATCTCAGCCGACTCTGGGCGAGGGCGGGGTACACACTGGACAGCTCGCCAGGTCATCGCAGGGCAGAAACACGCTGACTGCAACCCACTGGCCTACTCTTTACGAATAACATCCTTTTACATGCCACAGACAGTGGGAGACGTGACTGACCTTTGATAACCCAGTTAGCTGCACTGGGGGGACAGTAGTGACAACTCGGTGATAGTGGGGCTTGAACCCCCGACCTTCGGATCAGTAATCCAGCAGCCTACCACCGGGCCACCACTGCCTCTACTCTGTAGATGTTGTAGCAAAAAAAAGAACTCGATCCATTTGTTTTGATTAATCAGCATATACATACAAACTCCACACAGGTGTTGTACTTTTTTTCGTCCTTGATTAAAATTTTCCCACCAACTCTAATTCTTGGTAGCTTACATGAATTTTGTCCCCCAAGCTTAAATGACTTGATTTGCTTCACTAAGCTAAGCTTCAAATAATCTTGACAGAACACAGGAACCAGTGTTTTAGAATCCCCAAATGTGTTATTTTACAAACCAGACACACTGCATTATATTGATATATATGATGTCAGTAACATTATTCGTTAATAAAATGAAAATTTGCGGAGTACCATAGTCCTGGAATATGGCTTGGGTGGTTGTCCTGTTCAGTGTCTGCATGTACCCACTACAGGAAACCAAATAAGGCTGCCAAGTCACTGAGTTGTTGCTGATTGGCTGTCATGTATGGCTAACTTGCATGTGGACCAGCAGCAGTTAAAAAAAGGATTTATTAATAAGAGCAAAACTGAAACCCAAAATCAAAAACGCACAGTCTAACTTGGGTAGACTGACAGATTTACAGGTGGATAAATGTTCCTGGAGCAAACGCAGAGATCAGAAGCTTGACAAAACATGAACTAGTTAATCAGGTAATCAAAATAATAAGACAGGGGATTATAAAGGAAAACAGAAATCAGGAAGGCAGTAAAAAGCAAACCCAGTCTTGGACTTTTCTTAGTATCAGGCAATGATAATCAGATATGCTGTCCGTGCTGATCTCTGTTCTTCTTCAAGATGTTCTGTGGTGTACTTTTCTAAAATGGTTTTTTTTATGTCAGACCCAAAGCTTTTTTCCTCATGTGTAATCCATAATATTAGCATTGGGCAACGTGAGAGCGGACTCAGTTATAAGGATTAACGTTGCAACAGATTATTGGCCGTAAAGTGTAACAAATATTTACTGTTATTGTTTGAAGGGACATTTAGAGAGAACATGTGAGTACAGATGAATTTGAATCCATTGTCCTTGCTTGTGGCAATAAGGATGAATAATTAGGACATTACATTCTTTTGTACAACATGGACAAACATTTCATATGCTAGCACAAACAACTTCTCACTCATAGCCAGCGGTCATATTCAATTTGATTCAGATTCAACTCTGTGTGTGTGTGTGTGTTTGTGTGTTTGTGTGTGTGTGTGTACACAGTGGGTTTCTCTGAATGTAAGGTCTTCACAGTCATCACCATCATCACTATCCAGCTTTACACAGCTGCTAAAACAACCAAGCTAGCATGACGTCCAGGCTGTGGCTGTTCAGTGAATATTGCTATCGCTGCAGCACTGGTGAGAAAATCAGATAGCATGGAAAAGTAAAACCCTGTTTTCACGGTGGTTTGGGTGTAGTTTGCTGTAGTTATAAATCAGAATATTTCGTTTTCTTCATGCTCTATTCTTTATGAGTCAGTTGTAAATGCCATGAATGAAATGTCTGATGTCTAACAGAGGAGTTTTAAGTCAAGTGTGTCTATGTTTTTAATGATTCTCTGTTTGGGATGTGGTTATTAAAGAATATTTAAGTATTAATACTTAATAGTGCAGCATAGTGGTTATCATGTCCGCCTCACAGCAAGACGGTCCTGGGTTCAATTCCTGGGCTTGGGTATTTCTGTGTGGATTCTTGCGTGGGTTTCCTCTGGGTACTCTGGTTTCTTCCCACAGTCCAATGACATGCACATTAGGCTTTGTGGCTGTTCCAAATTGCCCCTAGATGAAGATGTGAATGTGAATGGTTTTGTGTGTGTTGTTCGGGTGAGCTGTTCAGGGTGTACCCTACCTTCACCCAGTGTCGGCTGGCAGTCACCCCGAGACCCAAGTAGTAGGATTATGCAGTTCAGCCAATCAGTAAGTGAGTGAGTGAATAATAATTTATTTAAAAAAAAATGTTTTTAATTTTTTTGATTTTTCCCCATTTTTCTCCCTAATTTAGTCGTTTCCAATTCCCACCCATCAACTTTTTGCCTTCCCTATCACACGAC
>JBCNYH010000009.1:10100503-10110749 GCA_039654325.1 Tandanus tandanus
GACAGACAGACAGACAGATAGATAGATAGATAGATAGATAGATAGATAGATAGATAGATAGATAGACAGACAGACAGCAGAGTGGCTCAGTGGCTTTTCTGTGTGGAGTTTGCATGTTCTCACCATGCTTAAACATGGCTTTCCCCACAGTGGCGTATTGGTTGGCACATCCGCCTCACAGCAAGAAGGTCCTTGGCTTGAGTCTCAGGCTAAGCAAGGGTGTGAAGTTCATGCATGCTTGTATAGGTTTCCTCTAGGTACTCTGGCTTCCTCCCACAATCCAAAGACATGCACATTAGGTCAACAGGATATTCTAAAATACCCATAGATGTAAAATTGCCCCTAGATGTTAGTGACAACATAATCAAATCTGTGGTCAGAAAAGTTGGGACACCCCTGATCTAAAGGTGTGTTTTTAGTAGGTTGGAGAAAATCTGAGAGAATCCATGTGGACACAAAGAAAACATTACAAAGTATGCACAACAGTAAACTGAGCTCAGGGAACAGCATTCCTGTAGCTATGAGGCGGAAATGAATCGCCATGCCACCCAGTAGCTGAATAGTCCCTGTTAAATTACCCCGAGGTGTGAATGTGTGTGCTACATCCAAAGTGTAACCCTATCTTGGCCCAGTTTTCCAGGGTCTAGAACATGAATGAATGATGGAGTGTGTCTTGTGTATTGCTCTTGATGGATCTGGTATGATAGGGTTTCGATGTTCCACTTTCTCCTTTATTCACGTTTCAGGAAAACACATTCATGAAACATGTAGCGATCAGTGTTACACAGTTACCTCCCGACATGCTCATGTACTCCGTTATTTGCGCTAACGTTCTTCTATTCCCTATTGCTCTCTTAAATGTTCTTTTCTGTTTCTCTGTCTTTCACACTCCTGCCCTTTCAAAACTCTCCGCTAAGCAGATAGTGAAATGTCATTGTCGAGGTGGCTCAGCATTTGCTCAGGCAATTTCCTCTGTCTTGTAACCTTCGCAGCTCTCTCATCCTTCTCTAATGTAGCCTCTCGCCCACGCTACCACAATAACCTCTGTTTACCGCCCACCCATGCTTAAAAAAAATACATTAAAATGCCTTTTCTGGAGTTAAATTACATACAGAGTGACAGTCAGTCTCCACACTGTTCTTTATTTCACATCAGCAGAATAAGAGTAGGCCCCCCAAAAAATCTCAAAAATTCTCTAGAAATGTAATTTTTTTTTATCAGGTCACATAGAATTTACAAAGAATATTGTTCCGTTTAAATAAGAAATTGTTTATTTTTAACCACATGGTGGCAAATGGGTTTTGTTATCATTCACTCATTCAATAATTTAACAATAATAAATAAGACTTCTTAATCATACCAGGGTCGCGGGGAGGCTGAAGCCTATCTCAGCCAACTAATGAATGAATGAAATCAAAGTCTGTATAATTTATCTGCACTAAATAGCATCTCGCCTCAATTTAAGGTAGAACACAAGTTTTAGACGATAATTCCACAGTGCTGGGGTAAAGCCTGGGTTTACACTGGGGCACAATGTCCGCGATCTCCATGATTTGAGAGAATCATATTGAGCATGGAGGGTTGTGGGATCGAATCATGATGATCTTGAGGGAACTTAGTGGAATCGTGATGATCTTGAGGGAACTTGGTGGAATCGTGATGATCTTGAGGGAACTTGGTGGAATTATGATGATCTTGAGGAAACTTGGTGGATTCATGATGATCTTGAGGGAACTTGGATACTTGAATACCCTAGTCGTGCTCCAAGCATGCTCATAAATCGTGGAGCTCCATGCTTTTTTGAATGGCAGATCAGATCTATAGTTTATAGACGTGATAATAGGAAAGCAAACAGGTTTTCTGCCTGAGGCTTAAAGCCCCAGGCTTCAAGCTTCAGATAGCCTTGAGATAGTTCTCCTGGCTCGTCTTGGCATGATAGCAGGTTGGCGGCTACTAAGCTTGTAACGGTGCTATTTAATTATTTATTATTAAGGAAAATGGACAGCTAAGGCATGTTTTTCAGGTAATGATTTTAGTTGCTTATGTCAAGCTACTATACCGTATCAAATTTTAGAGTTAAGAAACTTTATAAATCAAAATGTGAACTGAGTTTCTAATAAAAATGTCAGGCCTTGAGTTCCCCATACTTGATGCGCAAACACACCAGACTACAGTCGTTTATAATAAGAGGCTCAGTGTTCATCACTGAAAGAGATCCGGATCAGTTTGTCACTGAACGTCTCAACAAGCTGGCGTTTTGATTAAACTGTCTAATACTCAGTGCAGATTATCGTGAGAACTCCATGGCTACACTTTTTCCCCCAATTAAATATGCCATTACTTTCATCGTAATTCATCATACATGAGCACACAGGTTCATACATTTTTTATAAGGACAAGAAAGAAAGAAAGAAATTGTATCAATCATTTTAAATATCCCTGGTTGGTTATTAGTATAGGAAACAAAATACTATGAGGTGCTACAATTCCACAGAGAGTATATCTAACACAGTTCAACACACCAGCAGCCACTGGGCATGCCTGCCCTTTTTTTAATGTAATTTTTTTTTTTTTTAAATAAATATCTCGGAGCTGTTGCTGAGCTGTTGTTTCATTGCAAACTCAACATAAGTTTGGAAATTGATTGTGAAATGTAATAAAGTAAATAATAGGATTTTTTTAAATGGCTTAACAAATACTAAGATACCTTTTTTTAAAAGATTTTTTTTAAAGTCCGTGTTTTGCGGACCCGCCAATGTAAGTATTCACAATTTCTTTTTTTTTTTTTAATAAATTAATTAAAAAAGAAGAAACAAAAATGTAAAAAAAGAAGAAAAACAAACCCAGAACATTTCTTGTGCCAATATTTTTATTTAACTTTTCTTGTATTCTTGTTCTGTTGTGTTGTTAAAGAAAAAATAAAATAGCTGAAAAACCATTTTTCCTCCCTGTCTCCTATCTTGGGTTTACATAATAGAAATCCGCCAAACAAGTTATAAATAGAATGGTGTTATCATTTTAAATAATTCCATAAATGATGTTCTATTGAGTTATTTGCAGGTAGTTATTTACATGTAGTTCAGATTATTTGATTGATTGTTTGTTATTTTCTATAGCACCTTTTAACCACAGAAGTTGCTGCAGACTAGCTTTACAAAATTTAATCTTTGTCAAAGCAATAATGGCATGAAAAGTAAAACTCATATGAGGATAAAAACTGAAAAAATAGACAGTCCAGAGAAACCAGATAGTGGAGCATTAATATTAAGGTCAGAGAATGGCTTGATATAAAGTTCACAGCTTTAAGGTTTATGTCAGGCTTTAGTTCTTCAACTCAAGTACTACTTCCAACCCCTGGAGGTCTGCACAAAGGACATGACCCTTTGATCAGTGTTGCCATAGCGATAATATGATGAAAATGTGTTGCTATAGGAACAGTCTTATTTTGATTGACAGAGCAATCGATTTGTACAAGATATAAGTTACAAGATGTATCCGTTGTCATTAAAGGTACGACGAGATATCATTGGAGCAAGCCCGGAGAAGCCACGTGAATAGTGAAATGGGAAGTAAACAATACAGTACAACAAAACAACAATAGGTAAATAAAGAATGTAGAAGATTATGTAGAAACAGGAAAACAATAAGTAAGTAAATAATTTTAAAAGCATCTTACATAATAATTGTCATACGATGAACTGAATTCATTCGCTGTTTTGATTTAAATAAAATACAAAAAAGAACCCTTTATTTCTTACAGTGGAAATTTCCATAAAACGCTGGGTGTCTGGACGAGCATACAGCAAGGACCTTTAAGTGCCTCACACCAATTTACTTTTTTCATTGTGGCAGTTTAGTGTTTCTTTTTATATCATTTCATTCGACAGGGAAAAAAGAAGGTGCTGAGAAAATGAGGTAGAACAGCAGCATGCAAACTGAGGGCTTTTTTTTTTTTTTTTCCTTGCTTCCGTCTGCCAGTCATTCTGGGGATATAACGCAGAGGGGGAAGAAAAGCAGGAGTGAAGTGATTTTACAGACGTGGAATTTTCCGAACTTCTTTCCCCCACCTTATGCGGAGCTGAGGAATTTTATTAATGGAAAACCTACAGTGGGGTGAAAGGGGTACATTTTCCAAAGCTACCCATGTATTGAAAAAGGACCGTAGCTGGGGCCACTTGTGCACATGGGATCCATGTTATGTACCTTTTTACAAGACCTTTCTTGTTAAACCTAAACCGAAAAATAAATTCAGCAGTAATATAAATTGGAATTGGATTGTGAATAGTGATATGATAGATAATAGTGTGTGTGTGTGTGTGTGTGTGTGTGTGTGTGTGTGTGTGTGTGTGTGTGTTTTCAGCATCTGACCTTTTTGTCACCTTCTCGTCTTCCTTCTGCAGCTGTTGTTTTCTGCCAACTTGTCCTAAACCAACTTTACAGAATTCCTATCCAGCCATAGTGCAAACACACCAAGGCCAAGGAGAAGACAGTAACATCGTTATCTCTTTTTAAATCTAATAAAAGATTTATTAAGTTATCCAATATAGAGTTTAGAATGTTAACTGTGACTCACATTAACTTTTACCCATGCGTTAGAGATGCAGGATTTTAACTGACTACATTATTTGGAACAAACAAATAATTCAACTAATTCAATCTGATTTTGAATCACCAAACACACTTCTTGCAATCAGGGAAGCCGGCAATCAATGTCTCAATTAATTCAAGCCACTTACCAAAATCGCACGGAGCGCGCAAACCCCTTTCTCGCCTGTAAAGTTGTGCTGTAGGCCATTCTGGGCCTGCTGGAGTACCACACTTCCAAAAAAATTTTTTTTTCCATGTTAAATTTAAATTGCCACCAAATGCACAGTTTGGATCAGATCTGGATGAGACTTGGTCTGACATCTTCTGATCCTAAATATACAGACGAGTAACACGCAGTATTGGTGCTGATTTAAATTTTTTTCATGTAATGCTCCTAATACAGAGAATTAGTTTGCCATAAAAATATATTCAGATTTTTTTTCCTATGTGTAGGATGGCTATTTTGCTTCCTTGAAGTTATGTTTTTGTGAAACATTATGGAAAAACAGTCTCATATAATCCAATCTGAAAATTCACTTTTTCACCGAAGTGAGACACTTTTCGGCACCAATACAGTGTTTTAGCCGCAAGCAAAGTTTGTTAATATCGGACATGTTTTGACATATGTTTTTGCCCATTGTAAGAGAGGATTGTTTTGTTTTAATTTTGATATTTTGTTGTGACATCATTGTGTGTATTTTTACCAAAATGTCAGAGTCGGAATTTAATGGAAACATCCTTGGGTGATCACCTTCCCATCATATGAATTTCAGATCGATCTGTCAAGAACTGTGGACGGAGAGTTGCTAACAGACAGACAGAAAAATGGAAAGAGAAACAAACCCACACCGATGAAAACATGACATCCTTGGTGTAGGTAACAGTGTGAGAACTGTAAAATTGTAAATATGGGAATGTGCTCCCTCACTCCTGGTGGAAAAATACACTTGTTCATCAGACAGAGCAGCAGAATGCTTGATGGCTGGTATTTAAAAACCGAAATGTCAGCAGATTTCAAGGTTAAGAAGAGCAGGCTGTGTGTTGGTACTGTATGTTAGTTTTGCTCTTCTGCACAGCTTGAATTGTGTAGCTGATGGTGAAATGGATTGTGTCTACCCGCTGTGGAATTCCTTTCTAATTTCTGAATTTGTGTAATGAAAACATGACACCAAACAAGATCTTGTCAAGCAGCAAAGCTAATCGGGATAGTATTTGAGTCGTCACAAAAACTGAAATCCTTGAAATAGCACGGATGCTTTTGCAGCAGCCCAGATGATTGATTCAATACCGATGTAATGATGAATGAGATGAACGAGTTTGTGTTTGCTTTTATAGAATTATCTGAAGAAAGCACTGCTTAACTACACTTAGAATTTGCACTATTTTTGGAATTTACTATTTATTTCATTCATACCAGTAGGTACATTACAAATAAATTAAAAGTTAATAGATTACATCATAGTTAACTAGTAGTACCATTGGTCATGAAAAGTGCTTTAAAATTACAAAAACCTCTCTCTAGGTCAAATATTAAGAAAGATATAGAGTTAGAAAGTTATAGAAACAATAGGCATTTTTTGTGTTTCATTAATTGTATAAAACAATAAAGAATTTGTGACTGAAATCATTGACTCAAGCATATGAAACCATCTCAAAAGAATGCGTCGTAAAAAAGCACGTTACGCTTATTTGTCAGCTAATTTAGGCATTAAGTTGACTTAATGCAGCATTTTCCACTGCAACAAAAACAACATGGTGGCCAATAGTGGTGCCTATGTCACATATTGTGAATGCTAGAAAACCATTTATCATGCTAATGTTTAGATTTCAGTCAAATTTCACAGGGATGAAGAAAAATTTCCTCTCTACCTACACAGTATATATGCAGTGGTTTTATGTCCTAAAACTTCAGTTGGATTTTTTTTTTTTTTCGTTTCCCGTGCATTGACTCTAAAAACTTGAGAACCATTAGAAAGTAGAATCTTTGTACTATGTCATTACAATCTGTGGTGTCTGGGATATCCCAACATAAAATAACTACGCAATGTATAAAAACACAATCTTTGGTACAAGCTGTTGAGCCGCATTCGCTACTGTATGGGCAGGAACATAGAGTGCGGAATCAAGGTCAGTGTAGCATACCTATACCCAGTCGATATGAGCATTCTGGTTGGCTGGTCTAATACTAGGATATCATTGCGTAGGTATGTCAGTATAGAAAAAAAAGGAAGCAGTCCTGACTAGTACTAAGCTAGGGTTGGGTAGTATGATGGGCAGGAACCTTCTGTCTCCACATAAAATCAATGCTATCCATCACTTTTAATGTCTGTCTGTGAATGTTTTGATACTTAACCAATGAAAAGCATTAAAAAGAGCCTGTGATCTTCTTCTCTCAAATCCACTGGTTGCTAGAACCCCAGCCCCGCCTCCGTTTTAGAGGAAGCAGCTCACAGCAGAGCTGAAGGTTAAAAGTTTAGCCAAGTCTGACTGTGTGTTAGAAATCCACCTCATCGGTGTTTCATCTGATAAATTAATCCCTACATTGTCTGCCTTCAAGAAATGATAAGGTTAATATTACAGCCTATTGTTCACTTGTTCAGTCATGTGCATGTGCATACACACACACACACACACACACACACACACACACACACACACACACGCATGCATGCAATTATAAACTAAACAGCTTTGATGACACACTGATGCTTAATTATTTAAAAATAAAATGTTTTCTTTCATTTTCATAATGTTTTTTATTTCATACGAGATTCTGCCTGATATCAGTAATATAATTTATCCCTGAATCACCATGGTTACACTGCCACGACACAAGGGGGAGGCAGCACCACAGCAGGGTAAATGGCTGTAAGCCAGTATTGCTACCAGTTGTGCAGAACAATGCAAACACCACCCCTCATCCCCCTCCACCACTGTTTTACCTCAGCCAAATTATTGGTAACAAATACGAATTGGAAATAAAATGAATTTTATCTCTAGGACAAGGATGTGTGTGTGAAATAAACACCCTTATAATTAATATTAGTCTGGATCAAAACATGTTTAGATACCAAGCTGTTTTTGATGCTAAACAGCTAATGCTAACAATTACACCACTGTTAACTTGTTAATCTAATTAGTATGCACATAAGTACCTTAGTAGCAGGACTCATTTCTTTGTGAATACGGAGGTGCTAGCTCCTGAATTTTTGTACGTAGATGCAAGAATTGCCACCATATTTGTTTCTGACATACAGTCCGATCAATGCTCAGAGATCAAAAGAAAAACCCAAGAGTTAAATCATATGACCTTCAAACCTCTGTAAGCTCATTAAGTATTTACGTTAATAAGAGGAGAATCATAAACAAGACTTAACAGTATAAAGTTCATTGAAGGGGGCTAGGAAAAAGGTGCTTCTCTAGAAAAAGAATATGACAGCACAAATTAGATTTGAAAATTTTAATTGGACCATTTAACAGTATACTCTGGACTGATTGGACCAAGGTGCAAAGGCAAAATCAAAGGCAAAAACCAAACACATCATATTACGAAAATCACCCCATAACACCTGTGAATCGTGGCCGTGGTGAGATGAGGATTTAGGCTTGTTTTGCAGCCACTGAACCTGGATTCTTTCTGGGAGTCATATTTATTCATTCATTTATTCATTCATTCATCTGCCGAACCACTTAGTTCTACTACGGTCACGGGGGAGGCTGGACCCTATCTCAGCCGAATCTAGGGGAAGGTGAGGAGCTGCCCTGAACAGCTTGCCAGTCCATCATAATAACCAGTACACATACAACCATTCACACTCCACACCTAGGGGCAATTTGGACTGTCTTTGGACTGTGGGAGGAAACCAGGGTACTCAGAGTACACCCACACAAGCATGGGGGATAAAATGCAACCTCATCACAGAAACAACTTTGTCGAGCCTGGGGCTTAAACCCAGGACCTTCTTGCTGTGAGGCGGACAAGTTAACCACTACACAACCATGCCGCCCTTACCAGAATATTCTTGAGACAAATATGAGACCATCGACCCAGCAGCTTAAGTTAGGACTCATTTGCAACAGGACAGTGTTCTCAAGCACACCAGCAAGTTAAATTTGAATGATAGAAGAAGAAAAAAATCAAGGTTTTGAAATGACCAAGTCAAAGTCCAGACCTCAACCCTACTGAGATGTTTGGCAAGAGCTTAAGAGAACTGTACATAACCAAATGCCACGAAGCATCAATGAATTGAAGCGATATTGTACAGAAGAGTTCGCTGAATATTTCTCCAAAACTATGTGAGAGATTGAACAATTACAGAAAGTATTTACTTCAAGTTATTGTTGCTAAAGTTGGTTCCAGATGTTACTGAATTATACAGTGTGCTTGTTTTCCCTCACCTGGTTTCTGAATGTTTACTTTATAGGGAGAAATAACTACAAAAGATTTTACTGAGGTATTGTAATCACAGCATTTGCTTGTCCATTTTTTTTTGTCTGTTTTGTCTGTGAACAAAATCCTGACCACACCTGTATACAGATTATCATCAAACTTGTTGGGGACACTCCCATACAAATTCCCAGAGATAATTTGATTTTAGAATGTCAAGGTCAAAGGTCAGAGCAAGGTCATGCATTATTGAAGATTAGAGTGCTTAGAACTTCAAAACGTGAGCTGAAATCTATGCTGTTACTCTGAAACACTAAAGGAAACCATATATGGAATTCCAATTAAGACTATTATCTTTGACCTTGGGTGACCTTTTAGGACAAACCCCAACTATCTCAAAATCCTTCAAATGAGAGGGTTTTTTTTTCCAGTAATTTGGACACATCCATGTAATATAGAACATATCGTAAGATGGGCACATGGGTAATTAAAACAAATACCAATATAGGGCCTGTTTGCTACATTATACATGCTCTGTGGCAGAGGTACAAGTACCCCTTTTTAGTCATCGGAGATTGTTTTATAGAAATTAGTGAGCACCACACAGTTTTTATTTAAGCTCTGATAAATAAAAACCAAGAATTCAATCAGTTTATACTTTCCTTTTTCCATACAGTAACAATTTATCTTTTGTACTGAATGTGAGCGTCGTGCCTAGAGGAAAAGCTCAGGCATATTTTTATCCTCTCTGGCTTCACTGTGTAGGGACTCCACTGTGAATCAGAGCATTGAGAGTCTTGTGACTCAGAACATCTGAGCATTTCAAGGCTTTAATGTAGATCTCATGAGATTTAACACACAGCTTTTTGAAAAAGGCGAGTAAATAGCTGAGCATTTGAGTTTCTAGGGTTTTGTTGAAGAACACACTCTTTGGCTCTCTAGCAGTTACATGATTTAAAAACCAGCAGGCACTCAAATCCTAATAATCATATGTGCCTTGTAACTTTTTTATAAACAAGTTACATTCTCAGCCAATATATAGAATAGAATAGTACTTTATTGAATGTTGACAGGAAATGACTTTGTTATAGCAGCAGCACCCAACCAACACCAAATATAAATTAAATTAAAATTAAAAAGGGACTAGTGAAGAAAAAAAAAAAAAGGGGGGGGGGGGGGGTACCCACTTCTCAAAAACCTTCAAAACCCAAACTCGGAAGAACACCAGTCTGACCCCCAGTCACGCGTCCTCCCTTGGGACGTCCTCTTTTT
>JBCNYH010000009.1:10116871-10145943 GCA_039654325.1 Tandanus tandanus
TATATATGTACATATCATTAAATAATAATTTTATTGAATAATTAATCATACGTTGTTATTTAATGAACTGAAGTGAACTTTTGTCCTTGTAATTAGTACCAGAAGTGATGCATCTTCGCTGTTGGCCGTTTAGGTTTGTAAGTATTTTGATATGGTGAATTATTAAGCTTTCCTCCATTGTTATTTCAAAGCAATTTGGCTATTTTATATGGCAGATTTCAACCTAAAATTGTTTTCATGCATGTTTTGTATGTCTGATATACTGCGCTCTTTATTCACACCTGTCAGGAAAGAATCATTAAACAGTGATTATCACCAAGATTTCATTCCAAGGTGCACAACCCCATGCATCTTTTTTTGATGCTATTCTCGTCAGATTGGTCCAAAAGATTTCTTTCCTGCAGCCTGGCAGTCATTAACATAAACGATTTTTCTAACCAGTATGCTTCTGAGCAGCGTTAACATCAACACTCATCCATCAAACGCCTCTCCAAGCTCTATCCATCTTTGATAGAGTGCATACTCATCCTTCTTCATCTTTATTATGCAATTCGTTCATCTCTACTTTTGTCTCTCTTGTGACTTATTACAAACATTTTTTGTGGCCTAACTTCTGTTAGTGTTTTGTAGAGAGTGATTTTTCTTCACTTTTTTGCAACGTTTGCGCATGTAATTGGAGAAGATGATCCGAGATGGCTCAGGACCAGCAATAATATAGAAATTTAGGCACTGCCTAAAAGCGGACCTCCCATTTCGTGGGAACTCTCAAACCCCATACATGTGTCCTATGTATATCAGGATTAATTGATTTTAGTAACTTGTTTATAAAATATAAATAAAATGAGGTAATCAAGCACGCAATCTTAGTCTTGACATGTAAATTACACCATTTAGAAACCGTAGGTTTAGAGAACATTTCATTAACACGAGAATATCATTAGTTGTTTTTTTGTGAATTGCTCACTCTGTAAAATAAATTATTTGCTGACAGAATTAATCACAATTAGCTCCAAAATATCTAAGAAATAATTTATCCTAGTAAGAGTGCGACTGAGTATCCATAAGATGAAAAAACACCAGCGTGAGCTCCGCTATCACCACAGAGTAGCGAGATGCCATTCCGCTGAATAGATTTACTTCTGTAAGCACATTATACACGCCAGAGACGTCATGCAATTCCTCAGTATGATTGGGTCAAAAGCCTTTCTATTCAAATGAGTAATGCATTGCATTGGCAGTAATAGTTTATTTTGCCAGCAAAAAACAAAGATACCTACTGCATATGGCACATAGAATTATGTTTACATTATTTTATTTTATTTAAAAAGCGTATTTTGTTTTATGGCTTGAAACAAGCAGTTTTGAGTAGAAGAAGTTACCATCACTCGGACATTCATTCCCATTACGACGGTTATATACCGGCATGAGAAATATCACCACAGGGTTTCCATGTGTACACGTATGTACGAATACTATAGGTTCTTCTTAATGCTTCTCGATGGCAAGACCCTTTTTCCTTATCAATGGGGCTCCGCTAACATTAGCAGTATAACCTGAAATATTAGGCAATAACATTAGCAGTATAACCGTGGCGTAGTGATTAGCATGTCCACCTCAGAGCATGTCCACCTCCACGTTCTTCCTTCGCTTACATGGGTTTCCTCCGGGTACTCTGGTTTCGTCCCACAGTCCAAAGACAAGCACATAAGGCTAATTGGCTGTTTCAAATTATCCCTAGGTATGAGCGTGAATGGCGTGAGTGTTGGACCTGTGATGGACTGGTGGAGGATGTACTGCGCTTTTGCCCAGAGTCGACTAAGATAGGCTCCAGCCTCCCTGTGACCCTCGTAGGATAAAGAAAGAATGAACTGTCATTATTGGAAAATAATGGAGTTCTACACCGCCCACACACAATCATCTCTGACTTTTCCAGTACTGGATTCTCTCAGCTTGCCATCTTTCACTGCATAGATGAAGCTAAAAGAAGCAACACAATTACACCCCCCCACAACAATAACTCAGAATCAGTCTGAAACTTTCGAGTACCTCATCTTTAGAAAGCACCCACCCTTTTCCTTATCAAACCACCATCGATTTCCTAAATAAACTGTTCTGTTTTGTTTATATAGGTTTTGTGTGGAATCAACAAAACAGAGGTTTAAAGCTAAACCTCTTATAAAGCTAGAACCACCCAATAAAAACAAAAAATAAATTAGGAAACCCTTGAGAAAGAAATACAGTAATACATGTCATTGGAGTGTTACTTGTTTACATGGGTTTCCATGAAGTTTAGCATTTTGGATGCTAAATTGGCATTGGTGGACATGATGACATAGGGGTTAGCTCTCTCACCTCTCAGCAAGAAAGTCCTAGGTTCAAGACCTGTGGTTGGTGAGGGCGTTTCTGTCTACACTTTGCATGTTCTCACCATGCTTGTGTGGGTTTCCATCTTGTGCTTTGGTTTCCTCCCACAGTCAAAAGACATGCATTGGCTAATTAACTGTTCTTAATTGAATGTGAGTGTGAATGGTTGTCTGACTGCTTCAGCCCTGCAATCAGCGAGCTGTTCAGGTTCAGACCGCTGGGATTGGCTCCGTCCTCTCCATGACCCTAATGGGTGTATGTGGTGTCCTGTGATGGACTGGCAACTTATCTAGTGCTCCTACTTCAACCTCCAAAGTTCCCACGGTAGATTCTGGATCCTGCTTCACTTTGATCAGGATAAACTGAATGAACCTAAAACCAGGGTGTTCCAAATTTTAGGATTTTATCCCAAAAATGTATAAACCTCAGATGACTTCGGCCTGCACACTTAGAATGTTATGTGCTTGTTTCCACCATGGCTAATTTAATAATAAAATCAATTTGTCCTCGATATAGATAAAGGCATGATATAAGGTTTTAAGTATGCAGTTTGTAGTCATCGGAAACTAATCACTTAGAAAAGAGGACTGTCTTAAGCACTTCTGTATAGAACCTGCTCTGAAAGGAAATCCCAATCTCCTAGGGTTCTTTAAAGGCTCCCCTTGAGGGACAAGCTGAGAAACCCTTTTGGGTGTTTGAGATTTACATCTACATTGCATCTACATTTATGACATTTGGCAGACATTGAGGGCCTTGCTCAAGGGCTCAACAGTGACAGCTTAGTGACACTCTGGCTGGCTGGTACCCTTGACCTTCTAATCAGTAACCCAGAGCCTTAACCACTGAGCTGCCACTACCCCAATGTTAAGATAAACAACATGTTACCATACTTTATCTAAAAAATAGCCCACAGTTTTTTTCAGCATTGCATGCTCAGATTGTCCTTGTATACGTTTCTGGCCTAAAGCATCAGAGTCTTCTTGATTACAACTTCACCACACTTTGTATTTGTACACCATAATTCGGCCTGGAAAACAGATTTTTGAACACCATGAAGACCCAGTGCTGTTTTTGGAGCAAGCTGTATAGGCCAAGTTACTGTTGGTCTTTTGACTCGCACTTTTGGCACATGCACATTTGTCGGGTGGGCAAAAGACATGAAAAGAAAAGAAAAGACGACGGAGCAGTGGCAAAAACCTGAAAATGAACTCTCAACAAATCAATAAGCGTGGATAAAGTTGCGTTGGATAGTTATCATAATAAACTGGTTTGCTGGCAGAGAGAAGTTTCATAAACCATAACCATATACCAATGCTGATAAAAGCAGGGAAAGTTAGTAGGCTAACGGGCTAAATGGGAACTTCCTGGATGTTTACATCTGCAGTGTCACCAAGCTGCCCTTAACCCTCAAATAATCAGTTGTATAAATTAGTTAAAAAAAAAAAAAAAAGTCTCTCTGGATAAGGGTGCCTGCAATATGGCATAAATGTAAATCTAGCTTCTCAGACACTACCCCGGACTTTACACACAAAAATCACTGAAAGCCTACAAATCTATGGATGGGTATAATCTTTACCACTCCAGCCGTGTTCAGGAGGTTTTATATCATTTCACAAGAATCATCAGCCTGTTTGGAACATTAAACAAACCTCACCAGACAAAATGTTTGTGTATGTATAAGCACTTATTGCACATGCGAGACGAGGTAAGTTAAATATATTTTAATGATTAAAAATGTTAACGGCGCATGTTGTGCACAGCTGCTGTTACCGTCTCTCCTTCGTTTAAGTTTTCAGATTCACACTCACCCTATGTATATATCACTGTATGTAGGCTCTGGGAAAAACCTACCCAGTTCTCCCGTAAAGTTCTCCCGGTTTTGTCATGGATACGGTAGCTGTTTTAAAAAAATCCTTCAGCATGCACATGAGTTAACAAGGGGTGGATTTAAGTCTCATACATGGCTGGCAGTTTGAGAGGACAGACTTTGCCAGGGCAGTGCTGGCTCAGTGGTTAAAGCTTTGGTTTGCTAATCTGAGAGTTGGGTGTTCAAGCCCCAGTACCACCAAACTGCTACTGTTGAGTCCTTAAGCAAGACCCCTTACCCTCTGTAGCTCAGTTGTATTAAAATGATAAAAATAAGTCACTCTGGATAAGGGTAAATGTTTAATTTTCTGTTGCTATCCTTTGGAAAATTGCTAAAAAAAAGAAAGAAAAAAAAAAGAAAGAAAGAAAAGAAAAAAAAAGGATGCCCAACCTTTTAACAAAATACACTGGGCCCCAACATCTAATTTGATTATCACATTAATGTTGTTTGTCACATTAAAATAGCTAATAATATTGTTTGGTAATTCATGTGGGAAGTGAACACTGACTTTTTCTTGCCCACCTGAAGAATCCCGTTTCCTGGATCAGCTGACTGGTGTCATCACAGACTGTTGAAAATTATTGGCTGTTTGCATTGATAGTCCAACACTATTTTTGGTCATGTCTTTGTTGTGATAGAATTCTGGTTCATGAGATGAAATAAAATATGATAAGCAATTTGGAAAATGGGGCTGCATGGTGGCGAAGTGGGAAGCATGTCTGCCTCACAGCAAGAAGGGACTATTCAAGGAGAAAGGTAGACCACTTTTCAGTGTATTTTAGAATTTTGTTTTTTATTATTGAGGAATCACTTATTACAAAATGGACGATACATAACATACTCTTCACTAAGTGTAACGGAAAGTTCCATTTTATTTTTTTTTTAATCCAAGAATTTAAGAATTGCTGCCAGAAGTCTGTAGGAGGCAAATATTCTGTTAGCAGCATGCTTTTTAAAACAGGCCCATTAAGTTGACTTTATGTGGAATTTGTTTAAAATTGCACCGTTCATTGGAGATTAGAAGTCAGTGATCAATATAGTCTTGTTTGGGGCTAATGTCTAGACATTCCAAGTCTAATAGAATTCTATTCCAGTTCTTTAATTTGATTTTGATATCTTTCCCAAACACTCATTTACTCCTCAAGCTGATGTTAACCAGATGCTTCCTGTCCATTAGTTGCTTCTCCTGAGGATCGCACCAAAGCCTCAGTCACATGAAACCTGTTTTGGCATTGACTGACCTTCTCATCCACCGTCATCACTTTCTAAGTTGGATCTAAAAGTGGATTAAGGCAGTCACTCCTTGCCCTGAGATCTAAAACAGGCTAAATCTGTACATGCTCCAGTCTGCATTTCTGCATTATAGATATGGCTCCTTTATGAGATTTTTTTTTTTTACAGAGATTATATCCATAGGATATGATTTATCATCATGTCAGAGGTCATCCATTTTATGCTATTACAGCTGTCTAAAAGCTGAAAGGTACTGTGAAGTGTAGCAATGACATTTCCCATGTATTCTATACGCCTCTTCTTTTCATTTTAATACATTAATACATATCTGCTAAAGTTTTATAAGTTACAGAACTCCCTAGTTTGAAGTGAAAACTTTAAAGTGACTCGTGGCGTGATGCAGTAGACATTGAACTCATCAGATACACGCATCTAACCATTCATCCAGCGGAACTTAATTCCCAGCTGCTGTGAGTCTCTCATGTCCACATGACTAATTAAATGAAGACTCAATGCTGGGGGGGGCAATAATTGGTTTTGAGGATGTGTAGTAATCTTTAAATAGGAAATGGTGATTTCTTTTTCCCGGTCTGCTGATTAACTGGTATGTAGCACAGCACATTATTTATTGTTAATTCTGCCACACACACACACACACACACACACACACACACACACACACACACACACCCCACACACTTTTTTTTTCCTTTGGGAGGGGGTAAGTTTGCATGTATTATCAAATAAAAACAAAATTTAGCTGTGTGACACCTTCAGGAGTATATATTTGGTTTGTACAGGGTGCCATTTTATTATCCTATGTTGAAAATCATGAAGAAAGACCTGTGGGCATTATTAGGAAAATAATCATTGACTGTATGGTGTGATGTTGTTCAATCAACACAAGTTACTTTTACACCCAGAGATTATTGTTTTCTTTTTCAGGAGCAATTTGCTACCAATTCCATTTCTTTTATCTATTAATAAATAATGCATACTTTTATATTCTTTAGTAGTTGCATTTCATGATTGGGAATGCCTGCAAAACAATTAGTTCCTGTTATCGTTATTGGCATTGCAGCTATATGGTAATTATTTGCTGTTGAGTTATAATTACTTTAATATATACTACACAGGAACATAAGAAAAGCAAAATAAGATTTCTTTGGCTTATTCTCCATTTTTGGTCATCTCCATAACACCCTGATTGCAACATCTTTTGATAATATTTAGCATAAATTGCATTCATTTTTGGAATGAGCTTCTGTAAAATTTCTAGGATGTCAGAATTAATGATGTTGACAAACCGTGAGGTTTTGTCCACCATTTTAATTCAAGTGGTATCCTGAGATTGTGACAGGGTTAATATGCATTCTTATTCATTCAAAAATATTTTCTCACTTCTGATTGGTGGAAAACCATCAAATAATTCTTGGTAATCTTCTATAAGTCGACTTCTCCATTGTCTTATAGAATGCTTCATCATCTTGACAATTAGACATTTTTCTTTTCATTTAATTTTTTTAATTAGTTTTGTAATACAGTTCAGTTATGACTGAGTTGTTACAGTAGCTATGGTAAGGTATTAGAATAAGTACTTGTAGTCAGAAATGCTGTCAGAGCTAGGATTGCAGAAAACACAGTGATTAAAGAATGTAACACTGCTGTATTCAATTATAATCCAAAATGTGGCAAATATTACAGTATATAATTATATAAAGTGATCGGGGGAAAAAATTACAAAATCAAAGGAAACCTGTTCACTGCTGGATGATAAATGCTCCCGCTCTGTCTAAAAACAACATTTTTCTTACATAAGGCTCTTCATACACGACTGAAATGACAGATACACTGTAGATGTCAAAACATGATGAAAACTTCAGTGTGTGATGCACTGCTTTAATTTTATATAATATAAAAAAAGCTAAATAAATTCTTAAAAATATCTTTTAAAAAGTTCAAAGGGTTCCAGTCTGTGTGAACTGTTCCTCTGAATGTTATTTCGGAAAAATGCAACAAAACAGTTCATAAGAATTGATAATTAGGTCAATGTATTACTATTGTCCAATATTCCAGATCATATATCCATATATACATACATATCAGTGTGATATAAACTGAGTATAAATGCAACAATTAATTTTGAGCAATTATTTATCATCACAATTCAGATAATTACCTGGCACTTAGAATGCATTGCACGCCCCCCAAACCCACCCCCCATTTTTTCACCTAATTTTAGTTGTATATAATTCCCACCTGTCAAGTATTGCCTATCACACCACCACCACCACCAACCAAGGAGTGACAGGCAAGGGAGGGAGTGACAGGCAAGGGAGCGAATGCCGCCACCCCTCCCTCCCATGAGCTGGGCCAATTAGCTCCCATGGCCTCCAAGTCACGAATGGCTGTGGCATCAACCTGGATTTGAACTTGTGGTCTCCAGGTTGATAGTCATGCACCTTGTCGATGCGCCACTCGGGAGCCGTTGCCACTATTTTTATTTAACTGGTATAAAAGGAACTCTTGTCTATACCCTATTTAATAGCGGTTAATATTTTATCCCCATGATACCACTGTTAACGAAACGCCATCATAATCTGTAACCAAATATTCATTCGTTCATCCATTCATTTTCTGAACCGCCTAATCCTAATTAGGCTCACGAGGAGGCTGGCGCCCATCTCTGCCAACTCTGGGCCAGGGCAGAATACACCCTGGACAGCTAGCCAGGCCAAGTTAATGAAGGGTATTAGGTACAAAATGCCTGTTAAAAAAATTACATGCACCCTATTTTTAGAGATTACTATTCAAAAATCTGCCACTGACTGAAAAAAAGACTGAAAAAGACAAATGCAGTGCTGTTATCAGGCCACCAAAAATTATATGGCCATCATTTGTTATCAATTAAAATGCACCACATACTGTGCCTTGCAAAAGTATTCACCCCTTTGGCTTTTTACCTATTTTGTTACATTACAACCTGTAATTTAAATGTTTTTTTTTTAATCCGAATTTTTTGTGATGGATCTGCACAAAATAGTCTAAGTTGGTGAAGTGAAATGAGAAAAATATATTAAAGAATTAAAAAAAAATAATAATCTGAAAATTGGCATGTGCGTATGTATTCAACCCCTTTGCTCTGAAGCCCCTCAAAAGTTCTGGTGCCACCAGTTACCATCAGAAGTCATATAATTAGTGAAATTAAGTCCAGCTGTGTGCAATATAAGTGTCACATGATCTGTCAGTATAAACACTCCTTTTCTGAAAGGCCCCAGAGGCCGCAACGCCACTAAGCAAGAGGCATCACACCATGAAGACCAAGTAGCTCTCCAACCAAGTCAGGGACAAAGTTGTTGAGAAGTACAAGTCAGGGTTGGGTTATCAAACAATATCCAAATCTTTAATGATCCTCTGGAGCACCATTAAATACATCATCTTCAAATGGAAAGAACATGGTACCACAGCAAACCTGACAACAGAGGGCAGCCCACCAAAATTCACAGACTGGACAAGGAGGGCATTAATCAGACAGGCAGAACAGAGACCAAAGGTAACCCTGAAGGAGCTGCAGAGTTCCACAGCAGAGACTGTGTATCTGTGCATGGGACCACAATAAGCCGTACACTCCATAGAGCTGGGCTTTATGGAAGAGAGGCCAGAAAAAAACATTAGTTAGTGTTAAAAGTAAGAAGGCACGTTGTGAGTTTGCCAAAAGGCATGTGGGCGACTCCCCAAATGTATGGAGGAAGGTGCTCTATTCAGATGAGACTAAAATTGAACTTTTCGGCCACCAAGGAAAACGCTACGTCTGGTGCAAACCCAACACATCCCATCACCCCAAGAACACCTTCCCCACAGAAACAGGTGGTGGCAGCATCATGCTTCAAGGGATATTCTTGAGCAAAACCTGTTTCAGTCTGCCTGTGATTTGAGACTGGGATGGGGGTTCACCTTCCAGCAGGAAAATGACCCGAAGCATACTGCTAAAGCAACACTCGAGTGGTTTAGGGGAAACATAGCCCAGACCTTAATCCAACTGAGAATTTGTGGTCAGACTTGAAGATTGCTGTTGACAAACAGAAACCATCCAACATGAAAGAGCTGGAGCAGTTTTGCCTTGAGGAATGGGCAAAAATTCCAGTGGCAAGATGTGGCAAGCTCATAGAGACTTATCCAAAGCGACTTGCAGCTGTAATTGCCGTAAAAGGTGGCTCTACAAAGTACTGACTTTAGGGGGGTGAATAGTTATGCACGCTGAAGTTTGCTGTTATTGTGTCCTATTTTTTGTTTGCTTCACAATAAAAAAAAATCACGTCTTCAAAGTTGTAGTCATGTTCTGTAAATGAAATGATACAAGTCTTCAAAGAATCCATTTTTATTCCAGGTTGTGAGGCAACAAAACATAGCAATCATATTTTTTTTTCTTAGATCAACAGAGCTGCATATATATTCTTCTAGTAGAAACAATAATATTAAAATATTATACACTACACCTCATATCAGTCATTGACGGCTGGCTCAAAACTAGTAAAGGTGGTAATAACGTACTGTAGAAGAATTCTGGTGGTCTGATTTAACTGGTTTTCATGTTAACTGATGGTGTTGGATTACAGACGTTTATATTCTGCCTACATTTTCCTTACTTCTGTTTGACTTCTGCAGATTTGTCAAGACTAAATCTGATTCAGCGTGAAGTCTGACGCTCCACTTTGTTGTTCAATAAAGATAAACATGTGTCATGTTTGCGTGGTGCACCAACACAATTATACAAGCAAAAATAAATAAATCAAATATATAAACTGTTAGACAATTAAAATAGTCATGGTGGGTTTTGATCTCCATCCTGTGGGTTAAAATAGTTTTTCATCCACCAGCACATCTTCAAACTAAGTGGGCTACTGACACGACACACGTTTGACTTTACTGAACAACAATGAGTCAGATTTATAGTCTTGACAAATCTGCAGAAGTCAAACAGAAGGAAGGTAAATGTCGGCAAAAATAGCGGAAAGTAGACATCTGTAAGCCAATGTCACCAGTTAACATGAAAACCAGTTAAACTGAAACACTGGCCAATCGTCCGAAACAATATGGCTGCCAGTTTTCTGGACTTTCACCGCAGGGTGTCGCCACTGCCTATCTTTCTCTGTGGGCGGAGGCACCATTGAATAAAATTGCTTTTGTTGATATACTGGAAATATTGAATAGCCCTGTAGCACTGCATACATAAAGGTCTCAATGAACAAAAGAATAGTCTATGTGTTTTAACATTGATTTTATATGTGTTACTTTATATGTGGTAGGTTAAGTCCTTAATGTAACTGTTGAATATTTCTGCTGCTTTCAAGTACCACATGTTGTTAGCCTGTGTTCATGGAGCTGTGTATGTGCTATGGGATAAACTCACAGTACACAGTAAAAGCATGGTAACATTTTATAAACACAGCATCTCAGAAGATTGACAGAATCCAAAAGTCCTCGTAGGTACCATTTATGCATCACTGTGACCTTTTCCAACCTCCAGTGGCTCTTATGACGCACTATCTTGACACCCTGTGCTGAACCAGAGGGCTTGTGTGTTATGTTTTCTCCACCCATGTGCTCATTTTGTGCACCTTTATAACACACTCCCGTCACTGAAATTCCCGTCAGATGCGTCACAGTTGCCTGGATACTGATATTGCGCCTCTGCCAACGCTGCTGTCATTACATTTAAATGCAGCTAGGTAGAGGTGATGCATAATCGAGATTCCTTCAAGACTTAAAGTGCAAATAATTACACTGTATTACAGTGGGTTCTGGTGTTAATGCATCATGTGGGAACTTTTGGCTGCCTGTCGGAGATTCTGTGGCAGTTTGTCCAAGTGCAAACAACCAGCTAACTCTCTTATACAGGTGCAGAATTAAGACGGGTGTTAATAGTTCTGAAGAATTGAGGCACAAAAGGGACTTTCAGGCATTCCATAAAATTGAATAAGCAATCTGATAACCGTTAGCACAGAACCATAGATGGTGTGCTTTTTAGGTTAGTTATCATGACCTTTAAATGAAGTCAAATGCTTACGAAATCAGGAAAAAAAACATAATGTGCTGAAGTATAGACCACTCAGGCCGTCAGGTCAGAGCGAAGCAGCAAGAAAGTTTGGTGCTGCGCCTTCCATCAGCCCCATCCATCAGGCTTGTTTATCTCTAACCTCTAGAACCGCCTCAAATCGATCGCCCTCGCTCTGGCTTAACGCTCCACAAAGTAGTATTAATGAGACAAGGTCAGGGCATGATTAGGTCTCCAGACACCATCTCACACTCTCCTAATCACGGCAGCCTTTCTCTCATGTTTATACACTCTTGTAATGACATGTGATCCACCATCATAGGCATTCTTTAATTGTAGTGACTCACACACTCTCGTAATGAGTTTTTGCAAATTCATATGTCTGCAAGAAGTGGAGGTGAGGTTGCTAACCATCTAAACTGGCCCTGGTTTCAATTGTACCTCAGAAAAGGGGAACCTTTTTGGGTAATTATGTGGCATTGTGGGAAATCCTTTCACATGATGAAATCTTTTGACATTTTGTACTACATATATAGTTCCGAACACTTCCTGAACCCAGTATGTTTTGTTGTTTGCCTCACCACAGATGTACGCTACATGTAATGTTCTACATTAAAAAAAAAACTGGTCACCACTAGACTTCATGTTTTCTGTGTGTAGTTTGCATGTTGTCCCTGTGCTTGCATCGGCATGTACATTAGGTTAATTGGCTGTTACTAATTGCACGTATGTGTGAGTGGGAATAGTTAGGAATTGGCCCTCTAATGGTCTGGAGAGCTGTACTTTGCCTTCATCCCTTGGCTGAGATAGGCTCTAGCCTCCTTGTGACCCTAATAGGAGTAACTGGTTCAGCAAATGAGTGAGCAAGAGTATTTAAAGTATTTTAATTTGTATTGTTAAATTCCCCCCCTAAATTAGTCGTATCCAATTCCCACCCAGACTGCTGCGCATGCGTATAACACACTAAGAGGAAAATCTACCCCTTGTTCGAACGAGCTCACAGATGCCCATGATCAGCTGAGTGACAGCGAAGTGTGCATATGCCAACCCCCCCTCCCGTAAGTGCTCGGGAATACTCCCGGTCACAGATGGCTGAGGCATCAACCTGGATTCGAACCAGGGAACTCCAGTTTGATAGTTGTGCACCTTGTCGATGTACCAATTGGGGGCCTCCCCTTATTTCTTTCAAAGGAAAAAAATAATGTTTTAAGGAGTAGGTTACATTTAATTACTCTAGTTCAATTTAGTCGTGTAGCTCTTGAGTAAAGCTTTCAAGATTTGAAGCTTAATAGGTATAACTCAGTGGGCAGTGGTGGCTCAGTGGTTTAGGCTCAAGCCCCAGTACTGCCTAGCTGCCTACTTTCCCGTCGGAAGTGTCACCGCACCCAGGAAATGTTGCCAGTACACATCTACACAGTGTGTGCGTGAACAAACGTTTGGTGCGAGAGACTATCAGTCAATACAGGGGGTTTTTTTGGTTTGTTTTTGCTTTCATTTTTAACAGTAGAGAATTAAGATTTGATTCTGCATCCAGACATTCTCCATCCTTAGCTGATGGTAGCAGCATCAAAAACTACCTGGGGGTCCAGTCACTTTTAATCCCACCCTCAGAGGTGAGGTGAAAGGGGAAGTGTATGAAAGTATTTTTAAGGCAACCTCTTATTTGAATGTTATGGAAAACGTAGTGACAGTATGTGTCACTACTCTGTTTAAAGCAGTAGTTTCAACAGAATATACATAGCATGAAAAGTACTACATGTACACCATCAGCTCAGGAAAGACTACTGTATTCAAATGATTAAATGTTTAAATCAAAGCACTGGTTCAGGCTTCTTTAAGAATAAAAGAAATGGCAAAATAAAAATATTTATACTCTACCCTTTCTTGTATTTTTGTTCTGTATTGTTGTTAAGGGAAAACATAAAATACCAGTTCTCAAAATGATTTTTTTTGTATTTTTTCCTGTATCCTGTCTTGAGTTTACATAACAGAAATCCCCCAAACAAGGAATAAAAAAAGAATGGCCTTAAGTGTGAAGGTATATTATTGGCAGAAAATCTCAGACTGGCACATGTTTATTTGTAATGTTGACCTTAGCAGCCAGCAATCTGTCTATCTGCCTCACCCGCCTCTCTACATTTGTCACACACTGCACACATGCTGCGCCACATGAGCATTTTTCAAATCAGCAGAATGGGTGGGGAGTCTCGGTCATCAAATTTGGACGTACTTATTGGCCTCTAGGTTTAAACTGAAGCAACAATCATCTGTTGGAATGTTTTGGTCATAAAGTGGCTGATTTCAATATTAAAATCAACATATTTTCATTACTTTTTGTCCTTATTCACAAAATTCATCCTTTCCCTATTTGGAATTTTTTTAGAAGCAATATTTTCTTCCTCTTTTTCACCTCTGCTGCTTGCATTTCTCGAAATATCATAAGAGTCTCGCATGCTTAGTTACTTGAGACTATTTTAGTTTTCCTTCTGGAAGCCAGCAGACCTCCAGCTGTTTTTTTCCTCTCGCTTCCTGTCTCTCTCTGCTTCTGAACCACCGAGAAATATCATTAGGAGGGTGACGCAGGCCGTCCATCTGCTTTTCTTTAATTATGGTTTGTCACGTAAGGGAATTGGACCAGGGGAAGTGTGAGGGAGGGCGTGAGGAGCAATGGTTGACTTGCACAAATGCAGAAGCCAAAAAGCAAAATTTGTAGACAATTGTAAACATGCCTCAGAGGTTGTTTTCACACACCCTAAACAAGGAGGGGTTGTTGGAGAGTGCTGTTCAAACGGAATGCCTGAGCAGAATTGGGTAGTCGCTGTTGTGGCGAAAGGTTGGTGTCAAGGGAGGGTAGATGTTTTCTTTAGTTGTTGCCAAGTAGAGTACTACGAAACATGTGCCATATTTCTAATACCATCATCTAATACCATTACTTTCTGTTGAAACACATGTACACTGTTTCACACACACTCACACACGCGCACACACACACACACACACACACACACACACACACACACACACACATGGATGAGACATGCTTGTGATCAACTGGATCTTTGGTAATAACCAGCGTGTGAGTGTGTAATTGATTCGATCCCCCTTACTCAGCATGAAACAGAAACGCAGATCAGTTTTAACCACACTAGCCAGTGGCACTGCTGCTAGTATGTGGATGGGGGTTTCACTGATGCTAGATGATGAGTTTAATAACAGTTTACCGTATTTTGTATAGAAAATTTAAATAAAGCTTTAAATAAGCATGTTTTTAAAAAATTTGACAAAATCATTAAGTAAAGTTTTCAATTTTTATTCCCTTCCAAAGATTGCTAGCATATTTTCCTTCGATGCAACATGAAAGATTAGTGCAAACCTGTAAAAGCAAACAATTAGCAAAAACTGATGGGTTTCATTTTTACTTTATGTTCCTTCACTGCTTTCATGAGTCAGCATGCGAAAATATTGGTTAATTGCTTTTATTTCAGGTATTAACAAAAGAGAACTGCTAAAATGCTTATTGTACACAAATTGATTAGCACCTCATGCAAGTTAATATTTATTGTGGCCACCCTTTACTTTGATCACAGCATTTAACCTTTCAGGCATAGTGTTCACATATGTTTTCATTTATTCACTCGATAAACCATTCCATATGGTTTGAAGTTCATTCATGCTATGCAAAAGTAAAAAAAAAAAATTGCGACACCTTTCAGTTTTTCTGAAAAATTGGCATTTTCAGTGTTTTTGTTTATTAGCCAAGCCACCCTTTTTTAAAAAAAATAAACATTAGAAATTATAGTGTTGTTGCATTAGCCCCTAGCCTAGTAGCTATGGTATCAACTGAGATTTGAATACAATGCTAATTTTTTCATATAAAATGTATTATATGAATTCTGTCCAGTCATAAGAAAGTATAGAACAAATCTTGTATTATATTATAGCAATGTTATGTTGTCTCTTCTCACACCAGAGTGGGTGTAGAAATGCTTCTTTGCCACAGAGTGCCTATGGCAGAATGAAAAGTTAGTAATGGTGATGTTTCTGGCAGCCTACCCACACATACACTCAGGTTTACTGTCATGTCCTTTTCTTTCTTTTTTTTTCCCCTTCTTTTTTTTCTGGAGCACTAGGCAGATGTATACTTCCTGGACATCACTGTACAGTATGTATAGTTTGTGAATTTTTAAAGAGATTCATTGAGACCAACTAGATTTCATTCAATGTTATCCTTGCTAGTTGTACGGGATCAAGTCCATTACATTTTTCAACTAGACTTGTTTTATAATGTTTAAAGAATTTTGCTATCAAAAAACGTCAAATTCATGTGGATTAAGAAACCGAAGCCAAATTATTAAGGTGGAGTTGTGTGGTGTTAACAGCCATTTTGTGACGTCTGCCATAACATTAACACTTCTTGACTGGTCGGTGGTTAGGCCACCCCATACATAGCAAGCTACAGTCCACTGTGTTCTCACACTTTTCTGTCATAGCCAGCATGAAAAGTTTCAGTAGTCTGTGCTGCATTAGCTGTTCTGTTGGATCAGACCAGACATACTAGCCTTCACTCCCCATGTGCATCAGTGATGCACAGAAACATGACACATTGACAAAATTCTCAAGCTTGCTCATTTTTCCTCCTTAAAAGACATCAACTTTATGAACTGACTGTTCCCTTTTTGTCTACTACCTCTTAGGAGGTGCAACTGTAAAGAGATAATCAATGTTATCTGTGTCACTATCAGTGGTCATGATGTTTTTAGCATTATGGCTGATTAGTGTATTACACTGCAAGTTTTTTTATTTTATTTTTTTAAATAATGCAATTTTATTTTTAAAAAATTTTGTATATTTGATGTGAAGTTTTTACTTTTTTCTTCTTCTTGAATCACATATATCTATCTGTTAGGGTGTGGTTATATGACATGGATAACCACGTACATGGGGTCAGTTATTATAAAGTCAAAGAATAGTATGGCTTACTGTAAGAGTAGGTTAAAGACAATGTAGCCTGCCTGGTCAATGTTTTAAATGCTGAAGGGAATAATTTAAATATAGCAATTTCAGATTTGCAGTTTGTGCCTTACTAGGAATTTACATATTCAGATCTGATTGGTTAAATCTTGCCTATGGTCAACTAATCATTGAATAAAAAAATGTAAAATAATAAATTAATAAATAAACACATATACATAATCTCATTTGTGACACTGCCTTCTATTATTTATTTTTTTATCACATAAAAAAATTTTCCCCAAACTTTTGCGTTAATGTGACCTTATAATGATAATAGTAATAAGAATTGAGAACATAGTCATGGAAATCTCTGTGTCATATTTCCTCTTTATTCCTAGTGCTGCACACCCTTGTAGCGTTCCTTGTTTATTTATATTGCCTCGTGTGTTTGTATTGGTTTCCTTCATGTCTCCTCCCTTGTCCTGTTATTGGTTTAGGTCTGATTATGGCATGATTACTGTCACCTGTTTTTGTTTGTCTTTTTGATTAGATTATCTATTAAAACCCTTGTGTTTGCCTTTGTCTTGTGAGAAGAATACACAGTCTGTACTACCCCAGACATTATAATCAGGCTCTGACCATCAAATTGTCAGATATTTAACTAATCAGGGTTACCCCTAAGCCCATGTCCAATATGTCGTGCAACAGGTATACAACAGTTCCACAACAACAAAAAAAGATGGTCAAATTCTTAGGCCAGTTGATGGTGTGTCATATGATACTCACCTGTGTGCAATATAACAATAGAACATGCCATTGTAGACCCTTGTAATGTTAACGCTAAGTTTTTTTCCATCTTGTAAGTTATTCTCTACGTATAGTCCATTTCCTGGGTCTGTTGTGCAATGACCACTAGCGTCCTACTGCTGTTATTATAGACATAGGAATGTCATGCTCTTTTAGGTCATCTAATGTGCTCCGAGTTCTATGGTTTTCTTACAATACTGTCCTGACAAGCCAGACTGCAGTAACTGCAAAATCATTGTTTTGAGAAAAATGACCTCAAAGTTAATTAGTTTTCCCTGGAAGGTGATTTAAAGAAAATAAATTTTTTAACATATTTGGAGTTATACTATACTGGAAATTTTAGGCAAACTGAGAGTTCACTTCAGGGCTCAGAAGTTAGAAAAGTTGTTTTTCCCAATTTTTGAATATTTTGCAGTTATTGCAGTCTGGCTTGACAGGGCAGAATAGTCTATGTTCCTTGTACACCCACATGTATTATACAACATTTTTAAAACAGTGTTATGTTGAGCCCTACAGTGGCTATATGTCAACTGAGTATCACAGGAATATAAAACATGGTTATGTTTTTACGACAGAAAAAAATCACACCAGTGAAAGGGGTTTTAGAGAGTGAGAGTTTTGGAAAATATTTTCCAGGTTTTTATTATAAACTGTAGCATAGATGAACTTGTCAGTATCACTAAATAAAGCACAGCTTCCGGAAATACTAATTGAAAGTTATTTAAAAAAAAAGTTTGAAAGTGAAAAAAATGAAATCTTTAAATAAGGTTCGGTATAGGAGTTCTACAGCTGAGTAACACTGCTTGTATATTCTGACAGATTGAAAAAGTCTGTTTCAACACACTGAAGAACCACAATGTTTACAATTGACAGAAGGCCAGGCCAGTCCTCAAAGACAACTTTATTCAATAATCCTAATGAAGCAGACTATGAACAAAAGCTAATGGGGACCAGTTGGTGTGGCTGTGTTTTCTTAACACTACCCTGGCAGGCTTGTTATCAGGTTTGTTGTCAGGGATTGGGTGCAGATAGCAAATTTGTGTCCGGTGATGCCCTCTGTGATGAATCAACTGTAGAGCTAATGTTCTTAGTTCTGTTTGCCATAGGGGTTGTTTGAAAATTAAGCCAATCGGTTTGTAGCAATTATAACCACAAGGAAGGGATTCCATCTTTTCATTCAGAATCTCATCATCATTCACTTATTGACTTGCATTATTTGTAAATTCTTTTTCTGGAATGCTTTTCTTGGTCATGACTTCATTTAGTTCACTTACTGTATTGGTCTACTTTTTAATCCGTACCCTGTCATTGGTTCTCCATCTTTTTAATCTGTTAATTTATGCCCTAAGTGGTTGTAAAGCCTTGTTTTGTTGTCTTAAGATTTGTCACTTTGCATTCCAAGTTGGATATGCCTTTAAACACATCTGGAGCCACACACTATTTTGCTGCTATTAATTTACACATGTCACTCATCTTTGACTCAAAATAAAGTGATGAAAAGTTAATACAAGACAAGGTAGTGCAATGCACATTCTGCTCCAGTATACCTGGGTTTGTTTTGTGCTCTCTGGATTCCTTGAACCTCCCCAAATCTTGATGGTACTGTTTTGTCACTTATCTAGAATATATACATCACTCCAACGCCCACACAGAGCCTCCATATTTGCTATAAACTTCCCCTGCAGAGGCTCCGCCTTAAAAGTACAACCCCAGCCACCCCCCATTTTAGCTAAAAATAATACAGCCCCACATCATGGTATCAACCTAGATTGCTGGCTATAAATTTATACATCAAGCTAAATTGATCTGCAAAAACTTTAGTTCATCTACGAAAGCATCATATAAGTTTCTTAGGGCAACTGTGGTGCATATTGTTTAATTCTGCAGATCCTCCTGACACCTTATTTGCGTCTCCCGTAGAGCATCAGGAGTTCACACGCGGAGGCTCTGCAGAGGTCTTGGTAAAAGACATTACTGTAGGTGAATTGGCTATGCTCAATTGTACCTTTGCATAAATGATTGTGTGAATGAGTTTGTCCATGGAACTCTTTAAGGGACTGGCATCCCATCCAAGGTATATTCATGCTTCATGCCAAGTGTTCTTAGGACAAATAAACTGAGGATAGTGATGTGTTACTAATATAATCCATAATATAGTGCCGAGTCCACCATTTCAAGCACAATCTACTCATTTAAACAGAATTCATCCATGAGGTTTTTTGGGTTCAGCACCATGGACAGGTCATATGTAACTGGCACTGGGAACCCATGTTGTCCTATCTATTCAGGAGACCACACAGAAATTGCTGAAGTTATTGCACCTGTGTTTGACGTTTTTTGTTGTGCATGCCAATAGGGTTCTCCTAGCTTCAGCGGTGTGGTAATAAAGTGTTGAATTTGAGCACAGCTTCTTTCCCTGATGTCTCTAATGCATTGGCATGACTAGAGAGATTGGCAGGCTTCAGTGTATTAGAGAAAATAGCAGCAGTTTGTTTGTAGTCTATTACCCTGCCTGCTCTGTACTTAGCTGCAATCGAGATGATGACACACAGCCAGAGGAAGTATTCCCCGTATACAGTCTACATATGTGCCCCGATATTTGGAGAGGTGTACAGTTAGGATGTTTGGAGGTCTATATTTACAGGTCAATCCATCCACAAGACTAACGGTGCTTTTACACTTATTAGTCAGTTTGCTGAAATATTGATACTTCTGGTTCATTCATTATTTGGCTGTAGACTATTTAATTAATGACACAAAAAGCAAAAAAGTATTAACATCTTTATTAGTCATAGATATTGCAAGGGAAATAGGCAAACTTTTCCATGTGTGCACAGGACTCATGCATTTAGAGCATAAATACAAATTAAAGAAAATCATACATAGAGCATTCTGTTCAATGTTCATTACCCCGATTAGCAGCTCACATCTACAAGAAAACATGAAGAACACATAGTGGTTAGCACTTCTCCCTCACAACAAAAAGGTCCTGGGTTCGAGCCCTTCATCAGGTAAGGGTGTTTCTATGTGAAGTTTGCATGTTCTTCCCTGTGCTTGTGTGGGTTTCCTCTGAGTGCTCCGGCTTCCTCCCACAGTCCAGAGACATGCACATTAGGCTAATTGGCAAGTGGGAATGTTTGTGTGTGTGTGTGTGTGTGTGTGTGTGTGTGTGTGTGTGTGTGTGTGTGTGTGTGCGCATGTGTTAGCCCTGCAATGGCCTGGAAAGCTGTTTAGGGTGTACCCAGAATTCATCCAGAGTTGGTTGGGATTGGTTTCAGCCTTCCTGTGACCCTGATAAAAAATAAATAAATAAATAAAGTGCTTCGGATAGTGAAATGAAATTAATGTACAAAAAATGCTGCCGCCAACTGAAAATACATGGCATGATTTGGTTTAGTTTTCAGGAATCACATTCTCACCGCTTTGCTACTGTTTGTTAGCTGTTGTGTGATAGGAAGGAAATCACAAAAATCTTAATAAATATAAATTACATCAGGTTATCGCTTGAAAACCTTTTAGTGGATTACATCTAGCCTTCACTTTCTCTTTTATTGCTAATTTGGTCCAAATACAGTGCATGCTTCTATGTGTTTGACTTAGTGTTTTTTAAGTTTAAAGAGATGAAGATAAAGAGATGTTTATTGTCAACTGTTGCATGAGCAATAAAAATCAGTTTGTCAGCTCTCTGTTTAGCAGCAGTTATAAAAAAGTACACAAAAGACAACTAAGGTAACTACACTCAGCTATATGTGCATATACCAACATACACATATATACACATACCTATATTTACACATATAGACACATATACATACATATATCCTGTATATGCAAACATACTTCTATCCACATATTTACACATGTACAGACTTATACATCTATCCACATATTCACACATTTAAAGACATATACAGAAGGGTGCATGATATGTCAAGGATGCATGGTATACACAGGGTGAGAGGTAGAGCTTTTCAATCATAAGGTACCTGATGCTAAAATGGTATATGATGTCCGTGACCTGCTCTAAACATGGGTATTGCACTTAAACATGAGTATTGCACTTAAAGAGTAATATTGCCCTGTCCAGGAAGATGGTCTGAATGATGGTTATTCAGTCAGTGTATGTGACGGTGGTGGTGTCGGAGTTGCATGTTTAACAAATTGTGAGTAAAAGCTGTTCTTGAGTCTGTTAGTTTTTGTTTTTAGTGTCCTGTACCTTTTTCCAGAGGAGAGAGGGGAGAAAAGAGGGTGTCCAGGGTGTGTGGGGTCCCTGATAATTCCACTGGCTCTCCTCCGAAGTCTGCCAGTGTAAATGTCACTGAGAGGGGGTAGTGTAGTTCCAATTACCCTCTCTACTGTCCTCACCACCCGCTGCAAGGCCTTCCTGTCCTCTGCTGTAGAGCTGCTAAACCACACTGTACAGCAGTAGGTCAAGAAGCTCTCAGTGGCCGAGCGGTAAACGTTTGTCAGTAAGGGTCGTGGTAGGTGGGCTTGTCAGAGCTTTCTCAGGAAATCCATTTTAAGTACAGTTGTGCTTTCCCCACCTGGTGAGAGATGTTTGTGGTCCAGGTGAAGTCAGCAGAGATGTGGACTCCAAGAAACTTGAAGCACTCCACCCTCTTTACCTCCTCTCCATCAATATAGAGGGCAGAGTGCTCAGTTTGTTTCGATCTCTTGGTGATGATGGGGGTTAGGGCAAGTGGGCGATAGTCATTCAGGCAGCTCACTGTGCTCTTCTTAGGCACTGGAATGATGGTGGCTGTCTTAAGGCAGGTGGGAACCATACATTGCAGTAGTGAGAGGTTAAAGATGGTGGTTAAAACCCCTGCTAGTTGATCTGCACATGTTTTAAGTACCCTTCCTGTTACTCCATCTGGACCAATAGCTATCCTCACGTTTACTATGCGGAGGGTGGCTCTGATCTGGTACTGCTGCAGCTGGATGGGGTTGTCGTCCCTCTCTGGAAGAGCAGGGCAGTAATTTATGTAGGAGAGCACAGCTAATGTGTGACCCTCCAGGTCTGTCTCCTCTGCGAATATTCCCCAGTCTGTAGAGTCAAAACAATCCTGTAGAGACGTGGTGGCTTCCTCAGTCCACACCTGAACTGTTTTAACCTGCTGGTCTTTGGCTACAGATTTTAGGTCTTTAGGGGAGTATTTCACTGAGCGATGAACGTTTGGCAACAGTGGTGTCTAGCAGCTTTAAACTATCCACCAAGTATTCATAAGTCAGTACTAATTGATGATATTCTGGTGAGTAGTTGATGATAGTTGGCAAATCCTTGTGAACAGTCAACAATATTTTGGCAAATGTGCCAACTGCAGCAACCGTGCTAATTGTTCTCTGTTTGTCAAATGCTTGCCAAGTCGCCTTCATACAGCGTCATGGTCACATGACCATCATGTGAACATGGATGTTCACTTCCTGAGGGAGGCAAATGATTGAATATTAAATAGTTAATGACCACACAGAAAGTTTTCAGACCGTTCAGAGAACAGTTAGTGACTGTGGAGAGTATTTGATGACTGTTTGGCGAAAAGTCCTGTTGGCTTATGTTTTCTGTTTTTATGTTTTCTGCAAACTTTTGAACTTGTTCAAAATTCCTATGAGAATTAAAGTGAGATTGAGGACTGAATGGCGAACATGGCGATTACTTGGAGACTATGTGCAGACTTTTTGCACGAGCCCAGTTAGCAACTCACATCTTTATAAACATGCTGTCAGGGTTGATTCAGGTTCACTTTCTCCTGTTGGGTTGCTTCAGGTTGTTAGCCCTTGTGGAGGATTTGTTGGGTGTTTTCTCTTTTTATTTTTTGATAACCTCTGATCAGAGCAACTTCCAAGCATGCCAGTTAGAGAGGAAAAACCTTTTCTAACCTGGTACCAGTATTTTTTCAGTTAAACACTCAATCTTTCAGTTAACAGCTCTACTAATCTCTGGCTTTTGTCATAGAGAAGCCAAATGGTGTAATAGCTTAAGAGAAAATTGCAAACATATGCAACTGACAGAAGTGGCGAAAGATTATGTTCGGCTGCTAATTGCTCGTCCTTGGTACAGGCTTTAAAGGAAATCCTCTGATTATGTAAAGTGCCGCCCTTTCGGTGTCTGTTTAAGCAATGCCACATGATGGATTTTCCATGGACTGTTTTTGGAAGGTTAAGAGCCTGTCACGCAGCATCAAAGGTCATGGAACTCCATGTACGAACAGGTGTCACCCATCAGGACAGGAACTACTGCGTGAGCACAATAAAAGCGTGGGCCTTGGCTGTGTAATTAGTCAAGCTTGATGGATGGCGCATGGCTTAGTGATCTAAACATGTTTTTGTTGCTTTTTTGTCTCCTGTCTCATTTTTACCTCGGCCAATGAGGTAATGTTTTATCGACATGGGTTTTTTTGTTTGTTTGTCGGATTTTTAGCAACTTTCTCATGTTTTGGGTAGGTGACCACCCAAGAATATTCCCATTGAATTTTAGGAAGAATCAACAACTGGTGATGTCACAAAAATGTATCAAAATTTCATTCATTTTCTGAACCGCTTAATCCTAAATCAGCAATGGTCCTTTTACAATCAGCAGTGGTTCTTTTACATGTCTCTCACCATAGACAGTGAGAGACATAGCCGGCCTTTGATAACCCAGTTAGCAGCACTGGGGGGACAGCAGTGACATCCCGTTGATAATGGGGCTTGA
The DNA here is from genome assembly GCA_039654325.1 of Tandanus tandanus. NCBI lineage: Eukaryota > Metazoa > Chordata > Actinopteri > Siluriformes > Plotosidae > Tandanus > Tandanus tandanus. The sequence goes on from JBCNYH010000009.1 coordinate 10,140,842, forward strand.
GCCCCCGACCTTCGGATCAGTAATACAGCACCCAACCACCGGGCCACCACTGCCCTATCAAAATTAAAAAAAATCTAAATTGCACATTGGGTGACCTAAGTTAAATTTAACATGGGGAAATTGTTAATTTTCTAATTTTCTCATTTTTTGGAAGTGTGTCAGTACAACAGACCCAGGAGGGGGTGCTATGGACTTAATTTGTATGGCTTGGTGGAGGTTTGCACTCTTCAGGTGCCATGTCTCATTAACTTTTGGTTCTTTTCTCAATTCTCCACATTCTATAGCCGTTCCATAGTGGTGGGACTAAGCTTTAAAATAGTAAAATATCTTCCAGCTGTGACTCCCTGAAGAAAGTAGCACATGTCCTCTTCATCTACATCCAGGCTTTAATAACAACAGACCATTTAAAAATGTACAAATGCCTGTAGTGAGAGAAAAGTTGCTCACTCTGCCTTCCAGCATTATCCTTGCAGTACAACTGGGACTAAATGGTTTGTGCAGGCGAGCAAAGCCGTCATATTCAGGTCGAGGTCACGGTGAAGGGTCGAGTCACCCCAAGAGCACCCACCATTTTCACATGCGCTGCTGGAGCCCTGCATGTGACCCTTCGATCTGTTCCTAAATCCCTCCACCGCTTTCACAAGCCTGGAAACGGCAACATGTTCTCATTCGCCATAGAGCAAGATCACACAGGCCATTGTGCTGCCAACACAGCTGTAGAAGGTCACAGTGTCAGCGGAAACTAAAACTCTGATGGATAAGCTTACGCACACAGAGAACAATATAAAACCAGTCTTATATTGCTTGCTTACAATAATAAAAGCAAAGCATATGTTGTGAAAGAACTATATATTACAAATTATAGTATATATGTTTTGGCTAAGTATAGATTCTGGACCATCTGATGATACTTCTGATCCAAGTGCAGCATTTCGTCTGTTTCGTCTGGTCTAGTGTTTGGCAGGCTCCATGTAAACACCCTCTTGTTGGGAGATTGCAGGTTAAAATCCCAAAGATGTCACCGTGTGAGAGCATAATTATCCTACTCTGTTGGTGGGAAGGATGGCATTTCCCTCCCCCTAGTCGCTAAGAGCAATGCTAGCTAATTGCGGATGCCTATTAGCTTATGTATACAAAATAGCACAGATAGTGCTCTCTTCCTACGCTGATACATGAGCAGCATTTAAATAAGAAGCACTGCTTAGCTGCAGTTGTGTCCACTGAAGCACTTTTAACATTCGTCCTGCCAAATTGGTGCCTTTTCCACAGTAGCTGAGTAAATAAAATCATCTAATGGGTGTTTTAAATGTGCATATTTATTAATAAATGTAAAAGCATAATCAGTCTTGTTTTTTAATGTTATTTTTCATAGACCGTTGCATAATGAAAAAGTTAAGAATCTGAAGTTTTATGAACAATTTTCCGATGATGCTTTACATTATAAACTGTTTGAAGAAACTTTTAGGCAGCATTTTGTCTCTACTTCTCAACTTTCAGATATTTTATGACTGAAGTTTGTATCTTGGTATATATAATATACTACGAATGTGAAGTCCAATAAATTGGTACACTGTAAAAAAAAATTAAAGTAGCTTGCCAACCAAGCAACATCAAAAAACAACAATGGGTTCCTCATTTTGTTTGGAATTGTTTGGAAATGGGAATGTGTATCTGCCCCAGGTTTTATGATTTGCAGTGGTTTGTGAACGGCGCTGTACTTGTTTGTTGAGAAAATTTACAAACAAAAAAAATCCCACATTTAGATATTTGTTTGTTTGCTGTAATTAATACAGATTTTTATAACCCTAGATATATGGGATTTATTAATGGAAATGACTATGAACAAGATACGTGACCCTGTCTTGGAAAACCCAGATAAGTCGAAAAATCACTTTATGAGCTATGTACTAGTTAAGGTCAATTCTGTGTATTGCTCCATACAAAAGACATATTAGTCAACTATACCATATAATACTTATATTTGCAGTAGAAACTGTCAGACCCCATTAAATGATGACTTTTATGAAGCAAGGAATCCACTGAGTTTGAGAACTTTTACTAAAAATGGGGTTCTCCAACTGTGTAAACACTTACCTGGGTTTCTGGCTTCTACCTCGGAGGAACCCATTGTTGTTTTTCGATGCTGCTCAATTGGCAAGCAACTTATTTTTAGTGTACTAATGTATTGGACTTCACATCCATTTACACAGTGTGAACCAGTGAGACTTTGACCGGCTTTCAGTGTTTATTTCTTTAATGACATGTTTTGACAAACTGTTAATTATTTCCAGTAGATAATGACATTGTGACAGTGATAGGTGTGACAGTCACCTTGTAATTTTAGGTCTCAGCTTTCAAATTCCAATATCTCAGAGAATATTGTAGATAATCAGTTGAAATTTGGAGCAGAATTTCCTTTTACAGCATGGTTCTAAAATTGCATAAGACTTTTTTTTTTTTCTCAAATACTGGCTGGTTTAATTTCTATGAACCTATCCGACTACTTTTCAATTTGCATATCTGTACGAATATTTTTATGTCAGATTTAGTAAGTCCTGATTTGTATCTCAGTATTTTTTTTTAGAATAATAAAAAAAACCAAATATGTGGAATCCAACTGAATCCAACAGTGTGAACATTTCGCAAAGTCTTTCTACAGAAAAAGCAATTCACAGAAAAGGAGTTGCTTGAGGTTTGTTTCAACTTCAACTTTATCTTATCAACTTTATATTACTCTTCATACATATTTTATATGTGAACACAGTTACGCAGCTTTCAAATCCACACCAATCCCTTCTGTCATAGCTCGGCTAAATTCATATGACAAAAACATTTGCAGGTTGTTGGTGAAAGGGCTTACAGACCATAGCCTTGTGAGCCAATAGAAAACAAGTATGCTATAATCTATTTAATCACTAATAAAGTAGAGGAGCTGCTTATTTCTTACTGCTGTCACATGTTTGAATAAACTTCTGCCTTGGGCTACATTTTCAGGTTACATTTTTTTCCTCCACTCTTGGCCTGCTAGAATTTTTTTATTAGCAATATTTGTACATCTTGGAAAAATATATACGTCTAGGTTTACTAGGATCATTATAAATCAAACCGAATGCCAGTGGTATAGAATTTTATTTGAATAACGGGAATGATTTAATGGGAAAGATTGGGGGGATATTTGCCTTCGGGCAAATGCTTTATGCTTTGCTGTTGATCACTCGCAGATGTCTGCCTTCCTCATGCGAGGGTCAGCAATTTACATCTGTAACCTCATATTTCATATGACTTGCAGCGGTTTCCTCCCAGACGAATTTCAGATTAGTGTAACGGAAAACGAAGGTTGAAACATTTGAAAGGTTGTAGTATGTGTGCATCTGTTTCCAGAGGGCAATTTGTGGCCGGGAGTTTGTTAAGGGATTTTGCATGTTGTTAATCATGTCAGGAATCTGAGGTATGACGAACTAATTCAGTCAGTTAAAGGACAGGGTCGAGCAGCAAATCCGTAAATACAGCCATTATCCGAGTTCATCCCCAAAGGACCCATTTTGTTTGTTTTACTGCTCCACTTGATGCATTCATTCATCTTGAAAAAAAAATGACGCAGTCATTATGTAAGCTGTGATTACATTTTTCTTTGACTGCTGATATGTTATCAGTTTGCCTGGTTGTCTTGTTTTTGTTGCAGTAATTGGTTGATTTAGACATGCTATTTCTTATATGGCAGTTTTTTACATAAATAAATAATTGTAACTACCGTTGTTCAGTGGAATGGTCTGTTACAGTACGTCTTCTTTTCTGACCCAGACATTCTTGTGTTTGTTTCTTCTCTCTTGAACAGGTTTGTGTTGGTGTTTGGCTGTTTGGTGCTGTCCGTATTCTCAACCATTCCAGATCATCAGGAAATGTCTTCACGTGCACTGTTTATATTGGTAAGATTCACTGCGGCGGGTTTGGGGGCAGACCATATACTGTAGATATGCGTGAAGTAGTATAGTCTGTCTGAGGGTATCTTTAATGGTTAAAGAAACTTTAACGAACCTCCAACCACCATGTTTTTCTTTCAGATTAGATCCCAAATAAAACTTATTAAGAAACAACAAAATGTTTTTTTTACTTTTTTGGGACTTTTATGTAATAAGTCAACCTCAGGAGCTCAAACCACAGTAACCTTTAGACTACCGTTTAAGCAAAAGGGGATGATTCTTGCAAATTCAATGTAGATCACTTCATCATAACATTTTGCAATTAATCAGTGTTTGAAACAGAACCCTTGACATTCTTAAAAAATACATTCATGGGGCTTACTAGATATTACAATAATACAAAGCTGTACTAACTTATTAAAATCCCTAAACATCATGAAAGTGATTGAAATAATAATTCTTTCATTTAATTATTTGCAGCGTATTCCTACATTACTTTTATACTATATATATTATATATAATATATATTATACTATTATATTACTTATTCTAACTAGGATTGCGGAGAGGTGTACTGCTTAGCACATCTGCCTTACAGCAAGAAGCTCCTGAGGTCGAGTCCCAGGCTCAGCTTGGGCATTTCTGTGTGTAGTTCGCATGTTCCCCCCATGCTTGTGTGGGTTTCCTCCCACAGTCCAAAGACATGTACATTAGGCTAATTGTCTATTCCACTTTGCCCCTAGGTGTGAATGTGAGTGCGAATGGTTCTGTGATGGATTGGTGAGATGTTCTGGGTGTACCCCAGAGATGTATTTTGCATGTATTTGTCAGCTAAGATATGCTGCAGTCTCCCCGTGACCCTAGTATGATTCAGCAGTTCGGCAAATGAATGAATTAATATGTTTTAAAAATACAGATAAAATGAAGTAATTAAAGATAAAAATTAATAAATGAGCGCAAAACAGTTCAATCAGTCAAAGGGAAGAATGGCGGTTGATTAACCGAGTGGCGCATCGACAAGGTGCACGACTATCAACCCGGAGATCGCAGGTTCGAATCCGGGTTGTTGCCATAGCCATCCATGACCGGGAGTCCATGGGAGCTAATTGGCCGAGCTCTCACGGGAGGGAGGGATGGCATACTCACTTCCCTATCACTCACAGCGATCACCAGCCAATCAT
>JBCNYH010000009.1:10166536-10177240 GCA_039654325.1 Tandanus tandanus
TATATATATATATACATAAATATATTGATGTTTTGAGGTATTAAAAGATAATAAAATAATAATAATAAAGGCAATAATAATAATCAGCATTTTTATTATTATTGTTATTATTAATATTATTATTATAACAGAAAAATTTAATGTAAAGCTAGAATTGTGAAATCCTTGTATATAGTGTGTGTTTTTGTAGATTGAATGCATGTGTATGAGAACATAACTCCATCCTCTCTCTCCATGGTCCTGTATCAGGCAGCGTGGCGTTACTACTCCACCAATGCTAGTCATGAATATCTTGCTGCCACGTGGCGTCATTTTGAATCCACCATCCCTGTGCTCAGGCATGTATGGATGCCTGCTCATACCAAAAACCCTTATGAATGCTCTTTACTAATCAATATTCGTATGTTTTTTATCCCCTCCCTTCCCCTCCCTTGGCCTTTCTCTTTTTTCTTTTTCATTTCCTTCTCCTTTCCCCTTTTCCTTGTTTTCTGTGTGTGTGTGTGTGTGTGTGTGTGTGTGTGTGTGTGTGTGTGTGTGTGTGTGTGTGCGCGTGTTTTTTGGCATGCAGTGTGTTTGGCGTAGCTATGCGGCTGATGAGAACTCGGTTTCCATTGCTACCTGGAAGCCACATTTAAAGGCGTTGCATACCTGCAGTCCTACAAAGTAGGTATAATCCTCTGGCAGTCGCTGTTTGTACTTAACATTCAATTTTTCACCTTATTTTATTCTGTTTATTTAATTTTTTATTTGTGAAAACAAATTCTTAATATGGAATATTCTCTTGTAGTTTTTCACTTGCTTTTGATTTCTATTATTTTTCTGTCTGTCCTTATAATCCAGCACAACAGACACACACCCAGCACTACACACCAACACACACACACACACTCACACACACATACACACACAGACAAAAAAAGGAAAAGGGGAAAGGAGAAGGAAATGAGAAAGAAAAAAGAGAAAGGCACAACATCAAGTTTTGAGTCATCAAATTCAATCATGTTGACCATTTTCAGTTGTTTCTACTTGTTTCATAATATAAAGTTTTCAGATATATAGTAGTCTGTGTGCAGGTATTAATAAACCTACAGGTTTATGCTATATAAGGTTGGGCTGAATAGTTCATAGGTTGACCATTATCCAATGGCCAAGTTTGGCCAAATGAGGTTTATTTTTTAACATAGTCTCCTCTTCGGTCAACACACTTCATCCATCAGTGTTGTAGTGCTTAGATCCCTTCGGTATAGAAGTTTCGCTACTCTGGCATTACGCATTCTTAGTCAGCCTGTGAACTATATACTACACGGGAACAGCCTGTTCTATTGGATGCTCTCTGGGGAATAAAAATACATTATCCTGGAATGGGTAATGCTTGAATCAAAATGACAGACACTCACAGTTTGTTACAGATACTTGAAGCAGGCAGTGTCATCACTGTCATGCTTTAAAATGGAAAAATAAAGAATAAAACTCTTGTTTTTGTTTGTTTTTCTTGTGTTTTCACGTAGTGTATACTAAAACTTGAAATAAGTGTAAAAACACATTGTTTTATATACTCTAAATTTATAGACTTTAAATAGGCTTAAAAACTACACAGCGCTTATTCGGAGCATGGAGAACTCGCCTGACCTCCCTCGGTCATGGTAAAAATATGTAAAAATCAACTACTAAAAACGTAATTTTTCTTTACGTTCCTGTGTAGTATCTACAGTACCTAAAGTGAAATGAAAGGCAACCTTTCAAACTCTCCTGTTTCACATGAACATATGCATATTTTCAAAGTCAGGTGGTTTTTGCTTACATTTTCGAAGTTGTAATCTGATAAAAATCCGTTTAATATTTTGCATTAGCCTCTTTGAAAAGACTGCTATTTTACTCTCGCGAGAATAGGATGTAAATCCATCAGTTCATATCAGGCAAATTAATGGCAATAATAACAGTATACAGATATTAATCCGAAGTAATCAGATGTTTCCATACATTAAAACAAGTGTGTGTTTGTTTTAAAAAGAAAGAATAAAAGAAAGAATACAGTGCCATGTATTCATAAGCAAATTAGTTCTGTGTTGCCGGCGAAAATACGAGATGTAAGTAATGCAGAGTAACTGCTCAGTTTTATTCTCCAAACAGACAAAAAAAAAAAAAAAAAAAAACATGAAACAGACATAAACTATGAATGCAAGCTTTTATTAAGTTTGGGTTTCATTTCCTTTTAAACAGTTATTCAGTTATTATAGGAACCCACCTTGCCTTCAGCACATAATTGTTGAAGTATGTCCTCTGGTTTATTCTGTGATTATAAAAATGGGATCAATTTATAATGAATAAAGTACTTTTTTAGATGAATCGAATTTTGGAAAGGTCCTCCATTACCCTCCATCTCTCACTGTTTTTCAAAAGCATGTAGTGATCCACATTAGTAGTTCATCAGGCACTAATGGAAATCTTCCATCTATGCTTACTGCTGCTAGCTTCTAAGTAATTAATGTCAAACTTAATGTGAATAGGAGTGTAACCATTTGGGGAAAAAACACTGTAGACTGTAGGTTTGAATGAAGGAATAATGATTTCTTCACTGTAATATGTCTGAGATTTCAGGACATACATGTGTACTGGGAATACTTAAGCTTGAACATTCACAGAAACACAGAAGCATGTTAATTGTTTTACACACCGAATATAGTCAGTATAAGCCACATGACACTCTTTGGCTTGTGCTTTTTATCTTTGCTTGCAGTACCTTGGCATCACTGAATGCATGCATGTCTGCCACAATGACTGTTTGCCTTCAATTAAACTCTATGCACTGTTAAATTCTCGATTAATTGATAAATTTATATTTTATTTTAGTGTCATATGAATGTAATGCAGGGGCATCTGGTATTTATGTTGTGTTCTTTCTTCCTATATTGTCCTTTGCCTGCTACAGAAAGGATCAAGCAGAGACCTCGACAAAGTTAGTGTCACTTTTTTTCTTGAAATTTTATTCACCGGTATTTGATTATATAAGAAGAAAAAAATTCTATTCATATACTAAAGGAGTAGTCACACAGACTGATCCCATCCCTTCCTTTTATATGAGGCTACCTCATGGGTGGTCTTTATAAAAAAAATAGTATTGCTGAGTAGCTCTGTTATAGCCAGAACTAATTTCTGGGCCAGAAAAATGCAAAGAGAAGCCTGAAATGAAGAAACTATCCCAATTTTTTCTGCAGACATTTGGTGGAAATGCAATGTTTGTAAGATATTTTTGAAAATGTGTAAATTATTGAAGGTGTAGAAGCACTTTCAAAGATTACATACTGCACCTTTAATTGTTCAGTGATGTATTCAGAATTCTGAAATGATCAGATCTGTTCGATATAGCTATGGTGAATGACTGTTTTTATGTAATTATTGCAGGTGTAGACAAATTACTAAACATTATAAACTGCACCATTTGTTCAGTATGCTGGTCATTGATTCTTGTAATGAAACACACCATATTTGTAGAACTGCTAGAGACAGCTACTGATTATTTCCATCTCTAATTACATTGCCAAGATGGAAATGTGTTGTAAAGCTAAGCATGTGTGCAAAACTAATTGCAAGGTCTTAGTGTTATGTTTTTGCCACATATCTGTGAATCTCCATCGGGGGATGCTGTTTTTGAGAAAATATGGGACCGAAGATGACACTGGTGCCTCTATACTTCAATTATTAGGCTAATGGATGCTGCTGTCAGACAGTGTAAATTGACATCCTACAGCCAGCTGCATGATTTTCCATCATAATTAGCACATAATTTTTAAGAACTGGAGGCGGAATAATGGCCTTTGGCCAAAGGGGAAAAAAATAGCCAGGCCTAAATCATAATAGCCAATAACTAAGCATGGAAAATCACAGGTTGTCTGAATAAACTTAATCACATATTTATCCTCATCTGTGCTTTGTATTAAAAGCCACATCAAAGATGTCAATGAGGTGTAGGAATAAGGGTCCTTCATCAGGGTAATGTGGTTTCTGAAGCATTTTATTGCCCTTAATGAGTCTCATGTTACTTGCATGCTGACTCACAAAGCCTGGTCATAAGAAATGTGGCCATTTGCTATAATAGTAAAATTAGCATACATAGCTTTACTTAAGAGCACATGGGTTACAAATTGAAATCAGTCACCCACTAAGAGAACACAACTGAACTAACTCTACGTTATGCCTGTATCTCTCCCATAATCCCAGTAAGGGTCTTAGTGATAAACGTGGACTTCGCAGGAAACTGAAATCAAGGAGGTATATGTGTCATGCATCATGCTCAGTTAACTTTCTGGAATGCTAAACTGACTCTTAATTGCATGGACAACTGGGGAAATTGGGATCTTAATTCTGTTCTTTGAATGCAATCAGAGGAAGTGAAATCTGAAATCGTTCTGCTGTGTGTTTGTCTCCACAATCCAGTATGATAATTTGCAGTGGTGGCTCAGCCATAGGGACAGGTGGGATAGAGGCCAATACTGTATTTCAGCCAAAATGATGTTTCTAAATCCAAAGTTCTTCTGATTTGATGACCGTTCTAGAAGTTGCAGAATCATGGAGCAGTGTGCTAATCACCCCATTTAGCTTAGTAGAATTATTGCATGAAAACTCAAGTTGTAGGAAAGTGCACTAGTAGAGTGCCCTCCACACTGCCCTGTGTTCTTAAAGTCCCAATTTCTACTACCACATCCTTTGAGGATTGTGAAGAATGCAGTCTACAAAGAAGTGGCCTTGCTTGACTATGACAAACCAAGCAGTGTTAAATCTGGTCTACAGATTTCCAAGCTGCGTCATTATCTGATCCCTTACCTCACAAAATGCTGCTCCTGACACTACTTAGCAACCTTCACAGCTGTGGTACAATCAATAGCATTTAATGGCAGTGTGCAATAAATCCTGGGATAGGTTGGGACTCGTAAAAGAAGGCTGCATTTCTCGACTGCATTTGATGGACATGGGACAGCCTGTTCACCTCACGGTCAATCATCAAATGCAGCGCTAGAAGGATGCAACAGCAGAATTTGAATTCAGCATAAAGGGAAGGGGTTTTTTTTGTAAATGGAGGAAGAGCAGCAGACAGAACAGTCGAGCGTTTCTCGCAGTATTGGCGCAATGAGATTAATCGCACTGAGATATACACGCTTTAATAAAAAAAATTTTGAATGCAAGTTATCAAAATGGACACTGCTGTCTTTTAAGTCATTTTCAGCCATTTCCTTAATTAAAAAGCATACAGGTATATAGTGAGCTAGGCTGTTAAATAGATACACATTATTTGTTCTTGTAGTGTCTTAGAAGTGCAATTAACAGCAACTAGAATCAATAACTGCATGAGTTTCTTATCAAATTATAATGATCGATTTCTGTAAAGATGATATTCAAATAATAATAATGATAATAATAATGATAACAATAGGAAGAATTCTTTATTTATTCAATAGATAAACGTTCATATCTTATTAATATTAAATTATTAAACTATATAACAATGTACATTTATAAATATGTTTACAATGTTAAAAAATGCTAAAATTGAAAAAAGGTCAAATTATATCTAATGTCTAATTGAAGGGCTCAGTGCCATAACATGTCCATACATGATGGAAAATGAGGTAGTGTCATATTCTGACAGTAGAGGTCTCTCCCCATATGCTGAAAGTCACTCCAAAGTGGACAATTACAGCTTCTAAATGGCTAAAATCCCAAATCATGGCTAAATATGACTTAATCATATTATTTGTGGGGGTTTTTTCAAAATCACCAATTTGTGACTTAGCAGGTTACGGCACTGAGCCCTTCAATTATAGATTGCATTTAAAAACAAGTTTCTTGGCAAATCTAATGGTATTTAGATAAAAGAATTTTATCACCAAGTTACATTTCTTCAGAAGTTAAAGAGTGAGCTGGCATCGTGTTATAGCTACGTGATAGTTAGGTCAACTAAGGAAATTGTATTTTTTTTTATTGTTTGGCTTTTCTGTGTGCTGGGACATTGGGTTTTCTCAAAAAAATGGTATGCAGTTAGTTGATTCAAATAGTGTCAGGTCTTGACTTTCTATTATGGAGTTATTATGGATTTATTTTTTAAAATTCACTATACGGAGTATAATTCCAGATTTACGAAGCAGGACAAATTAGTGTGAGGCCTCAGTAAAAAATCGTCAAGTAAAGAGTGGCCAGTTCTGCAGGTGATCTGCCTAAATTGCCTTTCACTCACCCCCTCGTTTGACGAACCACTTAATCCTCTATTAGGGTCGTGGGGAGGCTGGTGCTTATCTCAGCTGAGATTGGATGGAAATACGCCCTGAACCTAGCAGACCATCGCAGGGCAACACACTCACAACCATTCATACAATTTGAAACAGCCAATTAGCCTAATGTACATGTCTTTGGACCATGGGAGGAAACCAGTACCCAGATTAAACCCATGGTCCAAAGACATGTTCGAGTCCCAGGCACTGGCACTCGAACCCAGGGCATTCTTGCTGTGAGGCAGACATGCTATCCACTACGTCACTGTGACACCAAATTACCATACAGCAATGCACAAATTAATTGCATCTCAACAAATTAAAATTTATATAAATTTCCATTTATATATATATAAATCCCCTGACATTCTAAATAAAATAACACCAGTGGATTGAGGTTAGGAAGAAAAACAACTGTGTCCACACCGTTCCAGCTCTAAATTTTGCTGCATGTTAATGCATTTTTAATTCTAAAGAAGGTTTGCGCTGGTACACAGTAGCATATATCAAATGTGATATCCTCTCTGTTATTTTGTGTAAGGCTGTATAGTTTTAATTTCCTGCCCCACCTATGGTCACAAGCCTTTTCTGTAAACAGGTTGTATTTAAAGGACCTTGCTTGAATATGAAAATATACTCATACAATGCATGATAATCCTCCAAATCATAATCATTTCTTATATGTGGTTAATAGATCAGATTTTCTCTCCGGCTGCACTGTTTAAAATTATTATTATTTGAAATGATTAATTATTATGATTGATTGATTATTACATCATTATTATTGTTGCTGTTTTGTATTTACTTATTTAGTTATTGTTATGCCGATTAAGAGAATTGTTTTGGCCTATTTCCAAATACCAGCAACATACTTTCTGATCAGCAAGCTGACTTTATTTGAATACATTTAATGCAAATTAACTTGGAAGAAACATGACAATTAACCCTGTCAACAATTAAAATTACCATAAATATTGGAGTAGAAAGCTTACTATAGAAACACAAAGAATCATAGGGTTAGAATTATATCCAAAAAATAGCAGTGTTTATTTGTAAACTTTGCTAGTAAAATATTACAATAGGATTTTTTAATCATCGTGTAGGTTAGAGCCAAACCCTGAGCAAGAACATTCCTAGAATCTTATATTAATTCAACTAACACACTTGATTAAAAAGGAAAATGGCCTCTGGGAGCATGTGATAAGACAGGATGTGTGTGTAGCAAAGACAGAAAATATTACAATGAGCCACCAATGAATGAGTTTGTGTGCATCTTGGGAGCATCATGACTTCTCACAGTGTCATGTTATACCAACATTAAGTCTGCCACGTGCTCGCTGCTCATTATAACTGATTTTTTTTTGTCTCTTAGTCAAAAGCTGAGCTTTAAAGACCGTGTAAGAATGGCCAGTCCTCGCGGGCAGAGCATCAAGAGCAGACAGACGTCCGTCACAGACCGGCGTTCCCCAGGTGCTGAGATCAATGCTGACAGCTCCAGTCCAGTCAAAGTGCAGAAAAGCTGGAGCTTCAATGACCGCACACGCTTCAGACCCTCACTCCGCCTCAAGAGCCAATCCCGCTCCACCACTGATGGTGAGACCTCACAGGGATGTCAATCCCGAATAGTATGAACTGGCTGCTATCGTATTATATTCTTTTCAAATTATTGAAATTGAACCCAGAAGCTTTCTTGCCTATTGCACCCTTAAAGGTACAGTGTGTAAGATCTAGCAGTATCCAGCAGCATCTAATGATGAGGTTCTAATTTGCAACCAACTGAAATTTCATTCCTGAAATATCCAGGGTAAAAGAGATCTTGAACAAGGAAGGCTATCACTCCATTTTGCAATGCCATATCATACCCTGTTGACAACACTTGCGTGGAGCCACTTTTCCCCCACAACAGAACAATGACCCAAATTCTGCAAGAACTATTTAGAGAAGAAGCATTCAGCTGGTATTCTGCCAGTAATTGAGTGGCCAGCGCAGTTGAGCTGTTGTGGGAGCAGCTTGACCGTATGGTACAGAAGAAATGCTCATCAACATATTTTGGGTGCTTTAGGAAGCATGGGGTGAAATTTCTTCATTTTACCTTGACAAATTGACAGCTAGAATGACAAAGGTCTGCAAGGCTGAATTGCTGCAAATTGATGATTTTAGACAAAAACAAAGTTTGAGGGACAAAATTATTATTTTCAGTAAAAAAAATGTTTCACTTCGATGTAAATGTCTTGCTTATATTTCATATTTATTTTGCAACTCATTTGATGGATGTAAGTTGATGTTTTCATGGAAAATGTGAAATTTTCTGCGTGACCCCAAATTTTTTGAACTAGTTTATATGATGTTTCATTATCAATATTACTGAAGCACCACATTAACACCCGACACAAATGATGGGTTATATATTCTGAGCAGTGTCTCTTAAGAGACAGATGGTCCTCACTTGTCCCCAGAAGTCTCCTGCTGAGACAGGGTCTGTTTCCCCCTCTGTGCCCTTCTCCCTTTCTCTTTTATCCCTGGCTCTGTGGGCTGACACTGCAGATCCTGTCTCCTCTCTGTGTCTCTAGGAATTCAGGGGTTTTGTCAGACATCCAAGCCTACAAAGTGTACACTCACTTCTCACATGCACGCAACCACGCACACATCTTCTAGTCTGCGACCTCTTCCAGTGTTTTGAGCCTTAGTCTTCTACACTCGCGGAAATTTCATTCTCAGGTTCGCCAACCCTGCCTACGGCGAGACAAATTTGCAGCTGTAACGAACATGCTGCGCCGGTGTGTTTCTGAGTGCATGCTGATTCTCCCAGTCCAACCCTCTTTTCATTTGGAGCTCATTTGAAGAGACATAACTGAATGTGCAGTGTGACTCCAGTAACAGGATTTGTTCTGATTGCAGAATCTTTCGAAACTCATTCATGTAGCAAAAACAGCACAGTCTAGCATCTGTAATATCTTGTGCCCAGAATTTTTGAACATAATAGAACTGAAGATGTACTGTAAATACTTGTACACAAGCATATTTGAACACTGACATACTTGTGTACTTAAGCAGTAACATACTATGCTTACCAGCAGTATTCTTGCATGCTAGCGTATTTGAATACTAGCATGTCTACATACTTAGTAATACCATTCATGTATAAAAGATCATACTTACTTCAACACTTGCTTGCTGTCATGTTTACTTCCATGTAGAAATGCAAATTAAAATATTAAAATTTTTTCTAGAACAAGAAATAGTAATTATCTTTGTATCTGAACACAAACAGTCATGTACACTAGCATACTTGCATACTTCTTAAACACATAATTTTCAGCAAACATGCATACCTTACCAAAGTATTAGCATACCTGCAAAACTTCATATTAGCATTGTCTAATACTAGCAAACATGCATACTTTAATTTTTGCATAATACTACACATGCATAATACTTGCATATTTAGATACTAGTAATATATGACTGCTAGTATACTTGCATACTAGCATTCTTGTGTGCTGTAAAACAGAATAACAAAGATACACACATTAGTATACTAGCATATGTGTCTGATTGAATAGAAAGTATGTGCAGACTTGCATAGTAGTATACTTGCATGCGTCAACATTAATACACTGGCATGCATGCGTAGACTTGCATACTAGTTTATGTGCAATATTGCAATGTAGAATATGAGAAAACATTCTTACTTGCAGGCGACACAGTGGCGTAGTGTTTAGCACGTCCACCCCAGAAAGAAAGTTCTGAGTTCTGGGCTTGGTGAGGTCATCTCTATGTGAAGTTGGCATGTTTTCCCCGTGCTTGCATGGGTTTCCTCCAGGTACCATGGATTCCTCCAACAGTCCAGAGACATGCACATTAGGCTAACTGGCTGTTCCAAATTGCCCCTAGGTGTGAGTGTGGATGGTTGTGCGTGTGTCAGTCCGGTGATTGATCAACGAGCTGTTCACCTTCGCCCAGAGTCGGCAGAGATAGAATCCAATCTCCCGCGACCCTAGTAGGATTAAGTGATTAGGCAAAGGAGTGAATGAATGAATTCTTACTTGCATACTTTCATACTAGTATACTTGTAAGCATGCATAGCCGTAGAGAACACTATCACACTGGTAAATAGGCATGTATCAGAATAAATTAAATAAACATTGAGTAAGATGAATGCATACTGGCATACTTGTATACCTAATCCTTAGCATACTTCATCATACTGTCAAATATACATGCACTAATATTAATATACTAGCACATGTGCAGAGTAAAATGCTAACAAATATTTGTACTAGCATTCTTGCATACCTCAACACTGGTATACTAACATGCATGCATACAATTGTACACGTGCGTAAATGAAGTAGAATACTAGAAAAAATATTGCTTGCATATTTTACTACTAGCATTAAAACACTGAAAATTGTCATTAAAATGCATGAATAAAATATAT
>JBCNYH010000009.1:10185887-10195908 GCA_039654325.1 Tandanus tandanus
GATTCCACGATAGTTGGAACACACCCTCCGGTCCCCTTTCTTAAAAAGGGGAACTACCACCCCGGTTTGCCAATCCAAATGGAGGCAAAGATGAAAATAAATTTGATGTTTTGTAGCTCTTTCTGACATACTCAACTCAATGTTTATATGCTTTTTTTTTCACTGATATGGCAGGATTAGCGAACTACCACATGAAATTTTCTTAATTTTTATAAATTATGGCAGGGCCACCTGTCATCTACGTCACAAATCAGACGACGGCATTTAGTGTGTGTGTATGTTCACATATATATAACAAACTAGCTTGAATTTATTTTCTCCAAATACAATGAAAAATTATTTTTCGTGATGTAGACAACGTAGATGACACAACATGATTTAAATGACCACACACAGTATTCAGGGAAAAAATTTATTTAATTGTTTATATATAGAGTTTGGTCATTATTTGTGCCCAGTAAGCTTTGTCCACATGTACATGGTTAAATCCTATTGCAGTGGGCTCCAAGAATGTGACGAAGATTACCGTGACGTAGGTGACTGGCAAAACAGTAAAGCTTCCTGTAGGATTTAAATCAATGTAAAAAGCTGTTTGTTGATCCATGCTGTTGCTCAGGGTGTTATAGTTCAGTGAGGTTTTAAAATAAAAAGTGAAATCAACCCTTACGATTTTTTAGATTTTCAACATTCATAGATGAACTGGAATAAACCCACTCACCTGGGATGCATTAGGTTTATCCAGAAACATAAAAAATATTGCAAGTTCAGAGACCGATCTTCATGTCAGTATTTTAAAATGGCACTAGAGCTACTTTCAAGAATCACTTGGTCTGCGCTACTGTACACAGTTGCCGCCAGGGTGCACATAAAGTGATTGTGATGAAGATGACACAATACTCTGTAACAGATTTTATTTTGTTTTTTGTTTTGTTTTTTAATAAAAATGCAAAAAAACTCAATGTCATTTTTTCACTTGAATATATTTTAAAATAGAATTTGTTTTCCCTCTCTTACAATTGACTCACTTGGTGCAATGAATTATGGTATAAATGTTGTTTTAAACAGCTTTGAATTAGGTATAGGGTGCACTGGGACAAGCATATGATATGATATACAGATATGATGCCCCTTGTTTGGCCAAAAACAGCGCTAAAAAATCTAGATTATCCATTTTTTTGAATGGGATATGCTTTATTTATCACAAATTGGTCCAAAGATATAGTTAGATGGGGTGTTTTTCCTAACATATCAATATCTTTATTGCTGGGACACTAAATTTACGTTATTGTAGAATGTCCCATATATGTACAAGTAAGTATATAAAAAAATTGTAAATAAATAAATATATGTACTAAGTAGTCGTGATGTAGGTGGACAGTTAGTGACAGCTGCACACTTTTTTTTGTCGTTTGTCAGCTGTGCTGAAAACAGTCATGATAAAATGTCCAGATCTGGTGATATAAAATGTATATGAATAATGCTTTACCCAACATATGTGAGCATGCATCTCACACTTGCTTCACACACTAGTGACTTCAGTGCTCTGTCAGCGACTGTTTTGATTGATCTCCTTGTGCCTCAGTTGCCCTGAGTGATATCTGATTATCAGTAAACTGTTGTGATTGGTTTCCAGGGTGTATTGTGAGTTAAATGTTTTTTGTAATGCTTCAGCCTTGAACTGTTGCTTTTTGAAGATGCTGTAGGGGTGTATGTGGGAGGATGTTTTGTTTGTGGGTGGCGGCGGTTGAGGTTTAGAGTAAATAAATGCGAAACAGAATCTGCTCCTCTCAGGGTTTCAAATTTCTGTTTCTCTTGTTATTCCTCTGTGATATTTCCTTAAAGCAAACACTTTTATCATTACCAAAAAAAAACAAAAAAAAACAAAACAGCCAAATAGTACCTGTCGGGGTTTGTTGACCCCTAGTGGAGGAGATATCAAAGTACACCATGATGGCCTCTTCACCTTAACATCATATTTTTTACTTCATTTGCAGCTTTATTTTGCCTGGAGCTTTTTTTTAAGGCACAATATTTGCTTTTAACTAATTGTTTGAAATGTTTTTAACCGAATTTCATGATGATCTTCCGTTAGGGACCGCCACAGTGGATCATCCTTATCCATCTCACTCTTTCTTCTCCATCTCTGTCTCTGTCACACCAGTTGCCTGCCCTCCCTCACCACATCATTAATCTTGTCTTTAAGCTTCCTCTTCTCCTCCTACCAGGCAGTTCCATCCTCAACATTCTTCTACCAATATACCCTTCATCCCTCCTCTGTACATGCCCAAACCATCCCAGTCTGGCCTCTCTCACTTTATCTCCAAACACTCCTACCTGTGCTGTCTTTCTTACATATTTGTTTCTAATTCTGTCCATTCTTGGCACTCCTGGAGAAAATCTCAGCATCTTTATTTCTGCCACTTCCAGCTCCGCCTCCTTTTTTGTCAGCGCTACCATTTCAATACCATAATTTATTTTAGTCAACTTCACATTTATTTTTAAACCATTTATTTATTTATTATTATTTTTTTTTTAAATCTACATTATTTAACCCACAATTATTTTAATGTATAAATATTAATTAATTAATTAATTAATGTATTAACTTATTCATTCAAAAATGTACCAAATAAATAAACAAAAGCCTGCACATTTTCATACCCTGCTTGTTTATACTTATTTTATACTTATATTTATATGCAGGATCATGAAGTTTCACGTGGCAAAGAAGAAGTTCAAGGAGACACTGCGTCCATACGATGTTAAGGATGTGATCGAGCAATATTCAGCGGGACACCTTGACATGCTGTGCCGGATTAAAAGTTTACAGACGAGGTAAATCACACTTTAGTAGTCAAACGCAATGGGGTTTTTTCTCTTTCTTTTTTTAATTGCAGGAACATTTTCACAAAATAAATATTCAATGATGTTCACTGACACGATTCAGGACTATTGTGTTGTATTTTCCAGTGTTATTTCGGTCAGGACTTTCTTTCTATTTTCTGGTATATTTTGTAACAATATGCATGCTCACATATTTAAACACCGATACATTCATTCTAGTATACTTGCTTACAAGAATATTAGACATCTTATGCATACTTGCATGTATGCATAATTACATGATACCACAGTTTCCTTCTTTAGCAACGATAATAAACAAAAACATATTAGCATACCCAAATTCTAGCATATTTGCATACAGGCCTGCTTACATACTTTCATATAAGTACAAATGCATTCTTGAATACTAGCTTACTAGCCCTCATGAAGACATATATACTGCATGCATGTTTAGTAGCATACTAATGTACTGAAGTACTAGCTTACACACTACATACTAGTTTACAGTATACTTATTATAATGATACTAGTATACTTGCATCTTGGCCTACTAATATACTTGCATCTAAGCTGACTTTCATACTTGAACACTATAATGCAAGCTAACAAGCATAATCTAGCATACTTGTACATTAGCCTACATGCATATGTCCAAGCTATTATATTTCATACTTATAATATAATTAAGTCATGAATTAATTCATAAATTTTCTGAACTGCTTAATCCTAAATAGGGTCGCGGGGAGGCTGGGGCCCATCTCAGCCGACTTTGGGCAATGGCAGAGTACACCCTGGACAGCTCACCAGGCCATCGCAGATATTTAAGCCATTTAGTTCTTAATTTTCCTTTTAAGTCAAAGTTCATTTTCCATAATTGTCAAATTTTCATGCTTCATTAAAAGTTTTATTTTATATCAAAAAATTTATATCAGTTTTCATGGTTCATGACAAGTTTTATATTAGATGGCTCGGTACTAATATGTCTGCTACTGTGGTGACCCAGACATTTATGATGGTGTCTATAAAATTGCATTCGTGCAAAAGAAATTTGATGCACTATATATTCATTATGTACTGTATAAAAGTATCTCTTCAATCTCAGGCCATATTTCAACATGTCACTGTGTGTGTGTCAGGGTGGATCAGATCCTGGGGAAGGGGCAGGTCCCTGTAGATAAGAAGCTGAGGGAGAAGATGTTGTCTGATGGAGATCTGCTGGAGGACGTCAGCATATTGGGGAGGGTGTGCAAAGTCGAGAGGCAGGTGAGTGTGTGTGATGACTAGCAAACATTGCATTACGGGTCAACATTCCATGTCACATCAACCAAATTTCAGAAGCCAACTTCTAAGGTCCATAAATCATTAAATATAACCATTATGAATGTATATATTTTCTGGTCTTCAAAAGTTTACTGGCTGCTTGTAAACCAAGTTTTAAGGCTATATCTTAGATCGTTCATTAGGCTTAACCATTACACAAGAAAACTTGATCTGTTTTGCATGAACATTACGAACCTCTGACCATTAAACAGTGACACTCCTTTCCTAAGTGTTCTATAATCTTAGGATTTGTATTTTGGATGAAAGATTAGTTCACTCAGTCTGTATTTCTTTTCACATGCGTCACACAACAGGTTTACAACAGGCCAAAAATGTGACAAATTCCTAAGAGAGTTGTGGGTGTGTCGTACGAAACTCACCTGTTGTGAGATGGAGAATGCCATCGTAGACCCTTGTTGTGGAGTTTTGAATATGTTCAAATTTTTTCTGTCTCATAGGTAATTCTTGACTTCAGGTTCATTTTCTAGGTCTGGTGTGCAATACCTTGCGACCTCCTACAGCTGTTAGGACAGACATACGAATTTAATATGTTTTTTGGGACATCTTATGCAGAATTGTAGAGTTTTCTTACTGTAATCCTATTAAACCCATGGGGATTCCTTACACTGTATACCCAGGTGTGTCACACAACATTTTTACAACATTGTTAAGTTGTACAGCAGTCACAGGAACGGTTGACACTTGGTTGACATATGTCTGTTGACGTATCATATGAGGGTTTTTTGTCTTACAACTACCATATCACTTTCATATGAACATTGTGAAACTTACAAACTGGACCCATTTTTCCCACAACAGACATACCACACGTATTTTACATGTGAAGGCAACACCCAAACCTACTTCAGTCCCTTCTGTCATAGCTACATTAAATTCATTCATTCATTTTCTAAGCTGTTTCATCCTAATTAGGATCGCAGGGAGGCTGACGCCCATTTGAGCCGACTCTGGGCGAGTGCAGGGTACACTCTGAACAGCTCGACATGCCATCACAGGATCCACATTAAGTTCGTATGGCTAAAATAATCATAGGTTGTTTGTGAAAGGGGCTGAAAATAAACAAACTTTGAATAAAAAATGTGACTATTAAGTCAGATTAGACCGAAATCAGAGTAAATACTAAGACATGCCTTAGGTTGAACTCCAGCTATGTTACATTGTACTGAAACAACTTGGTTTTAAATTAAAAAAAACACCGAAAACCTTGACAAAATAGTTGGTCCTAATGAACCAGTGTCACCATGTATTAACTAATAGTGACGTCAAAGCTCCCCAATGCCATTAATGTAAATTTTGTTTTTTTAACGTCTCTTGTCTAGGTACAATCTATTGAATCCAAGTTGGACTCATTGCTGGACATCTACCGGCAGGTCCTGCAAAAAGGTACCTCATCAGCTCTCAGCCTGTCCTCTCTGCCCCTGTTTGAGCTGGCACAAACAACAGACTACCCAAGTCCAGTCTTTACCAAGGATCTCTCCTCTCCCCAGCAATTCAGCCAAATGAGTAGCTCCAACTTTCCCCGGGGCTTCCATCTCATCTTGGCTCCCAATGAGTTCAACTTCAGCTCATCGGGTTCGCCCTCTGTAGACGACAAACTTAATTCTGCCTCACCATTTAGCCCACCTCCACTTCAGCCTCTTACCACACCCACTGCGGACTGCCCACCTGTTTTTATGGCAAACAATTTTCACCCCGGTGAGGTGCATTTTCCCAGACTTGCCAGCCCTCCACCACCCCCTCGGGCATCTGCACATTTTCAACTGCCCTTGTTGCCACCTCAATCAGGCCGGGTGAACAGCGGATCAACCCAATCTCAGTCCAGTCCTTCTGATCACCTCCCACCTTCATACTTAAACAGATCCCAGCAGGACTTGGCACCAAGTACTAGAATTTGTCCTAGTGCCAAAGAGAACGCTTCCTGGAGAAGACATATGAGCCCAGACATGGGGATGGAAATGGATCCTCTGGTTGAGGTCTCACCATCCTCAGTGCAAGATGGAGGGGACCAGGATGGGGGACAGTCTTTCTCTGTCCAGGACCTCATTGGGATTCCGGAGGTTGACGGACACCACAGCCTTTCAGCCAGCAGCAGCCAGGACTCTTTGGCTGCAGAGAGTGAGACTGGAGGAGGTGGCTGGGCTGAGGCAGACCTCTTCATAGCAGATAGAGACTTGGAGAACTCTGTTCAGACTCTGAATACAGGCTTTGACTTTCTGGCACAGCCTGCTGCAAATTCCAATTTCTCCTCTGAACTTTTGAGGACAGGGACCACAACTAGGGATGGCCTGGGGCTGTCGCCCAAATTGGGTGGTACAAAGCCTTTCATTATGCCACACGTTCGGCTAAAACAATAAGTGATGAACATCATGAACTCTTTATCTTCTGAAAGAACATGAAGCTTGATTAAAAGCTTTGTCTTATTTTTAAGTATTTTATTTTCAAAGTTGAAAATTGGAGGTTGGAAAGGAACTTTTCCCCAGTTTTTTTTAAGTTGCTCTAATTTTAGATTTTATTTTATATATTGTTGGTAAGTACTGATTTATTTAAGAGGAGAAAATTTTTTATACAGTGAACAATACATGAGGACTTTTTTCATTGCATGCAGTGTCCTTTTTTAAAGCACTGTATTATTGGGTTAATCTAACGAGAAATCCATAATATATTGAAAAGACACTTTCTGACATATTATTCCATTGCTTAGTTCAGATCAGAGTGAAATTAAAAATTTTATTTCCTTCTAATTTAAGTTAATTGTCTTTTGGGGCATGTTCCATTTTGCATGTTATGAAAAAAAATCTTGCATGTGGAGACAGGAAGGATTGGAAGATGTATTTCTATGTACATTTTTTATCGGCTATTTCATGTAAATGGGTTAAATCAGGGTTCAGTTGTGTTCTCAAGTCAAACAAACTGCACTAGGATTCGCTCACTTGGTCTCAGACTGGCCAGTTTTGTCCACACCTAAGTGCGATTGCTATGTTCACACTTGCCTCAACAAACCGCACAGGTAAAAGTGCCATGATAAACTCGAACAAATAATTGCATGTCTCTAATATGAAAGGAAGGTTTGTGAACAAGTAGGTTTGATAATGTCATTTTATGTAACATTTACGATACTAATGGCTTTTAAAAGAAAAAGAAGGAAAAAGGTTGAGGTATGAGTATAAAGAGGTAAGCATGAAGCATGAAGAGCTCGCTTAAGTTTTTTAAAACTCAGGTTGCTTGATTTGGGTGCCTAGTCAAACATCAAACAATTACCAATACATTAGAGGAATGGACATGTAGCCCTCTGTAAAGCGGGAGAAACAATTGGCGACTCACAGACCTGACAGGCTTATCAGTAACAATTTGGTGTATATTCATCTGATTTTGAAAACATTGGAAAGCCAAGAAATCCCACAAAGCTCAAAACTGGAGAAGGCAACAAACTGAATCTTTGGCCAGCGAAATTAGATTTTTAGTGTCTCATCACTTATGTGATTTTGGCCCCGCAAGAAAAAAAGTTCATCACTCAAATTCGTGTCAATTTTGTTGGTCCTTCTGACAATCTTTTTTTGTTTAATCACCAGGCCAAACAGAACAAACAAACACTGACATGGTCTCTGTTGACTGAAAAAAGTTCTTAATTATGTTTTGGTCAAAGCCTTTCTTCATTTCATGAAGATAAATTTAATAGTTTCGCTTTTCTTCACATTGCGAGTTGAACTATTTTCAGTCAGATGATGAAAGATGAAAGTCTTTCAAAAACCCTCCTCACTCTTCCTGAAGTGGCTGATGAGAAACTACAAATCTGCTTTCGCTGGCCTTGCCCCAAACCCACATATTTAATTCATCACAGTAGAAACACACCAAGAAATAAAAGTCAATGGGAAGCAATTACAAAATAATTGCTGCACACTAAGTAGACTGAAGTAATTGTTGGTATAGCAATTATTCATCAAAGGCAAGATGGATATTGCTGAATAGTCCCATCGACATTCCATTTTGGGGACTATTCAATGACCTCCACCCCGCTTTTGGTGAATAATTGTTATTTATCCCAAAATAGCAAACCAATCGGATGATGCCATTCCTATGTGGTACATAATACCATACCAACTTTATTTATATAGCAAACCTAAATGCACAACCCCAGATCAGAAAAAGTTTGGACAGTATGGTAAAATTGAAATTAAAGCTGAAAATAAGGATTTGTAAATAATCTCTGACCTGTATTCTACTCAAAACAAACCAAGAGCATATTACTTAATATTTTACCTCATGAATTTGATTATTTAAAAAAAACAAAAAAAACCCAGTAATTTCAGTTTTGACTCTGGAAACATCTTTACAAAAGGATTGTAAAGCATTTTTTTTAAAGATGTTAAGGTACTAAAGACACCAAGTGATGAAGTGTTTCAGATGTTATTTTGTCCCATTCTTCCTGCAAACAGGTTGTAAGGTGTGTAACAGTACATGAGTCGTTGTAACAGTTTTAGTTTCAAAATTTGCCACAGTTTCTCTACTGAGGACGAGTCAGGATTGGAGACAGGCCACTTCAGCACCCTTGCTGAAGTGCAGTTTCTTCCGCAGCCATGCCTTTGTAATGTATCCTTGTAATCATACATGGTCATCTTAGGTTTATATCCTTGCCCTTTATACACCAAAATTCCTCCAGATTCCTTGAATCATTTAATGGTATTGTGTATTGTATAGGGCGAACTATCTAAATTCTTTCCTATCCTTCTTTGAGGAACATTTTTTAAAACATTTTAATAATTTTTTTCCCCACATATTTTTTGACAAACTGGAGATCGTTTGCTCCTTAATGTCTAGGCCTTTCCTGGATACTGCTGTGTCAAATCAAATCATTATTTAATTGTTTCTCTCTGAATTGTCCCCATCTCAGCTTTTATTGGAATGTATTAAAGGGCCTGAGGAATGATTGTGTATTAACAATTGAAATGAAATTGACCCGACAAAATATGAAATATCTTGGGTTCACACTCTCTACAATGAAATACAAGTCAAAGTAAATTTAGAAGGCACTGCTTGTTTATGCGTGTTTGGGGTTGTTATGGTTATGTTTTCTTTTTAATTGTACAATCCTGAAAACGTCTTTCATAAGCAAATCATCAGGAGACCCTGAAGGGTAATGGTAATGCAGGGTAAGTAGAGGGACAGTAATAACTTCGAAATCTAATGAGCTTTCAAAGCATTTAAAGCTGATACACACAGATCTGCCATGCTAAAACCACCCGCCCAATATCATGTCGGTCTCCCTTGTGAGTGATGGACAAAGATAAAATGTATTTTAAATTACAATCACAAATACACTGATTGTAAGTGAATCAGAGTAAGTTATGAACCACGGCAGCAGCTGTGCCATGTATAAAAATGAACTGTTTGGTAATAAATAAACTACTTTTTATCTGCAACACTGACTCATTGACAAGCAAGTAATTTATAAACAAACAAATGATCGCACCTTTATTCCATAGAAACTAGTTTCTAGATAATTAATCAAATCAAATAAATTATAGCTCAGGCAGTCATTCATGCAGTGGTATGCAAATGCATGATCCTACTCAACAGCTACTTCAACTAGAGTGAAATTATTTGTCGATTGTTGAGTTTTCAACCATTGCACATCTGGATGTGAAAATGAAGGGTGCAGGGGAAAAACAATCTATGTCCTTTTTTGGATGGATGTAGACGTCAAGAATGGGCCTGCAGTAATTAATGAAAACTGTTGTGGTGATCCTGTCTATGTGATTATATGTAGTAGGCGAAGCTCAAAAAAATAAAATTAAAATAAAATAAAATAATATTAAATTTGAATTTTATTTTTTTGAGC
>JBCNYH010000009.1:10197002-10207990 GCA_039654325.1 Tandanus tandanus
GGCGAAGCTCAAAAAAATAAAATTAAAATAAAATAAAATAATATTAAATTTGAATTTTATTTTTTTGAGCTTCGCCTACTACATATAATCACATAGACAGGATCACCACAACAGTTTTCTTTAATTACTGCAGGCCCATTCTTGACGCCAACCCTCTAGGGGTTCATTTTCACTCAGGGGCCACATTACTAAATTTCTAGGTAATCGAGGGCTCAATAATTACTGAACATCATTCAACATAAATTACCTTTAATGGTAATGACTAATGCAAAGACTGTACGATAATCATTAGTCTTTGAAAGCTCTTGCAGGCGTAGCCTAATGGTTAGAGAACCGGCTTTGGGACCGAAAGGTCGATAATTAGGACAAACATTCACACCTAGAGGCAATTTGGAATATCCAGTTAGCTTTACATGCATGTCTTTGGACTCTGCAAGGAAACTGGAGCACCCAGACGAAACCCACGGAAGCACAGTGAGAACACGCAAACTCCACATAGAAATGCCCAGGACCATCCTGCTGTGAGGCAAGAGTGCTAACCACTGCACCACCAGCCACTGTCTTTTTCCCCTGTTCCCTTCAAACATTTTAATACTTCAGTCAATAATAATCAATATGTTTTTTTTTATGTTGCAGTGTAACTTTGGAAATGACAATAAAGCAAAAAATAAATGTGTGTTTAACGTCACACCGTAGCAGTTATAAATGAATGTTCTACAACAATGATGAAATGGGTTTTTTGGGTTTTTTTAAATATACATTTACGCATTCAATTCCACAACCAAGTCTGTAGAATCTACAGTAAACTGTAAGGGCTACCTCTTGAGTCCTGATAGTTGGCTAGTTAGCTAGAAAAGTCCATAAATTGGTAAAATATTTAACCTAGGCTACTGAAACTTACACCAAAACTTAATAAGAACAGTTAGAAACTGCTGCAGTTTATGTTAAGGATCAGTGGCAACCTAAACATCTCCCACCTTGTTCTGGATCAATGTTGAATTTCATGCTGATCTCAACAAACTTGAGTAAATGACTGACTCGTGCGCTTTTATGTTAATTTGCTTCATCATGCAGGTAGACATTATTTAGAAGCACAAATCTGTGAAATTTGTCATGTTCCTCAATTAATTCATGAATAATTTTTGCAGGGCACATTATCCTGCTAACAGAGACCATGGTCATTAGGGAATACCGTTGGCATATAGGGGTATATTTGGTCTGCGAAAATGTTTATGTAGGTAAATAAATATGAGTTAAATAAAAGCTGCATCTGGGCAGCCGCATTAGGGCTCTCCCATAGAGATGTGAGAAGTTCTGTCATCCGGGAGGAGCTCGGAGTAGAACCGATGCTCCTCCGCGTTGAGAGGAGCCAGTTGAGATGGCTCGGGCATCTGATTAGAATGTGTGTGTGTGGTGTTTTGGGCATGTCCAACCGGAAAGAGACCTCGGGAACAGGAGGGACCACGTCTCTCGGCTGATCTGGGAACGCCTTGGCGTTCCCCCTGGAAGAGCTGGAGGAAGTGGCGGGGGAGAGGGACGTCTGGACCTCACTGCTTAGGCTGCTGCCCCCACGACCCGACCCCGGAACAAGCAGAAGAAGATGAATAAAAGCCCATCATAACCCTGTCCCTGGTTAATCAAATGTCCTTCCTTGGACCAATATTGATGAGTACTGAATACACTGCATAAACAAAGAGCACCCCACAAATCCACTGTGGTTGTGGTTTGCTTTGAATTAGTCGTTTAGCCGTTACAATCTGGCCCTTGTCAAGTTAATCTTTGCCATTTTTTCTTGTTTCCAACATGTTAACTTTAAGAATTGACTGTTCACTTGCTGGCTAATACATTCCACCTTTTGACCAATGGCATTTTAATGAGACAAAAACTATTATTAACCTCATTTATTCGGTCTGTACCGAGAAATCTCAGGCCTTGGGTCTTTTTGCACCTTCGGCTCAGAATTGACTGAGCAAACGAGGGTAGTGAGTAGTTTTTAATAAGTAGTTTATTAAATGGCATTTTAAAATTGCAGCTGTGGTAGCTTTTGTCTTGTCTTCCTAGCTGTGACAAATGAGTTTTCTGATGAGCAATAAGTACTTTGCAGGACTTTGTAAACACTTTATTACTTCGCATATTGCCTGTGTATCTTTTCTCTTCAAGAAAATGCTGATCATAGCACACAGTGCAGCTTGCTAATAGCTAAGTTAACTGTCGTAAATGCCCCAGTAAACTGTCGTAAATACACTCTTTACTGACCATGCTTCAGCCAATCAGTTTGTGTTTACTGTCTGTGCAATCGTTAATGCGTGTGTTAATGCTACATGTTAATATCTGTGGAACAAAATCCTAGAACTTACCCTGAGTATGAATGAGAAGCCCATTGTTGTAAAATTGTTTAACCTAAATTGAAATAGTTCTTGTATGTTACACTATATCCATTCATTCATTCATTTTCTGAACCGCTTAATCCTAATTAGGGGAGGCTGGCGCCCATCTCAGCCGACTCTGGGTGAGGGCAGAGTACACCCTGGACAGCTTGCCAGGCCATTGCAGGGCAGAAACACGCTGACGGCTATGCAGCCTTGACAAAAATCAGCAATGGTTCTTTTACATGCCTCTCACCACAGACAGTGAGAGACATGGCTGGACTTTGATAACCCAGTTAGCTGCACTGGGGGTTTACACTATATCATTAAGTATTATTTATCTTTATATATAAGTATATAATAAATCCTGACATATTGAAGGGGACCTTTTCTGTTAAACACTGTACAGTTTTGATAATTTGATTTTTAAAAAGTAAATATTCAGTAGAGAGTACAATTCAATAATTTTTCTTTATTGTCTCCTGTTCTGTTATCTAATGGAAAAATATATTTTATTTAATTATAAGATAATTTCCAAAGGAGTGATACAGCTCTATAAATCCTTGTACTGCCGTATGCCGTTTTCATCACATATTTGCTAATGCTGACTATTATCCACAGATTTGCAGAATAATCATGCTAACTAGATTTAGCCTCGTAACACTATTGCACTCTCTATTATGCCCAAGAGCTTCTGCTATAATACCGCACTTCCAAAAACCCAGCCTATCTTGCAATGTTAAAGAATCCTTTAAAAAAATTCCTGGATCCAGAATTTGATCGGTATTATTCCCAAAATCTGATCGAGTCTTCTTTGTCCAAACCCCACTTCAGGTAAGAATTTAATGAAAATCCACATATAACTTTTGCATAAGCTTGCTAACAAAACAAAGACAAACCGAATCAAAAAATTGACCTCCTTGTCTGAGGTAATAATAAAAATAAAATAAAATAAAATAAAAAAATAATTCCAGGCAGCATAGATAAGCTCTACATGCAGCACTTGATTCAGATCTTAGTATGCATCATTTTCCAAAGTAAATCAAGACATTTTCAAACAGCCACTAAAAAACAAGTGCTCAATGTTGTTGTTTTTTTTTAATGTTTATTGTTTATCCATGTTACATGAGCTTATGGAGAAGTATATGTTCATATATTAAAGTACATGAGTACAAGTGCAAAGTATTTAGCTCGTGCTTTCTCAAAGTGCTAAGGGAATCTCGGTAAAGTGCGCTAACTAGGGTAGCTTCATGCATGCAGCCAGAAATGACATAAGTTTTAAAGCTACATCACGACACGTCGGCTTAATATGGACCAATAAAAAAAAGAATAAATTATACTAATAAAATCCTTTACTACAACAAGCAGGAAAGGCTGATTGCACTTACATGCCAGACATTAACAACATGGCTGGTCAGGACTGGGAAAGGTTCTCAGACTATTGCACATTAAGCAGAGAAGACAGAAACACACAGAAATCACTTTTCCTCTTCTTTATCTAAATGCTAGTATAAGGTGCTGATAAATATCCACAAAACGTCGAGTGACAATTCAGACTAGAAACATGAAACCAGAAATACAACATTATAATATATTAATAATTAACATCACTGTTAAAGTGGTTGTGGGTTTTTTCCTTCGTCTACTCTTGCGATGCATTGTGATAATTTGCCAGGCTTTGACTATTAAGCTAAGGAGCAGATGAATGACGTGGATTCTGTTGTGGCTGACTCGAGAGGTTGCAGCCCTGCACAATATTCATTTGTTCTTCTGGGCCTTCTGGGCAGACTTGGTAATCTTGCCTGAAGTAGGAGTCTTCTTCTCCACACCCTTGATAACTCCCACGGCCACCGTCTGACGCATGTCACGTACAGCAAAGCGCCCTAGAAGACAGAAACCAAACATCATTGCCCTTTCTAACACTTGGGGATCAAGAGGAAGACGGTCATGTGAAAGTGAGAATCCTTACCAAGAGGAGGGTACTCAGAGAAGCTCTCCACACACATGGGCTTGCCCGGGATCATTTCCACAATAGCAGCGTCACCAGACTTCAGTGATTTGGGGTTGTCTTCTAGCTTCTTTCCTGAACGACGGTCAATCTTCTCCTTCAGCTCAGCAAACTTACAGGCGATATGGGCTGTGTGGCAGTCCAGCACTGGAGCGTAGCCAGCACTGATCTGGCCAGGGTGGTTCAAGATGATGACCTTGGAAACAGGAAATGAAACATATACACCTAAAAAGCGATGGTTCTCTTCTAAGAATAGCGATCTTGTCTTCCTCACTAGTAAACACTATTTCTGAAAACACTATATCCTGAAAAAAGTTTTGCGTGCTTGATTTTGCTGTTGGCAACAAGCTCCAAAAGTTTTGACATGTTTAGTTTCAAGCAATTTGGGTTTCAGATACTGAGTTGCCTTCAACTGAAGTTCCTCATGTGCGGGCAAGATCCTCAACCAGGTCAATATGAACGGAACTAGATACTAGATATCAAGATACAAGTCATGAGAGTCTCTAGATAAAATGGCGGATCTGCTTGAAAACAACAGAAAATGTCGTCCAAGATGACAGACTAGTAGATGATTAGCAAAAACATCCTTCTGTTTATATGATATATATTCGCCAGATAATTCTAACAGAATAATGAAGGTAGGGGCCTTTGAGGAAATCGCCAGCATCGATGGACTGACAGGTATGTAAACATAAGATCTCATGCAGTAAAATATTGTTATACGGTAGATTAGCGGGCTCAAACTCGTTTTTACTGAGGGCCACATCACTGAATTTCTAGGTCACTGAGGGCTGAATAATCAATGAACATCTATTCCAAAAGGGCAACCGAGAAATCTGCATGACAAAATAAGTTTAGGCATTTGTCCCTTTTTTCCTTTATTCACTTACCTTTTCTGACAACACTTTATAGCAAAAAGCTAGTTTGCAATATTGAATCATAAATGACTAGCTGTTTACTTGAAATAGGTGGCTGCCATCTAGTGGATGGATGATGAATTACGTTTCATGGTAATGGTTGATGCAAATAATGTACAATAATCATATTCTTTTAAACCTCCAGGGGTCACATAAAATGAGTTGACAGGCGTATTTTGGCCCGCAGGCCTTGAGTTTGACACCTGTTCAGTATATGATAGCTGATTTCTAGTAATAACAATTTATGTCATATAAAATTTTTCTCAATATAATATTTCATCACAAGACAATACTATTTCAGTCATGTGACCTCAAAGCACTGAAAGCGAGCAACTGGAGTTGCTCATGTGTGGATAAACTTGATTCGGAATATTCACTCATTGGCAGTTTAAGGGAACTTGATTTTCCCCTGTGCGCCGGGCTTATGAATCATAAATATGTTGTTACTGAGCCCTCGAATCACCTGCGCAGTGAAGGAAGCAGCTTCCTGTGGAGGGTCGTTCTTACTATCGCCAGCAACGTTTCCACGACGGATATCCTTAACCGAGACGTTTTTCACATTAAATCCCACATTATCGCCAGGAAACGCCTCAGACAAGGCCTCATGATGCATTTCGACAGACTTAACCTCGGTGGTTACATTCACAGGGGCAAATGTCACAACCATTCCAGGTTTCAAGATGCCAGTCTCAACACGACCAACTGGGACTGTACCGATACCTGCAACAGAGAAGAAAGCTTAATTTCAGTTAACTCTAATATCTTCTTTGATTGCATCATTGCAGATTTTTATAACATTTGCAGGGAGACATGGTGCTATGATTTTTACATTGATGACTAAACATGTCATCTCTGGAAATAATCCTGCTGTCTGGGATGATAAATTTCCTCACCTCCTATCTTGTAAACATCCTGGAGTGGGAGGCGCAGTGGTTTATCAGTTGGCCGGGTTGGAGGCTGAATGGCATCCAGAGCTTCTAACAGAGTTGTTCCTGAGGCGCTCCCTTCCTTGCGGTTGATTTTCCAGCCCTTAAACCAGGTCATCTATGAAAAAAATACACGTACATTAATACCATCCATACAGAGGTTAACTGAAACCTTTTCTCTACCATAAAAAATGTGACAACATAGTTCATCTTAAATATCTGTAGGCATAGGCTTGATTTATAACTTGTATTAATTCAGGCTGAGCATTTTACTAACATTTGGGCTAGCCTCGAGCATGTTATCTCCGTTCCAGCCAGAAATCGGCACAAACGCCACTGTTTCAGGGTTGTAGCCAATCTTCTTGATGTAGGTGCTGACTTCCTTCACAATCTCCTCATAGCGCTTCTGGCTGTAATTAGGTTCTGTGGAGTCCATCTTGTTGACGCCCACGATCAGCTGCTTCACGCCGAGCGTGTAAGCCAGCAGGGCATGCTCTCGAGTCTGACCGTTTTTCGAGATGCCAGCTTCAAACTCGCCCACTCCTGCTGCCACGATTAGCACGGCACAGTCTGCCTGCGCTCACAGACAGAATAGAAGTCGCTCAGTATTCTCCTAATTATAATCCTTACATATATGAAATTACACACACAACAGTGCTTAAGATATTCAAAACTCTGAGCATCAAACTCATAGAAACAGACCTGGGAGGTACCAGTGATCATGTTCTTAATAAAGTCTCTGTGTCCAGGGGCATCAATGATGGTGACATAGTACTTGCTGGTCTCAAACTTCCAGAGGGAGATATCAATTGTGATGCCACGCTCCCGCTCAGCCTTCAGCTTATCCAGAACCCAGGCATACTTAAAAGAACCTTTACCCATCTGAAATTAAATTAAAGGATCACGATCAAAAGCTGCCAGACTTCATGCAAATAATGTTGCATTTTGGTTAGAGTTTAGTTAAACCCCTGTCACACACTGACGATTTAGCCAGCGTATGCCAACGTTTCAGGCAAATACGCTCGTGTACGTTGAATAAGTTATGGCTGAGTTTTGTGTAATTTAACAGAACGCTGGTATAAATTGTACTATGCCGAGATCGTTGAAAATGTTCAACGTATACTACATTCATACGTTCCACACACGCTGGCCATAAGTTGTAGGTAAGTTATGCGATCATTCACACACGTTATTTGTAAGTTACTCATAAGTTGTACATAAAGTCTACTTTAATCTACGTAAAACTTATACCAATGAATACCTAGTGTGTTGGCAGTGTTCACAACTTATGACCAATGACAGTCAAC
The DNA here is from genome assembly GCA_039654325.1 of Tandanus tandanus. Lineage (NCBI taxonomy): Eukaryota > Metazoa > Chordata > Actinopteri > Siluriformes > Plotosidae > Tandanus > Tandanus tandanus. Next base: position 10,204,527 of record JBCNYH010000009.1, read on the forward strand.
TAAGGAGTCTTGAGGAGTACCGACCGGTTCCTCATTTGAACCCCATTTTACCCAATCCCCCTAAACACTGCCAATACACCCATAATATGCTAGCTGTAAGTTAGAAAGACATTCAGTAAAAGTTCTGTGGTCGTCCAGAACACGTCAGATACGTCTACATACGTCAATATATATTGGAGATAATTTTAATGTAAGTTAGCCAGAAGTTTTTGGTAGGTACTGGATAAGTAAATAATAAGTTATGTATACATCCAAACTGGAATAATATCGATAGTTCAGTCTATGCTAGCATTTTTTAGAAATTTGTCATATGTTGGCATAAGTTCTGCAAATCTTTAATATGTGACAGGGGCCTAAGCAGACATTAAACTGCACTACACCCTGTCCTATAAAACCAGACTATTCATTTTGAGGCGATTCTGTAACACTGTTAAGTAAATAAAAATCTTTAACTTTAAACCTTAGCTAAATTATTCAACATTGTAAACCAAGTGTTTCACCTCAGCAGCCTCCTTCTCAAACTTTTCAATGGTCCTCTTGTCGATGCCACCACATTTGTAAATCAGGTGCCCAGTGGTGGTGGACTTCCCAGAGTCCACATGGCCAATGACCACTATATTAATGTGCAGCTTTTCCTTTCCCATAGCTGTGGTACTGTAGGATTGCAGGAGGGTAATGGAGTCTACAGTAAGACAAAATACTGAATAATTAATTGGACATATTGTATAATTTATTCATAATGTGATGATTGCCCAATAAAAAAAATCAATAAGCTATTAGCATCCATGATATGCATAAAGAGACTGGAAATGGTGGTTGTTGGGCGGTTGGACAGTGGTGGCTAAGTGTTTATGGCTCTGAGCTATTGATCAGAAGGTCAGGGGTTCAAGCCCCAGTACCACCAAGCTGCCACTGTTGGGCCCTTGAGTAAGCCCCTTAAGCTTCAACTGTTCAGTTTTATTAAGGAGATTAAAATGCATGTTCTGAATAAAGGTGTCTGCTAAAAACTAAAAATGTAAATGAAATACATTAAAATAGGCCAGTAAACAGTTATTCCACCAAACAAATGAAAACAGAAAGCAGTTTTTGAGTAAAATGAAATGAAAGTTTTTGCAATATAAAAAATATCAGGGATAATGTTCACAATATGATTCAAGGTCATAAGGAAAATGAAGGGAACTCCTTTTTTGTCATCTAACAGCAGATAAAAATACCATGACCTTATAATTTTTCAGTTTTTTGGGGGGTTAGACCACTGTGGCTCGCAGCCCTTTAAATTAACACAGGGTTGTCTATCGGCTATGTAGACAAGATTGAGCACTGTTTTCTTCTAGCCACATCTACTGTGAGAAATACAGCATTTCTAAAAAATTTTCCATTCATTCATTCATTTTGTAAGCCACTTAGTCCTAATTAGGATCACGGGGAGGCTGGCGCCCATCTCAGCCGAGTCTGGGCGAGGGCGGGGTACACCCTAGACAGCTCGCCAGGCCATCGCAGGGCCAACACTCACACAACCGTTCACACTCACACTCACACCTAGGGGAGATTTGGAACAGCCAAATAGCCTACTGTGCATGTTTTTGGACAGTGGGAGGAAACCGGAGTACCCGGAGGAAACCCACGCAAGCCAGGGAGAACATGCAAACTCCACACAGAAATGCCTGAGCTGGGAATCGATCCCAGGCCTTCTTGCTGTGAGGTGGACGTGCCAATCACTACACCTCCGTGCCGCCCCTTTTAAATTTTTTTTAAATTTAAATTATACATGCTCATTTTCACTGTGCAGGCTACACGGCCCGTCAGCTAATTAGCTAGACACAAACAAACCGGCAAACTGACAGAAACAGCAGACAGCACCAGCTCACTCACTCATTTGCTGAACCATTTAATCCTACTAGGGTCGAAGAAAGGCTTGCACCAATTAGAATCTTTGATTGCTCATATCTAGTTGGTGTGGATATAATAAAAATATATATACAGCTACCAAACCAGTGGCTAAGCGGAGAGACTATTTACCAGCTTAAAAATGCTTTTTATAGCTTCCTTATTACTTGTCTAAACTGAAGAATGAACATATATTAAAGATTTTCTCGTTGCCATGCTCTTTTGTTACTTTCTAAAAAATAACTTGCCTACAAAGTATAAATAATAGCAGTTGGTAAGTATGGTCTACCAACCTGATCAGCTCTGGCGTATGTTTTCCCTGCTGGTATCAATTTGGACTAAACTGCATTTTTGTTGATTTATTTATTTCAGCATGAATGTGAACATATAACCTAATGTCCACTGACATCGTGGAAATTATGTTTTCTATGACTTTGTATATGTCTATTCTCAGGATTCTGAGATAATAATATTTTTACCTTTGTCACCAACATATTATATATTAATTTTCTAAAAAGGTTTTTCATAATTCAAGTACCTACATAAAACCAACCATGATATAAAAGTGATAGATATGTATCAAGCTAACATTTTTCAAGCCTAAAATCTGATTGGTGTCTTGGATTGGTGTCTGATTGGTGATTGGAAGTCTCATGGTAGTTATATATTAGCAGACATTTCAAATGAGGTCCTGTGAAATCTAAAAAAATAAAATAAATCCACAATCCATTTGAGTGGCATGGTGGTGTAGTGGTTAGCACATCTGCCTCACACAGCAAGAAGGTCCTGGGTTCGAGTCCCAGGCTCAGCAAGGGTGTTTCTGTGGAGACCTTGCATGTTCTCCCTGTGCTTACGTGGGTTTACTCTGGGTACTCCAGTTTCCCCCATGGACCAAAGGCATGCACATTAGACTAATTGGCTGTTCCAGATTGCCCCAAGGTGCGAATGTGAATGGTTTAGTGTGTGGCAAGCTGTTCAGGGTGTACCCAGCCTTCACCCAAAGTGAGCTAAGAGGGACTCCTGGCTCCAGGGACCCTAGTAGGATTAAGCAGTTCAGTAACCAATAATAATGACTTTTTGAATGATTGATCACAAATCCCCACAGCCACACAACAGAATCTAGTGGACAACCTTCCCAGAAGACAGACATTTATTATAACAGCAAAGAGGAATAGAACCAACGATCAAGAAACATATGAGTGTTAAGTGTCCATAAACATTTACCCATATTTTGTATTATATGAAAAACTATGTGTATGTGTATATGACAGATATGTTTCAAGCTAAGTGGTTACTGGCTAACTGTTTTTGGATTTTTGGGTCTCTATTATTGTGAAGCCTACAATCATTTGCTGAAATCTCTTTGGTAGATATGTAATAGACAGCGTAAAGGTCCTGGGTTCGAGGCCCAGGCTCTCTGGGTACTCCGGTTGGTAGTACAAAGACATTAGGCTAATTAGCTGTTCCAAATTGCCCCTCAGTGTGGATGTGAGTGTGAATGGTTTTTTTGTGTGTGTGTGTGTGTGTGTGTGTGTGTGTGTGTGTGTGTGTGTGTGTGTGTGTGTGTGTGTGTGTGT
>JBCNYH010000009.1:10225355-10264089 GCA_039654325.1 Tandanus tandanus
TGTGTGTGTGTGTGTGTGTGTGTGTGTGTGTGTGTGTGTGTGTGTGTGTGTGTGTGTGTGTGTTGCCCTACGATGGACTGGTGAGTTACAGTTGAGGGTGTACCCAGCCTGAGGCTAGAGTCTGCTGAGATAGAATGACTGATTATGTTGTTATATCTAAAGCTTGGTGTTTTTCTTTCTTTAGGTAACAGCACTTCAGTGCAATGTGGTATTCCTCAAGAACACCCTGCATCTAGAAAACAGATAAATTGTTTTTATGGCAGTGTAAAATATGGCAGCACAAAGTACATAAAAACTATATGCTGGTTTTAAGCTCAAATCTTTTATTCTTTTATATCCCTGCACGTTTTGAGTCACACTTTTGAAAATGATCAAAAGTGAACCCAAAAGTGACCGAGTCCTAAGGAGTGCCTCTCCTCACAGAAATGCATATAAATCAGACTTCCACTCCATCAAATGCTCCTTCGAGGGCCCATCCATCCTTTGCTCCTATGGAGGTGGCGAGGCGCGAGGCAGACCATCGGGGACCCGGGTGAATGAAATCAAAAACATTTTTCTTCAAATGGATGCCCAACAACCACACGAAAGCACAATCCAAACCAAACCTGGAACAGCTAAATTGCCCCGAAGCTCCAGTTCATACAGATCCAGCCATGGAAGTGCCTCCAGCATGGAATCAGGCACCTCGGAAATGGTACGAAAATCAGAGGATACCTCATTTAATAAAGTGGCACTGGCTGAGAAGTTCTCAGAGACCAGAAAGCTCTTTGAGAGTGGCCTACCAACAGAGAGAAGGGCATCTGGTAGATCTGTCAGCCGATCATCTGTGCGAAGTGTTTCAGAGGAAGGTAGGTGTGTGAAGACGCTGACGGAAAAGACAGATCAAATTCAGATCATAGGAGAACAACCAAAAGATGACAAAGGCAGAAGAAGAAGTGATCGTGAGACACCACCACACAAGTCTGCGGTGATGATGAAGAATGCAGGACCTATGTCCAGGAGACTGGAGAGCTTCATGTTGGACAGTGATAGTGAGTCCTTGTCTGGCCCATCGGTCTCAACACATTCACAGAGTCCAGGTAGTCATTCCCAACCACCATCTTACCCAAATAGTGAGCACTCAGATGCACCTTTGTCACCAGATAGTGATAGCTCGCCCACATCATACTCTCTGTGGCCTGAGAGTCCTTCTAGCCAGGCAGATACAAATTTAACTTCACAACCGGAGTCCCCGTATTCACCTATGCCACTGAATGGAGTCTGTACAGAAGAAAGCCCTCGCTGGATGAACAGTAACACAAACACCCCAGTGGACATTGCTAGTCAAACTTCAGTTTCCATCGTCTCAACAGAACCAACTGTTCTTTTTAAAAGTGAGAAGCGTCATCGTTTATCTCTGAGCAGTAGTTCTGTCAGTCCGTCAGGAGATGGAAATGAACACTTGGAACTGAACATCTCAAAAGGGAAGCAGCATAAGGGGGAGTTTGGCACCCCTGGTCTGTCCACGGTCCGAGCCGAGTTAGTGGTGGTCCATAATGAATCATCAGAGGGTGATAGCAATGAGGAAGATCGTATTGTAGATGACGTTTTCGAGGAAGTCCAGAACAAGCAACCTCCTACAAATCTTCATTCAAAAAAGGAGCTCATAGACAGCAAAGAGGCCCAAAACATATATGATAAAGATAAGTCAGGGAGGGATTTTAAAATAGGGGAGGAGATAAAGAAGGAGGAGGTGGACAGAACAATGGTTGTAGGAAACAAGGACAAGAAAAGAGGGGAAAAGTTGGCTGTGGATAAAAGTTTGCATGAAGAGGAGCAGAAGGAGGAAGATGAAGCTGAGAAGGAGAAAGTTGCACAAGATAAGGGAGAGCAAGTGCAGGAGGAACTATGTCTGAAAAGTGAGATGAAAACTGAGCAGAAAGTGGTGGAGGAGGTGGAGGAGGAGGAAGAAGAGGGCACTATGCAGAGTGAGAAGAGGGAAATGGAGGCAAATGTGGAAGATGATAATGATGTGATGAAGGAAGCTTTAGAGGAAGATGAAGATGATCATGAGGTTGATGACATAAATGTGGAAGACGAGCAACAGCAAGGGATTGAGGACTCTGCTGGGAAGAGACCTTTGATATGTGGCATTGAGAATGCTGCTTTTGTGGATGACCGGGAAAGCAAGATGGACTATCAGCAAAATGGACACCACACTGAACCAGAACATGAGCACTTACAGGAGTATGAGGAGCTTTCAGGCCTCTCTGATGAAGAAGACCTCAGCCCAAGGAGGAAGATCAGATTCTCCACTGCTCCCATCAAGGTATGGCTAACAAAATCTTGCATTTGCATGCTTTTACCCTTGGCAGTTATAATAGGTGGTGTATATTCTGCATACTCCTGTTAAAGAGAAGTTTTAGGAAATACCTAAGGAATTTATATGACCTAGATTGCTTTAAGCAAAATCCTCTGACAACATGGTCCAAACATCTGCTAGTCAGTATTGGTCGGTCCCAGCTACGTCTTTTGTGGAAAATTTCCTTTGTGGCTTTAACTGTTCTTCCTCTACATTTTTATACAAGATCTCACATGCTGGTGAATGTGTTTTGAGTACCTACATGTTGTGCAATAGTGATAAGCAAAGAGCACGTTTACCGATCCTTATACGTTTTCAGTAGTACTGTGTAGGTAAGAAAATCTGATTCTGGATCAGTAAACAGTGCATTCAAGTGTGAGGAAACTGTCGACTTTTTGCACGAGGGTCCTGTCTGAGCTTGCATTAGTTCAGGCATGTCGTTTTTTTTGCCTCTGACAGGTAACATGGAATGAGAAACAGAGGGAGGACAAAAAATAGCCTTAGGTATAGTTTATTTCTGTATGCCAAGCTCTGGCCTTGATCTGGAATAAGAGTTGGACTTGGCTCTAACATTTTCACAGGTGGTAACCAAATTGTCAGTAAAGGTTAATTCTATCTATTTGAGTTCCAAGGGTGTAGAAAAGTCTTAGAAAAGCAATCCTGAGACCTCACAGATATTGATCCTATTTAATTTACTTTGACTGGACCTGCTCCTGCTGTGATAAATACCACAGTGGGTTCAAATAGAAAAATTATGGGATATATCTTCCTACCCGGACTGTTTACTGGCCATGTCACCGAGTTGATCTGCCTTTTCTGAGAAGATTTAATGATCTTTTGTCTGTGGGAAAATGCATCATCATCCTAATAATGATTAATGATTAATAAAACCTGATTCTTATTGATGGAATGAGAAAACTATACAATAAAACCAATGTACACATGTGCACTGACTGTTCTGCTATCTCTCCTAGTCCTTAACCTGACATGCAACCCCATATCATAAATAAGTAGGTTAAAAACATATGTTTGCATGTTTGCTTGTTTCAGACACTCATCTTTTATATGTTTCATTAGAACAACACCAGACAAAAAGTTCATCATCATCATCTTCCACATCACTTTCATATGATCATCCATGTTTTTCATTAGTTTTTTTTTGTGTATTTCATATTTTTAAGGCATAAAGTTTTCCTGTTATAACCTTCCTATTTTGTTTATACTTGCATCAAAGTTTAAACACAGCTGACTGGAAGCAAGCAACATATTTTGCCACACTCCATGTTGGATTTCCTTCTTGAATGAGTGTTATATTGCTTTCCTACGTTTCATGAAACTCTCTTGGTGGGGTTATGTTTTCTTACCTTTCCTAACTCATTAACATCTCCGGGGCAGCAGTGGCCTAATGGTTAGAAAAGCAGGTTTGGGAACGAAAAAGATCGCTGGTTTGTTTCTCGAACCAGCAGGAAAAAGGTGTGGGGAGTGAGCAGCTCCTTCCCTTCCTCCACTGCTCCAAGTGTGTTGCCATCTTAGTGTGCTCACTGTTTACATGCGTGTGTTTTTGTGTGTGCACAATTTGGACGGGTTAAAGGCAGAGCCAAAGATTAATATAGTATATCACAATGTTTTAAAAAGTACATTTGTACCTGCAGAATAATTTATATTGGGATTCTTGTGGGGTATTTGTTTAAGAAAATATCAGTAATTTCAGGTGGACCCCCCCCCCCCATTTATGTTTGACAAAGACAGAATGTTCAAAAAATTTGTCACTGTCATGTTGGCTTATACTCCAAGATCCTCTAATTCTGGTGGTTTCTGAAAATTTTGCCAGGGGTTGTAATGTCTGCTGTCGCTCCTACATAGGTTCAATAAATCCAGCAGCCTGTTTTCCATGCTCAAGGATAGAGTTGTGCATAAGGACTAGACTACTGGGATCCAGTAAGAGCCAAGGTGTTGGTTGGCAGACAAGTCCTTATACTCATGCAGGTGTGAGTGGAAATGAGTGAATAAATGTGGAAATTCATGGAGAGTCTGCACAGAAAGCACTGCCAAAAAAAAAAAACAAAGTTTGCTCTCCTGGAAGAAGACAAACAGTAATTTCTGCAGCATTCTTTTTTCAGGTTTCAATTGTTAAATAAATACACAGTGTCTTCCTTCATATCAGTTTCTGTTAAGCAGTACAGATACAAGTCTTTTGAAGCGGGGTAGTCTCAAACTCTTCTCAAACAGTTCGTACATGTTGTGGGAAGGTCGCAAAGTTGTTGTTTTGCTTGCAAATTATTAGTTTTTTTGTTCGCAAAAGTGACAAGTTGGAGACTTCCACACGGAAAGTTTGAGACTTGCTAGCATCCACCATATTCCATGTATTTTGTCATTTGTGTTTTATTAAAATTTTTTCCTGCTAATAACGTGCAAATAAAAGCGAATGGTTTGAGAACAAAGATTTGCATTTTTTGCCAAACATCCGCAAACCAATCGCAGATTGTTGTGACATTTAACGTGACATTCATGCGATATACATATTTAGGCCGCAAAATATCCACTTGCATGTGGAGTTGCAAAACATTTTGACACAAATTAAAAAATCGCAAAAAAAAATCTATTCACATTTGCCACTTTTCTATCGCAGCTGTAGTGTGATCACCCCCTAACTCTCCAGATGCTAACACTGATGCCTTTCATGATATTGATAGTGTTGATGTATTATATGTTTTTTTGCAAGCTCATACAGTTGTCCAGATGTGGGGATAAGGATTGGTTGGTATCACACAGGAAATGTATTGTTTATAAGGTCACATGACTCTGCTGGACAACTAGAAAGTGGAATACTTGAAAGGCACAGATCCTGTTTAGGAAAGAAAGAGCCCTCTGTGTGTGTGTAAGACATGGGGTGGGGGGTTGTTTAGTGTCTGACTGATAGTCTGTCTGTTTTCTGTGGTATTGCACATGAATTGTAGTATGACTGTGTTAACTAATTGTGACTAATGTTAGTTTTACATTTAAAAAGGTTTAGTTTTTTTTGGTCATAATTTGCAGTTAACACATTTTCATAATATATATTTTTATCGCTTTTATTTATTTATTTTTGTGACATTTATTTATTTTTTTATATTTGACACACTTAGTTTTATCTTGTTCTTTTCCAGGAGTAGTTTTTAAATTAGGGTTTTCCTTTTTTGTGTGTCAGTATGAAACAAGTTAGATTAGCACTTTCTTTGTTTAGCTGTCTGTCTTGAATGACAAGAGTGAAGGCTTTTTTTTATCTTGAGCTAAAAGCGGTTTCTGTGATGCCATCGTGGTTATTCTGTGTATGTAAACAATTTTTACTGCTCATCACCATTATTTACTGTCCAAGTCTATTGATGTCAAATATTCCTACACATATACCCGCCTCAATCTTTGTACTGTAAGATTACATAAACAACCACACACGTTATATGTGTGTATATGTGCATATATATATATATATATATATATATATATATATATATACACACACACAGGGTGTTGCTAGAGTGAGAAGTCAAGACGTCTGGCACTAGCAGGTGGGGCTAAATCTGGCTGCTTTCTGTGCTGCTGTGGTGTAGGAGAGATTTCACCCTTGACTAGTTCCACCGTGAGTCTCGCTATGCTTATTAGCACTCTGAATCCGAAGCCTGAGACATGGCAGCTTCTTCCAAAAAAAAAACAAACCAGTGGAATTCGAGTCTAATATGTGACCTGATTACTGCACTTGCTTCTGCGGTTTTTCACTCTCATCTAGTTGTGCGGTTATAAATCTCATCCCTGCTTGTCTTTAAGAATAAACTGTGCTATGTGTTTGGGGAAAATGAGACTTGAGGAGGAGAAAGAGAGAGACTCCTCTTTGCATGTCTGCTGACGAAAAAAACATTGTTCAAAGGTCCTCTGTTACTCCATGACAACAGGAAGCACAAACAAAACGAGCAACCGAAATTTTTTATTGATAATGGGGTAGAAAATGCAGATTGTGACCTTATATTGTTCAGTTCTACGTTGTGTAAGTGCTGTGTTGAGATCCGGGGCATTGTTGTGATAATCCAGCTAGCAAAACCAGTATAAATGAAAGAAGGGTACGGAAATGTACTGTATGTATATCAAAGCTCAACAAGGCTTTAAACCACACAGTGACCTCACTCTTATCAATGTTCTGACACAATAAGCAAATGGATATTATTCGTCCACTGGAGACAATTCTACAAAAATCCAAGCATTTCTCATCTTAATTTATTTAATTTTTTACAGCTGTTAAATTGAAATGACAAAATAATATAATGTTTCAGATTTGTATATTAAAATGCACAATGCCTATTCCTGATCATGGCTGTGAAGTCACAGTGTTGTCTCATAATTTCGGAGGTTCAGTCATTTGACCCAGTATGGACTTGTATATGGATTATGGACAGGATGCCATTAAAAATGGGTACGATTTACCATGAGAGGAAAAAGGGAGTGGCCTGATTGTGCCACTGTAGACTGGTAGCTAATCTCTCATATCTGACCTGCTTTAGTCTGCCAAATTAAACATAGTTTGGCATACATTTATTAGAGCAATACACTCAGACCACCTGAAGTAATATAGTAAATCCTGAAGCTAAAATGGGAATTAAAGTTTCTTTCACATTCTGTAGGAACTGTATATACTCAAAGTTAGATCAGGGGAGCATGGGGGGTTTGTGGATACAGTGGTATATACCACAACCCACTATCATCAAAGGTGCTATGCTTATAAATAATGTTTGCTGAAAAATCAAGGAAAAAATGAGTTACTTTCCTCTACCCGGCTAACTACTACACATGCTAATATTTTGTTGGTGCACATTTAACCTTGATCTCAGCATGTGTTCTCCATGGCATTGTTGCTTCAGTTGGTCAGGTTAGCTCAGGAACATAATGTAGCAATAAAATGAAGTCACCTGACGACCCGAATGTACAAAATGAGCAGGTTATCCCATCAATGTTTTTTTTTTTTTTCTTTTTTCTTTCCTGATGGCATGGATATAAAACTTGGGCTCAATTAGTGAAAGAGTGGTTGAGGGAGCATGAAGACTCATTTTCACACATGAACTGGCACCCCATAGTGCTGATATTAACCCTGTTGAAAGTCTTTGGGGTGTGCTGGAGATGACTTTATGGAGTGGTTCAATTTTTCCCTCATCAGTTCAAGATATTGGTGAAAAAATGATCCCACCTCTGTATGGAAAGAAATGTTCTGATGATGCTTCAGTTTGCTGAAATAATGTCATGATGATTATATGCTAAAGGTGGTCCAACAAAATATTATAGTTCGGGACTTTTTTTTTTTTTGGCCGTGTGTGTGTGTGTGTGTGTGTGTGTGTGTGTGTGTAATATAATAGATTGTGTGTGTTGTTGTTGTTTTTTTTAAAAGAAGTATTTTCCTGATTGTAAAAGGTTTGAGAACCCATGTTCTCGATAAATTATTTCTTAATTAAAAAATGTATAATAATTTGGGCCTCATTGAAATGTCATTGTTCGGTATAATCATCATGGGATTTAATGATTTAAAAGAAACCTCAGTAAATGTGTGTGTGTGCGTGCGTGCGTGCATACCCTATGCAGGTGTTCAGTACATATTCAAACGATGAGTATGATCGCAGTAATGATGACGTTGACCCTGTATCAGCTTCAGCTGAGTATGAGCTGGAGAAGAGGGTGGAGAAAATGGACGTCTTCCCAGTGGAAATTCAGAAAGGTAACACAGAAATGATACAACACATTGTTACTTGGTGAATGACAGGCTGTGCTTGGTTTGTTCACTGGGGTATGTTTTAGGTATCATGGGAAATTAGTTTTATCAGGTGCACCAAAATAACTGGAATTCTAAATCTTCACATATTTTTTTTTTTAAAGGTTATACTGAACCATAGTTGCTCTGAAGTGGAAATAAAGGTGGACTCGAGTGAACCCCATTTTTTCCTCAGTCCGTAATGAGAATAACATTTAATTTCAAGTGATTGCTTTTGGTTGAAAATATGACTTTTTTTTTTTTTTTTCATAATTTTTTTGGATCACTTGAGCATATAAGCATTGTTATATAAGTTCTCAGGATGTTTTTCTTCACAAATTGGCTAATTGTTTGATTTGTTTATAATTTATATTATAGATTTGTTATCCTTACATTTCTGAAGCATGTTTAATGCACAGAATTGCTTTTGGTTTGTTGGAACAGGAGGTGAAGGTCTGGGGATCAGTATAATAGGAATGGGTGTAGGAGCTGATCAAGGTCTGGAGAAACTTGGCATCTTTGTCAAAACCATCACAGAGAAAGGAGCGACTCAGCGCGATGGCCGGTACCTAATCTAAATCCTAAGATATTTGGCGGCAACAATACTAGTGATGCGTTACAAGCCACTTCTTACCAGCTGCCAATTCATTGTTAATGTATTGATCATTTTGAGACTGAATTTCATTTGACACGTCAATAACTTTTTTCGTATGTCCAGTATTCAGGTCAATGATCAGATCGTGGAGGTGGATGGGATCAGTCTGGTGGGAGTCACTCAGCTGTTCGCTGCCACTGTACTGAAGAACACCAAAGGACTTGTGAAGTAAGAACATGCAAATAAACATGACTCGGCTCATGCGTCATAGGTCAATCTTTTACTGTTAAGGAATTGAGGGCAAGGTCCGTTTACCATCAGAATATGAAACGAACAGCTTCATTATTTAGCATTGCCTTGTTAATGTGACCAATTAAGTGTAGTGTCTGGTTTTAGTGGTTGTAGCTCGTAGGGTGTGCTTGTATTTGTTCAGTGATAGTGCATGTTGAAACTGGAAGATCAGTTAATGATTTATTACACTCGTGGCTTATGTGCTCTGTGACCCTTTACCGTTACCAGTAAATGGATGTAAAACCAAGAGCATGTAAGGATTTTATAGCTAGACGATGCAAGTTCGTAAAAAGTAAATAAAAGAAGAGAATTTTCACAATGTTTGGGTGAAATATCTGTATATACTGAATTATACTATAATGAAGAAAAACTCAACTGTCCAAAGATGGATTTTTATTATTATTATTATTGTTTATTTGTTTGTTTGTTTGTTTTTCTGTTTGCCAGAATTCCACAGTGCAGACATGACCAAATTCTGTAATCTCTGTGTGCGTTTTCACTTTAAAATATACATAGGATAACATGGCCTTTGTGTCTAAATGCAGGTTCCTGATTGGTCGAGAAAAGCCTGGCGTCGAGAGTGAAGTAGCTCGATTAATCAATGAAACACTGGAACATGAAAACAGCCCGCAAAAACAGGTCCAAAAAGAGGATGACACTGCCGACCAGGAAGCAAAGAATGGTGAAAAGGTTCCTCAGCCTCAAGAAGCTCAGCCTCAAGAGCACAAGGCTCACATCCTGCAGGGGAAACAGAATCACTTAAAGCAAGAAGACCAGATACTAGCAGGAGAAAAGAACAAGAGTGTCATAGAGGAGGTAAGAAAGAGCCAGCAGTGATTAAGTTTGCAGGAGGCATTACCGTGTGTGTGTGTGTGTGTGTGTGTGTGTGTGTGTGTGTGTGTCAAAAGTGACTGGGTTTATAAAAGTAGATGCTGTAATACAGGATGGAGAGACCAAGGTAAAGGAGAAGAACGAGGAGGAGAAAGAAGAAGACACTAGCCTTGATTTGGCTCAGGAAGTGTTTGCACACCTGAAGAATCAAGGCATTGTGATTCCTGAGGATACAAATTACACAGAGTTGGACCTAACATTCAAAGAGGTATGGCTGTATAAAATTGTATTGTAATAATTAAAACCGTATTATAGGATGCTTGATGAAATTATAAAATCACCTGCGTTGATGCTGGAGTCAATAACAATTGAGTTAAAACAAGCTTTCTCATTACCTTCAAATAAAAAACAAAAAAAAACCACTCGTGGGCTCACGATGTCCACGATTTGAGAGAATCGTGATGAGCTTGAGGGAACTTGGTGGAATCATGCTGATCGTGACAAATCTTTTGACTGTCAAACCTTTGCCACAATTATTGCGATTTGTTACAATTTGACGCCGATCATGATAGAACGTGGGACTCGTAGTAAAGCGTAACAGAACTTAATGCACCATCGTAGAGGATCTTACTGAACTTGAAACATGATTCCTTCAAGTTTCATCTCTTGGATACACCTGCCTCCTTTTTATACCCCAATCATGCACCAAGCGTGCTCATAAATCATGGAGCTCCACACTTTTTTAAATTATGGAGATTGTTGAGATCGTGCCCCAGTGTAAACCCAGGGTTAAAGAGCTAGTAATCCATCTTTACGGGAAATTGAATCAACCGAACTTGATAGTCATACAGAAAAAAATTTACTTGTGTATTCTTCTAAAATGGAAATCAATGTACACACACCTCAAAAGAGGCATGTACTAAGCGGACATGCATTCATTCATTTTTTTTATTTTTTATTTATTTATTTATTTATTTATTTATTTTTTAGAGTTAACAAATTTAATTGAAAATTTAAAAAAATGAAAAACAAAGGTTTTTTTTCCCATGATGATGGAATAGTTTTCTCAAGATCTCGACATATAATGACAATTAATTAATGAGATCTAGAGATAACAAAACATGGCCTAGATTAGAAAGACAGGAAGGAAAGTAAGAGGAGCAGGCGTACAGTTCACCACGTCACATTTCTCTTCAAACAAGTCCTGACCAGGCTGAAATAACTTTTTACCTTGCTATAAATAACTTGTCACCATGGGAAAGCAAATTTTTGTTATCCCGAGAAAACAACATAAATAACTTGAGAGCAAGGGAAAACAAATGAAATAACTCGTTATCATGAGAAAGCAACCTTTGTTATCCCAAGAAAAGAACATAATAAACCCGTTATCTCATGAAAGCGAAGTGAAAATAAATATATAAATGCACGTCCATATTATGGGTAATATCATGAGCATTTTATATTTTGGAACAAATTTACTGTCATGAATACCAAATTAAAATGTCTAAAAATATAATAACAATGAGGTTGAAAGTAATCTCGCTTGTTCCATGTATGACTTCCAATATATCTTCCTCAAACTCTCTCTAAGCTTGATCTATCTCTCTTCCAGCTCCAAACAAAGCACAACACAACTCTAGCAGAGTTGAAGCAGATGAAGAAAAAGGTAAGCAGAACCTCTGCCATGCCCTCTGTGCTCACCTGTAACTGCAAAATAGTGCGTCTGTACGTCTTTATGTAGCTGCAAGTGTGTGAAGCTGACCGCTTGGCCTGGGAGGCTCGAGGTGCATCTCTGGAGAAGAGTGTGAACGAGAGCAGAGAAAGAATAGAGAACTTGGAGAAATACTGGCTCGATGCTCAGGCTCTATGCAAGACCATTAACCAACGACTCAGCGAGGCCCAGAGCCAGCACGAGTTGCTGCAGGTCAAACACAACAAAACCAACACGCTATTGCAAGAGCACAAGGACCGGTAAGACATGCATTGGCATGACATCCATATAAGGCATTGCATACATATCTATATATAAAAAAATTATATATATATATATATATACACACACACAAGTATTGGCACCCAGATATTGGACACTGCACTACTCCTGTGGTTTATCTAGATTTTTCCTGCTAACTTATGCCGATTGGTGGCTGTTGTACTATTTGATATTAAACATAAAAAGGACAGAATTTATTCACACCTGAGTGAAAACAGCAGACAGTATAGCATCTTGCAATCTTTTACCAAAATGGTCTTTCTTAACAACATTACCTAGATGACTACCATAATTAAATACAGCAGTGCTCTTATGTCGCCAGTAGTTGGCTTAGATAATATTGTTAGTTATTATAACTGACTTTACTATTTTAGCTATGTTTGCTTACTAGTTAATGATGATCTAATCAATCAAGACCCACGTAGCAAACATCATCTGTGTTGGTCATCCACGTACCCCACTGGCACAATCTTGGTTTGTTATTGGCTCCAGATATTTAAATGAGTCCACATAGGCAGAGTATTATTTAAAGTGACACATGATCATTTACTGGTGACCCATCAGGCAAAATTATACTGGACCGATGGGAGCAGGGTGCATTTTAAGTTGACCCCAAAATTACACTGGGTCAATGTTACATTGGATCAGTGATTTAAAGTCTATTGGCCCTGAAAATAATAAATTGTTGAACTGATATTTTTTATTTTTTTGAAAAATCTTGAGAATGAATACAATAAAGTAAAAAAAATAAAATAATCCATACACTGGCCAAACAAATAGGTATATTGGAACTAACTCTTATATAACAAGTATTCAGTTATGCTAGCAATCTTTCTAATGGTAGGCTTTTGTGTAGACTAAGTCCGCAGCCAGCTGTAGTGATACTATAGATACCACTATAGTGTAACTGTGACAGTAAAAGAGATTTGCAAGCAAGCTATCTCATTTTAGGCCAGTATATTGTTTATACCAACCAAGACTACTAAAAAGAACTAATATAAAGTTGAAGGTGAAAAATTTTAGGGTAATATTAGCAATGAATAAATTGGGTGAAAAATGTTTGATTTGTTGAGGTGGAAGTAGTTCATGCCTTGTTAAAATTCTCATGGTGAGCACTGATTACAAGGCATCAAAAACATTAATTTATTCATTCATTCATTCATTTTCTGAACCGCTTAATCCTAATTAGGGTCACGGGGAGGCTGGCGCCCATCTCAGCCGACCCTAGGCGAGGGCAGAGTACACCCTATACAGCTAACCAGGGCAGAAACACGCTGACGGAAATGTAGCCTACTATTTACGAAAGTCAGCAATGGTTCTTTTACATGCCTCTCACCATAGACAGTGAGAGACATGGCTGGCCTTTCATAACCCACTTAGCTAAACTGGAGGGACAACCTGGTGACAGTGGGGCTTGAACCCCTAACCTTGGGATTAGTAATCCAGCACCCTACCACCAACCATTTTTTTTTTAGAAAAATGACGAAGGTTTTTGGAATAAAAAAAAAAAAACAGGGATAATGCTCATGATATGATTCAAGGTCATAAGGAAGATGAAGGGACCATTCTGGCACACATCTGTCCAGAATATGTCCTTATCTCATTTTTCAGTTTTTTTGGGGTTAGACCACTATGGCTCTCAGCACATCAGTTACTCTAATTGTATAAAACATTGCTTCTAAATTGACCTTTATTTCTTGCACGATAGTGGTAACTAATTTAATGATTTTCCTCTGTCTCTGACAGTGAGATTTAAATGAAACTCTTTTTGCTTTTTGCTCGTTTCAGCTCACTAGGCCTTTGGGTAAATTCAAAACCCTAAAAGAGTGGAAAATGCCTTAAATAATTGATGGATTTGAGTGTGAGTGAGTTTAATTGTGCTCCATTTGCAGGGAAGCAGAGTTTATAAAGAGAGAACAGGAGCTGAAGAGACTTCTAGAGGACCGAGAGAGGGATTATAAGAAGACTCTGAGAAAGCTTCATGAACAGGTAAACCAGGCATTAGTGTTAAAGTATATTAAGCTGTAATGCGGGCCAAGAGCACCATCACTATATTATCTTGTAAGAGTGCCGGATGAGCACTACATCATTGCCTTTCGTGTTATGGCTTGATCGAGGTTTGTGCTCTCAGAGTGCTCTGGTAGTCTGGGTCTATGTTAGCCCTGCAATAGACTGAAGACCTGTTCAGGGTGTACCTGCCTCTCTCTCAATCTCAGCTATGATTGTTTCCAGCTTCTCCTGTAACCCTTGTAGATAGGCAGTATAGTTAATGTATATATGGATGTTTACATTTCATGTCTCTGTTGGTCCACAGATTGCAGTTTTGGAAGGTCGAGTGAGTTCGGATCAGCCTGAGGAGTCCTGCAGTCCTGCATTAGAGAGCCAACAGAGCAGCCCTACCTCAGGATCCTCTGATAGGAATGAACAAGCTTCAGACTACCTCATCCGTGGTAGCACAGAATCATTATCACATCTTATTTCATTTACCTAATTGTTCACATTTTCTATATTATATTGCGAAGTGTCCATCTCAATGTCTTAATCCTTTGCATTGCTGAGAATTTAAATTTGCTCCTTACTCTTAGCAACAATACGTTCTTCACTCTTCAGATGCAGACTTTGGGGAGGCAATTCCCCGAACGGACTGTCTAGACTGCAGTGCTTACAGAGCCAAAGCCAGGCTGACCCAAGGATTCCAGCGCAAAAGACCATCTCGGAGCAAACTCCGCGAGTCCGCTAAAAGCACACAGTCCTCCATTCAGCCACAGGTGACTTCCAGGGTATTGTTGAGCCTGTTTATAACTCCTGTCACTTGTCAAATATCTTTATGTTTAGCTAGATTAATTAGAATGTGTGCTCTGTACAAATCCATTTCTCATATATGATATAAAATATGCTTACTTTGTAGAGCACATTTCTAGCTATTATAGTGTATAATGCTTCATTATTGTGTATTGTAGTATTTTAACTGTTAGATTATTGTATATCATCCTATTGTTTGTAGCATATTGTACATTATACTATGATATAGTATTATATTACAATATTTTGATCTCCTATAGTATTTTTGCCTGTCATGGACTATATTATAGTGTAGTATTTTGATTGCCTCTTGTAGTATATTATAATATTTCAATACATAGTGGTATGTAGTAGTATAGTATTTTGATTGTTGCTCCATGTAATATAATAGTATTCAAGTTTGTTATAGATTTGTGGTATTTTGACTGTAGTCTGTTTTCATGTATTGTAGTATTTTAGTGGATCATGCTAAATATTATATTAATATCTACTACACAGGGAAAATGTGATCTGATTGGTCTGCTGTTTGGGGATTAAAAAATTATCCTGAGTGGATAATAATTGAATCACACTGAAGAACACTCAGGGTTTATTACGGTCACTTATTTATCATCATGCTTTAAAATGGAAAAATAACAAAAATTTTTGTTTATTTTTCTTATGTTTCCATGTAGTACATGCCAAAATTTTGAATGATTAAAAAAACAAAAAACATGCCATTACATGTGCGCTACTTGTGTTTCTGTGTAATATATTCTAAAATGCTGTTAAGCCTACACTTAGCTCTGCTCAGCACCCACCTGACTCTGTATTGGTTAAAATATGTAAAAAATAATCTTGAACAAAAACTTGATTTTGTTTGCTTTTTATGTTCCCGTGTAATATATACTAAAAAAAATGATGAGCCTCCGGCTTGGTGGATGCTCAGAGTTATTCCCTTCTTTATTTTCTTCCATAGCACGAAGAAAGTTTAAGCAATAACAACATTGAAACTTACCAGAGCCAATCGTACTTTGAGAGCCTCTCCATACCTGTACCCACTGCACAGCCAGGCTATGAGCAAGGCAGGATGAAGCCTGGAGGAGAACGAGGTGGTGATATGTCCAGCTCTCCATCGCTTCAGGGCGTTATGCCTCATGGAGATGGCAGCACTAGGTCTAGCCTGTCTCCTCCTAAAGACTCGTCTACACCTCACTCTCCTACATCCAGCCAGTCATCCACCGGCCTGCTTCACAACCTCCGTAACAAGAGGTACAAGAAGAAGGAGAGTAGCCAGAGCAGGAAAAGCAAAGGTGCAGGATCACCTATTCATTTATTTGCACCATCGATTTCATTTATTTATGATAATGTAGACATGGTGACTTTTAAAACAGTCTTTCAGCCGTACATTGTAATGTTGCAGTGATTTAAGAAAACAGGTTAACCTTCTGCACTATTTCATTTGTCTAATACCACAACAATTTACCAACACTTACATTTTTTATTAACAAAAGGCTTCATGCAGAAACAATCACCATGTCAACTATAAGTTTTTCTTTCATAAATAACCCAATTTTTCAACCCATGTTGTATACAGGCTTAAATTATGTAGAATATCTGTTAAGTAATTCTGTGTGAAATGGCTGCTGCTATAGCTACAACAATACACTGCCCGGCTAAAAAAAAAAAAACCAGATGCACACACAAATAGGTTGTTGTTCCACCTTTAGTCTTGCTTACAGCGCGTAATCATCATGGCATTGTTTCAACAAACTAAAGCAACATAATATTTATTTCTATCCAGTGTTGGGTTCATTTTTTCACCGACATCTTGAACTGAAGGAAAAACTGAACCACTCCATAAAGTCTTCTCCAGCACTTCCTGAAAACTTTTAATAGGGTTAAGGTCAGGACTCTGGGATGCCAATACATATGTGAAAATTAACCACTCTTTCAGTATTTGAGTCCCCATTTTATATCCGTGCCATCAGGGAAGAAAAAGTCCACTGATGTGATGACCTGCTCATTCATTACATTCAGGTCATCAGCTGGCTTCATTTTTTTCACCACATTAATGTTGCTGAGCCTCGACCTTAATGCCATGAAGATTACACGCTGTGATCAAGGCTAAATGCGCTCCATGAAAATGTTAGTGTGCGACTTTTTTTGGCCTGCCAGTGTATATGAGACGGATCGTGTTTCAACATGTGATTCAACTTTCAGCTAGACATCCTGTTGAAGGTGCAGTCATAGAAAATGAATCCACACCTTTTAGCCAGTCAGAAATGAGAGTTTATCAGTGCTGGCGGATCAACTAAATAATATAATAGCTGTTTTTATAAAACAAAATTTCCAATGTTTAAACAAATTTAGTAATGCTTATAAAGTTCAGCACAACCCAAATGAGATTTAGGAGAACACCAAATAATAAATAAGTGTTTTCTCACAGATGAGGAGAGTGACAGCTCAACAACAAGAATGTCCAAAAGAAGATTTCCAGATTTTGGGTAACACACATGCTTTCTGTAACTTGATATGGTTTAAATCTACAGCATAGTACATGTTCATTTTGTTTTTAATTAAAAAAAAAAAACATTTTTTCATTAGTGGTCTGCGCAAATCTGGTGGGAAAGGCCGCAAACAAGAAAAAGAAGCACAGCGGGGTTCTGTAGGGAGCAGGTATGTTTTTTGTTTGTTTGGGTTTTTTGGGGGGGGGGGTTTTCTACCCTCAGGTTTAATTCTTTTTTGTGTTGTTTCTGTAAAATATGACTTTTCTTTGTTGTCTCATTTCTAAACTCAGGATCTCCCGAGAGCTGGTGGACGACTCCAGCGGAAACGGCTCTCCTTCTGACTCTGTATCCTCCATCCCGTCCTGCATGCCTTTCTCCTGGTTTGGAGACAGGGAGAGGTCTAGAGACCGGGAGCGAGAAAAAGAACAGTCAGTGTCCAGCTGTAGTCTTCCGCACAGTCCTACAGAGGGACAAACGGGGGACAGAACGGAACGAAGGAACAAGGTGAGAAATCGGCAGAGCAGGATTGGTCGTTTTGATTTTGTATGTGTGACGTACACAAAAACACCTGCAGTGAACAGGAACTTCTCTAACATTATACACGAGATTTGAATAAAAAGTTCCAGGACTTTTCCTGTAGCGAATGAACAGAGCCAAGCATAGATGTGTGTTTGTAGTAGCACTGAGCAGTGAGTCTTCTAAGTCAGTATGCAGTGTGACCTTGCACTATCAACATCAAGACGTGTGTTATGTGTTTTTATGACTCTGACATGTGTGCAAGCATTTGTGAATGGCAGCAAAGACCCTTGAAATTCTTGAGCAAGCCTATGGCAATGAAGCAATGATCGGGTCATGGTATTTTTTTAATCGAACTGAGAATTTAACTGATTGGTTTAGAGTATACATTATTACCAGTGGGGAGTCTCTTGTCTTAGCCAACAAATGCTTAGCGACTGGACCAAATATGATTGTCGGGAATGACCAACAAGTTTTGTAGTGTCTCATAATCAAAGAACAGCAAGGTGGCATCTGGGACGCCCAATCCCTTCAAAAAGTCTAATGTCAGAAATTTTTCGTTATTTTCCTCCCTGAGGGGCAAATCATGCAGGTATGTGAATGTGATTGGTTGGCGTAAAACTTGTTGTGTTGCTAGTCTTCCAACTAAGACATGGCAAGAATTTCTGCCCCTATGAATGTCTAATCTGGCAAAAAGGAAACATTTTGTGTAGCCTGAGCCTGGCATAATCTGTCCATTTGCTAAATATGTTTCATAAACTTTTCTAAACAGAGTACCTTGTCCTGGCACTCGCTCTCACACTCCTTAGATCTGGTACAGTATTGAATCATTTTCAGCACTCGCCTTCAGTAGACCATAGCAGACTAACACATCTCAGTCTCATGTTCTTCACTTGTGTTATAGAAGATTAAAACTATTATTGTTTTATGTAGAGTAGTAATAGCTGTCAGTACTGTGAGATCTAGTTGCTGATCTCTTTTAGCTCCTAAAGAACTCAAAAGTAGTTATGTTACTGTCAGAGATCCCTACAAATTTGCCTATGCATGCACTGTAGTGCCACCTTTTGGAGTAGTGCTATTCTACTCCATTACAGTTGGTACCAATTTTAACAATTAAACCTAGTAGATACCTACTAACACATTAACTTTACGTGTTTACAGAGCTTCTGGGGTAATATGATGCTGACTTTTTTTTAATAAGCTGGGGCCACGTATTCACATATTACACCACAGGTTAATATTTGGAGTCCAGAAATGAAGTATCTCATTATAGAAGATTATATAAGATATTTTAAATAGATTTATAGTGGAGTTCCATACTTAAGCAAATGTTGCAAAGCCATAAGCTCGATTTTGTTGTCACACCCGTGCCCACTTGCCCACACAGGCATCCCAATTCTTCGTGATTTTTTTTTTTATTTGGTTATTTTTTTGGATGGCATTTTGTTTAATTTTTAGGATTTCAGAGTCAGTGACCCTGGCAAACCATGATGTTTTGAATCAGTCGTTATTCTGAGTTTGCAGGGTATATAATATGCATTATCCCAATATTGCAAACCAGTCAGATCGTGCAGTTCCTGTGTAGTATGTAGTAATCACTTATCTCAATGATCAGCTTCTTGTGACCCTAATTGTCTAATTCACTCTATTTTAGCAATTTGTTCAGAGTAAAGTGAGAAATTAGGTGCTTTATGGCCATGAAATGGCTCTTTAGAAATGAAGAGAAACTTGTGGCCTAAGTATAATAATTTGTGGCCATAGTTTAATAAATAAATAATCGCGTTACCTCAGTAATTCTGTATAATAGTGAAGTGATGTACATTTACTGTCCACTTAATTTGGCTCAAACACCATCTGCTTCAGGGTTTGATGTGTTGTGCATCATGAGATACTTCTCATGATACTCCTGCTTTCTACAGTTCTAAAAAATATATATATATTTTTTAAAAGCCAGACTTTAGCCTTCCTGCCATTTTGAACCAGTCTGGCCATTCTCCTTCATCATTTTGTATAAACTCTGTACAGTACATGAAAATCACATGATATCCACTGTGATCACAGCTCCCGTCTCCCTTCAACATTTTCAACGGAAGCTTTGAGCTGTATCTGCAGGGTTTTATGCATTGCACTTCTGCCACATGATTGGCATTAAATAAAATGCATAAATTAGCAGTTGCACAGGTGTTCCTCATAAAGTGGTCAGTACGTGTGTGATTTCTATGTAATTTTAGCATACAATTATGCATTAAATTACATAATTATTATGCTAGCAACCAGGTAGATGTTAGGCTTTGCTACCCTTATACTGTGATTAAATATTCATGTGGCATAAATTCATATCTGATTAACTGATCGGTGTCTTTATTTTCTTATACTTCCAACTAAATAAGTACATGCCTGTCACTAACTCATTCATTTACCAAAGCTCTTACTCCTACTAGGGTCACTGCGAGGCTGGAACCTATATCAGCGGACACTGGGCTAAAGGAGGGGTACATACTGAACAGTTTGCCAGACCATCACAATTAATATACAACTCATAATCAAAATTCTTTATCACGTAACTCATAACAATGATTAACAGTAAGCAGCTAAGCAACAATAAGAAGCATGAATGGCATGAACTTGAACTGTGCATGTGAACTGTGGAGTTAGATAAAGAATTTCAAAGTGAGTTTGCAGTTTCTATTTTGTTACATTATGGTTACACAAAACATTTGTAAAGCTTAAATGCTTTTAAAACCTTGCTAAGTAGCCATGGTGTAAGGGCGGCTTTGTGGTGGTTTTTGTTTGCACCTCTCCTGATATAAAGTATTGGGGATTGACAGGGTGGGTGGTGTTCTTTATTAAAAAAAAAAAAAAAAAAGACAGCACACTGGATTATGGTATTCTTAAAGTTTTAGTAAATGTGAATTATTTTCTTCTTAATCCCAAGTTCAATAGATATGTGTTCTGTTCTTGTTTGCGTGTGTGTGTGTGTGTGTGTGTGTATGCGTTTACATGCGTACGTGTGTGTCCTGACTGCTGCAGAGCTTCGATTTGAACACCAGCAGTCCTCGCTCTGCCCTGGCGTCTTTATTGAGTGAACCTCGTACTCGAGGACACTCCCACAAGCCTGTCTTCTCATCCTGCGAGGTGAGCGACCCCAACAGTTACACGGTCGCTGCAGCGCAATCCGTTATGGAAAATATGTTACTGTTTGCATCCCAGATCAAAGGCTCTCAACCCAGTTCTCAGAGCTACTGTATAGATATATATATACAGTTCTTCACTAGCTCTAAATACCAGGGATTGAGCCAGACCATTAGTCCTTGAGTCATGGTATGACTGTGCTGAGAGTCAAGGTTATACACTTTCAGTGTCAGGAAGGCTGTTGGGAAGGGAGTATGTGTGAAATATTGGAGTGTGTGTTCAAGGTCTCTTCACAAAAGAGTAATGTCTTGATTTACATTTTAGACACGACGATTTATCCATGATTTCTATATTGCATGATGTAAACCTGGCAAAAGATTTTAATTTCCCCAATAGCCAGTGCATGTGTAAACGACAAACACTTTTCTTTTTTTTTTTTAAGGCTCAGCCATTTTTCTCAAAGTAAAAAAAAAATCGACTTGTCAAGTCAAGGACAAGTGTGTATACAGTCACCATATCACTGATTATGATATGAAAATTACTCTTTAAGAATAGAATCTAGGAGATTTAATATTTAAAATGATGACTGGGACTCGCTGCATTACCAGACAGAAGGGTGTAAAGGTACAAAAAGGTCTGTTCAGCTTGCAATCTTCCATCTCTTGCTCTTGCTTGTCTGTGGCCTCATTCCTCTATATGCTCTAGATTCAACTTGTCCCAATAACTTTTTTTAAATGGTGAACTGCAGTAACATGATTGCAGTATTTACACAGCTCACAGTTAACTGAGCTTTTGCCGAACTGCCTTTGCTTGTGTGTAGACATGTTCGATTTAGATTTATCCATAGAGATACCACAGAGATATTAAAGTGGAGCCAGTGTGCTGTTTCATTTTGACAGTTGGATAAGCCTTAGATTTTAGCCTTCCAATTCAAGAAGCCGGAATATTATCTAGTGCATATTGTCTCTTTCTTCCCCAGAAAATTAATTAAGGTTCAAAAGATCATGTGTTCTAAACATAATCAGACAAGGCTATGAGTACTCATGTTCCTTGGTCCCAGAAAGAGCACATTCCCTAACATGAACCAGAATGAACTAGTATAACCTAACCACTTTAATTTAAACTTAAACAAAACTCGTACTGCATCAGAGAGTTCAACCTGATTAAGTGGTGGGTCATATACATTTGCCCCAAGTAAATATATCAAATACCATGACCTAAGAGAGCTGTGAGATACTAACACTGTAGTGATACATTTATTAGACTCATAAGGTTAAAGTTTTTTTATGAAACATACATTAGCAAGAACTAGCTTACTACTAATAAATTTTATATTTATTTTATTTTAAATGAAATTTTAAAAAACTTGAAAAAACTTTTACAATAATCGTAAATATTGTATATCCACAGCACATCCTAAATTTTTATGCAAATAAGGATTAAGGTGTTTAGTATATACTACATGGGATCTCATCGGTTCGACATCCTGGGATCATAAATAATTATTCTAAGTGGATCATTCTTGAGTCAAAATTACAGACCCTCACAATTTGTCATGGCCACTCGAGCAGGCAGCGTCATCATTATCACACTTTAAAATGCAAAAATAAGCCATAAAAATATTTACTTAAGTAATATTTAGTTTTAGTTGTTTATACGAAGAAAAAAAAACACCTTTAGGGGGCACTGTTTCCTTTCATTTCTGAAGGACTAGGGTGAACAAAACACACGGCATCACACATGGAGCAGTTAGCTAACTGAAAGGGCCGGGCTACCTGGACTGCCTCAGTATCATGCTTAAAATTTGTAAATATAAACTCATTTTAGTTTTTTTTTTTTGTGTTTCCAGTAGTACTAAACACCTTTACAGAGCACAGTTTTGTTTCAGAACTGACAGACACACTTGGCAAAACAAAGTTATTTGCCTAGCCGTTCAGGGTGAACCCCAAAAAGTCTGCAGGGATTGGCTTTAGCTTCCCCGTAACGCTGTACAGGAAAGAGCGGTACATGGATTTTTATTTATTTATTTATTTATTTTTAGATGGCCCATAGTACAGCGCTCACCTCACCTGCTTCCCTGTAATGATAAAATTATGCAAATATAAACTTGCTTTCTGTTAACACCTTTTTATAAAGCACTGTTTACTTTTGAGTGTTAATGAGTATGCTGAACACACCAGACCAGACGAAGTTAGCTACACAGAGTTTCTGAGCTATTAGCTAAGTCAAAGCGCGGGTATCCTGACCTGCCTCATTGACAGGTAAAATATGTAAATAATATAAAGAAGCACTGCCTAAAGGCAGAGCTCCTGATAGATATCTCTACCGACTGCACGGTTCAGTACTGTATAGTACAGTTCCTACTACTGTCTCCTAGACTATACATTACTGTTCAAAAGTTTGGGGTCACTCAAAAAATGCCACATTTTCTATGAAAATACAAACTTGTATGCATCAAATGATTTGCAAAATGAATATCAAATATAGTTTAGACATCAACAATTTATTTTATTTATTTATTTTTTTTAATTCATTTCAAAATAATTTTGTCCTTCAAACTTTCTTTCATCAAAAACTCCATTTGCAGCTATTACAAGCTTGCAAACCTTTTTCATTCTAGCTGTTAGTTTGTTGAGGTAATAAGAAGAACTTTCACCTCATGCTTCCTGAAGCACGTCACAAGTTGGACTAGCTTGATGCGCACTTCTTCCATACCATACGGTCAAGCTGCTCCCACAACTGCTCAATAGATTTGAGATCCAGTGACTGCACTGTCCACTCCATTATTGACAGAATACCAGCTGACAGCTTTTTCTCTAAATTCTTAGAGCTTTGTTTTGGGGTCTTTGTTATAGGAGTAAACCAGGTCCAATCAAATGCCGTCCACAGGGTATGGTATAGCTTTGTAAAATGAAGTGATAGCGATCCATATTACCTTGTACAACTCTCCCACTTTACCACCACCAAAGCACCCCCAGCCCATCACATTTGCTTGACAGATTGTATCAAGCACTTCATTGGCATATGTTGATTTCTTTTGTGCCTTACAAATGTTCTTGTTTGTGAAACAAACATGAACTTGGATTCGTCTGTCTATAGCACTTTTCCCAAAATCTTCCTCTGTCCAATGTCTGAGACAATCTTAATAATTTTTATTTATCAGTCTTTTTCTTTGTGACTTTACCTAGAAGGCTGGCATCCAGGAGTCGGCTTTTCACTGTTGAAGTTGAGGCTGGTGTTTAGCAGGTACTACTTAATGACGCTGCCAACTGAGGTCTTGTCAGGTGTCTGTTTCTCAAACTAGACTAGTCGTCCTCTTGCTCGCTTGTGCACCAAGTTCTCTTTCTATACTGGTTAGAGCCAGTTTGCTTCAGTTTCTCTCATGGAATAGCCTTAATTTTTAGAGGAAAATTAGACTGATGAGTTTCAGAAATGGTTTTTTTGGCCATTTAGAGTCTTTAATAAAGTCCACAAACACTGATTCTCCAGATATTCAACTAGCCTGAAGAAAGCCGATTTTATTGCTTCTTAAATCAGCACAACAGTTTTCAGGTGTGCTGACATAATTGCAAAAGAGTTTTATAATGATCAATTAGCCTTTTAAGAAGCTTGGATTAGCTACCACAACGTGCCATTGGAACACAAGTATGATAGTTGCTGAAAATGGGCCTTTGTTCACCTATGTCGATACTCCTTAAAAAATCCAGCTGATTCCTCCTATAATATTTATGTACAGCATTAACAGTGTCTAGACTGTCTTTCTAGACTGCCCCTTTTTTATTGTGCTATTTATTTTCAAAAAAGGAAAATTTGAAAGTGACCCCAAACTTATGAATGGTACTTAACCATAATGTATGAAAAGTAGAGTGTACAATATAGTCTATGAAGGGCTGAGAGCCACAGTGGTCTAACCCACAAAAACTGAAAAATGAGATTTGGTCATATTTTGACAGATGTGGATAAGGTCTTTGTGTGCCAGAATGGTCCCTTCATCTTCCTTATGACCTTGAATCATATCGTGAGCATTATCCCTGATTTTTTTAATACTGCAAAAACGTTCATGTACATTTTTCTCAAAAACAACTCTTTATAGGTTACACCACTCTGGTTCTCAGCCCATCATATACTATACTGCATACTCTACTGTTCATATTGTATGGTTCAGTACTGTACTATGTGTATGTTCATACACTAATTCTCCATAGTTATTGAGTATTACTTGCCAGTGATGGGATTTTTTTTTAAGGCTCAATTTGGTTACTATATTTAAAATACAATTTCTGCAATTTTTTCCTGTTAAAATGAATTTTATGAACCTGTAACTCAATGCCAGTTGAGTTCAATAAGTATTGCAAAGTTTATTAACATTGAGTGATATACAAACAGCAATATTGGTTAAATTTTATACCAGGATACACATGACCAAAGATCACACTCGTAATGCTGAGCCACACACAGGTAAAGAAATAAACATGACAGCGATATGAAAGTTTTAGGAGCAAGAGAGTAGCAAAATGAGCCATAGATGAAATCTCTAGGTCTCATATTTGCTGAGAAATGGAAGTTACTACCAATTTGCCATGGCTGCCATAACTAACCCTATTGGATGCACGGTCTATGAATTCTATGTCATTCAGGTTAACACTGAGTTTTCTGTTTACTAGCTGATCCATATTCGTTTGTATCACCTGTTTTCTCAGTTTAATTATCTGTTTAACGTGTTGATGCTGTGTTGCCGCAAAGATTGTGTGTGTGTCGGAGGTGGGGGTGATGAGCACAAATGACTGGTTACATAATCACATCGAACCAATCAGAACACCATCATGTCCATACTCCCAGCATACACTTCTGCAGTCTGAGACCCAAAATAAAAACCTTTTAAAATTTAACTGTTTAATAGTTAAAGAGAATGTGACATCTCTACACTATATAGAGTTTGAAAGTGTGCATTCAGCTCAGTGTGTTATCGCGTGCTGACGAGAAACCTTAGGTTAAGCACAGGCAGTTGTGCTTCCTGTGCGTATGCCTCTAGGCTCATTAAGATCATTAACCTCAAAGAATGGCTGCAGAGGTGGACTTATTCTCTGTAAACGCGAAATATACCTGATAGTATCGTCAACCAACTAAAAGATGATAAGGTAAAGATAAATGTTAACTTTACTGACATAAAGTAAGCAATAGATGTCTAGGCTAATGATGCTAGCTTTCTCTACCTGCTATGTTAATGTAATTTCTGGTGAGCACGAGATAATTTATCGTGCGCACCAGAAAGTATCTCGTGCTCACTAGAAACGTTTCATTTTATTTATTTTTTTTACCTTGTCCCTTGAGGGGCTCCGTACAATTCAGCTATAGGGTTGGCATAGATGAACAGACAGAGGACAACCATTGAAGTCTATATCTAAGGGCCTCTGCTGTAAACTATAAAAATCTCATTTTGTTTTGCTTTTCATTATGTTACTTTTTGCAGTATCACCACAACTCTGTAAAGAAGGGGTCTCCTACCCTGTTCCTGGAGAGCTACGTTACTGAAGACTTTGGCTCCAAATGTAAGGTTGTGGTTGGCGATGCTCTCCAGGAACAGGGTTGAAAAGCCCTGCTGTAGACTTTAAAGAGCCATCGCTACTCCGCCCGTCTGTGCTGGGCGCTCATCTTCGTCATTTCATGATTTTTTTTTTTATTTGTTATTTTTTAAATAAATAAACAAATATTTAATTGTGCTTTTTTGCTTAGGTGGTATTTGTTGCGTAATTGATAATTGTTGTTCTACGAGTTGAATTATTCATCACTGACATTGGATAAGTAAAAATGTTTTTGAATGCATAATAAAACAATTGTAGAATTAGTTTTTGTATCATATGGAAAATTATTTAGATCTCGGTGGGTGTGGTGTAATTTAAAACCCCCTCGATCTCAATAATTCTCCATATCATACTGCACCTCATTCAATAATTGCTTATTATCCACCTTTCAATTTAGGATATAAGCATTAACTCAGGATAAACTCAGGATAATGCTTAAATCAAAAGAGTGGCGTGGCCAAAAGCGTATAGTTTGTGGTCTCTGATTCTGAAATTATGGAAATTCAACAAAATGCCATCCCAAATAAAAATATGAAGAACACTACAAAAGGTGCAGAAATGAAGCACGCATGACCACTGTCACACTTTAAAAATGTAAAAATTAACCATAAAAATCTAGTTATAGTTATCTTATTATAGTTTGCTTTTCTTATGTTCCTGTGTAGAATCGGAGAAAACAGTTATTTGCCTCAGGCTCAGTGTAAAGACGTGTTTAATCCCTGTGTTCTTATTCAGACTCTAGATGATGAGCCTGCTCCTGTTATTAGGCAGCATTTGTGGCAGAACCGCCCCCTTTCTGAGTGGACCAATCAGCAAGTGTGTCACTGGTTGATGGGTTTGAACATGGACCAGTACATAGCTGAGTTCACTGCAAAAGGCATTGATGGCAAACGTCTGGCCGATTTGGACAGCAGTAAACTCAAGGTGCGAATTCACCTACAATATTATCTTCATACCATGCAGACATAACCAGTGTTATATAAAATGCAGATATTTGTAAAACCTTTATTCCAGGAGCTGGGGGTGTCGAGTCGGAGAGATCGCTCCACCATTAAGAGGAAGCTGAGAGACATGAAGAAGTCACAGGAAAAGTTGGAGAAGGAGCGGGCAAAGAAGGACAAGGAAATCCGACTGAGTGGAGATGGTAGTAAACCTAATCTTGAGTCTGCCTGCTGAATCGCCAATGAACTTTTAACTTCAGGGAAAAGACCCCGATCTGGAAAACACTGATGTTCCTAACAGGATGTCATGTACGTCATGCACTTGTGTGTGTGTGTGTGTGTGTGTGTGTGTGTGTGTGTGTGCTCCAAATCACTGGATATGATGGAACACAGTCAGTTAGATGTAACATTGATTCTTCTAGCATATTCTCACAGTTCCTCTGGTTAATATGATACAAAGATATGTTTTATAATCTTCAGTCATAGTTTTATATCTTAGGACTTGATTTCTCTTCTCCTAACTTATAGACTTGAAGTGTATTAATTACACTGCTGCTGTTTTTAATCGATTTTTGTGTTCTCCATTATAGAAATTGTTTATACTATCCGTGCAGACGTGTCCTGACCAATTCGAAACTAAGGATAATGTTCTGATTTGGGTCTTGGGTATTCTTGGTTCAACAAATGTGGGACTCAAATGTGGAAGCCATGGCAAATACGCAATAAAACCAGATATGACATCACCATTATCCCACTGAGTTTGGCTTGATGCTATGCTTACTTTTCTTTAGCCATTATGTTTACATACTAAAGAAAATTATTAACTTGCACAGGCAACTCAAATAATATTGGGCCTAAAATTGAGCCCTGGGGTATTCCACAGGCTAATCATAGGCAAAATTATTGTGATGTCATAATAAATTGTTGGTTGGTTAATACATGTAAAATGTAACCTAATCTCCATCCATGTTGAGCCATCGATACTGGGACTTAAGCAAAATATATAGTGGCAATTCTTATTTATTCACACTGGAGGGCAGCCCTATCAAGCACTTCTCATCGTGGCTGGCATTCACAAAGCTAATTTTTTTTTTTTGGGGGGGGGAGTCTAATATTAGCAAAGTGCTAATATTGTCTCTCTCTTTAATATCCACAACCACTATAAACAGGGATTTAATCAAGTCTAATGTCCGATTTATTTTTCTCTCAAGTGCTTTGTGAATGTTAGAGCACAGCCGGCACTTTAGCTTAATCTCTAACTTCAATCTGTAGCAAGTGAATGTCTATATTAGGAAACTCACACACACACACACACACACACACACACATATGGATTTTCTGAGCAGACCTACTAAGTGGAAATTGAGTGTGCACTTTAGAGCAGGAATGTCCAATCTTATCCGCAAAGGGCCGGTGTGGGTGCAGGTTTTCATCTCAACCAAGAAGTAGCCACACCTTCCACCTGTTTCAATCACTGACTTAAAAAAAAAAAAAAGACTAGAATGCACATTAGTGTTTAAATTTTGAAGCCGGGTGGCAGCCATCTTGGTGAGACCACCTTGCTTTAAGATCTCAAAATGGAGCTGTTAAAAGCTAACACAGCTCGAAAACCCTGTAAATTTTACTGCTGATGGTCATAATACATTAATTACTATATCTTTACCAATATTTTCACTGATATCTTTAATTTAAAAATTTAAATATAAAAAAAGCTCTGCATAGATGAGGTTTATGAAAAACAAAGGATTTAAAATGAAATGTACACCTTGAATGTAAGTATCTCCATTTTCTTCATTTTTTTTGTATGCCATTTGAGTACAACTTTCAACATTAGTGTGGTCTCACTAAGATGGCACCAGGTTGACTTCAGGTTTTGCCGCATGCAAACAATAGAATACACGATCCAATCACTTTCTGTTTACATAGGTGGAAGTTGTGGCTACCGCTTGGTTAAAGTGATAATCTGCACCCACACCGGCCCTTTGTAGATAAGTTTGGACACCCCTGCTTTAGAGTGTGCCATCACTTCCCCTGCTGTACACGTTGTCTTTTTACTTTTTTAAAAAAAAAGATTAGCTGCTTATTTTTTATCATCGGCTGTACATAACAAGGCAATGCCATGAACGAAAATGTTGTCAGGGAGAGAGGTCTTCGCTGTCTTTTATGCTACAGATGGTTTTACATGTGTAACAATAAATAAAAAGTATTTTACATGAACTGCCAATCTCTTTTATTCAATTTATTTCAGACACTTAATAAAAGAAAATCAATTTTACTGAAGTTTTTAAAATAAGGACTGTTAATAGACTAAAACGGTTGAGTATAAAATATGGTTCAACAAAATAGATGGTATATTCTTGCAGAGTTTTTAAAACTAAATTGGGGGGAGAAAAAGTTTTTTTTTTTTTTTTTTTTTTTTTTTTTTTTTTTATAAATTAAACGTTTACATCACTGAAACGGCACAGTCATGGACGTCGGAAGTCCATGGTGGGTGGAGTCTGGAGGTCCTCCCCAAGAATGTTTTTTTTTTTAATGCAATCGTTGCCATTTCCTGAATTCTAGCAAAATGTAGCAGGTTGTAATATATGTTAATACCAGTGTGAGGTATATGAGGCGAATGAGTGAGTTAGCTAAGCTAAATGTTTTTATTTTTTAACATATTCCACACATAGATAAATGCATCCACCACAGCCATGGTTTCAGCTATAAAAAAAAGTTAGTGTCAATAATTCTGTTTCAGGTTTGAAAATCAAAAATCAGATTTGTTCATTTAGTATAAGCATACAAAGTTTTGTGTGATTCCAGTCATTAATAATGAAGGAGTAGGACTTTGAAATTTCATGAATGATGTCAGTGTATATCTGGGTAGAAAAGTGAAAAGCCTGACTCCGCAGAATTGTTGGCATTGTCACATAGTATAAGGTTGCGAAATTTCGTTTGACTCCTGCCATGCATCGTGGAGCAGTAGGACTTTGAACTTTTTAAGTTATGGTGTCATAATTCTGTTTCCGGTTCGAAAATCCAAAATCGGACTCTATGGAATTCTAGCTGTTGTCCACAAATTCAAGTCTGCCAAGTTTCATGTGATTCTGATTCTAATGGGGGAGTAGGCCTTTTAAAACCAACTGTCCACAACAACAACAACAAAGCCAACAAGAAGGTATGTAGATGTATAAATACGTAAGAGTTTGACCAAATATGTAAGAGTTTGACACCGGACACCACTGGTATTAAAAAAAAAATAAAAAAATCCACCCACACATATTTACTGTAAGTATGGCATATGCACACAAAATTTGTTATGAGGGTTCATTGTGGATTTGCAGTTTGAGGATGGTTCAACTACAAACAGTATACTGAATTGACCAGAAACAAGAACATTTCCGAGCTTTCATGAACAGAGTTTGCCCCAATGATTTTGAATTTTGGACACGTGAAATGCGGTCGCGGCACTGGACGCAGCCCTGCGTGCGGGCTGTGAGTAGACTGTTGCGATGAAAACGTGGTATGGAGTTTTGCTGATTTAGCCATTCTCCCAATAATCAAGTAGAATGGATTTGAACCTGGTGTTTAATGAAAAGAGCACTGAGTCCATCACTGTGCCAATACACATACAAGGTCCAAATTACTATATGGCTCCGATGTCTATGGGCACAAAGGATAACACTTCTGCTCCATAGGAAGAAGATTCTGGATTTGAACCTGGTGATGACGGGGCCTTTCTGTATGGACTTTGGAGTGTGGGTTTTCTC
Source organism: Tandanus tandanus (assembly GCA_039654325.1). Lineage (NCBI taxonomy): Eukaryota > Metazoa > Chordata > Actinopteri > Siluriformes > Plotosidae > Tandanus > Tandanus tandanus. The sequence goes on from JBCNYH010000009.1 coordinate 10,256,385, forward strand.
CCACAGTCCAAAGACATGAATTAGGTCAACTAGCTACTCTAATTTGTCCATCGGAGAGAATGTGAATGTAAATGGCTGTCTGCCGCTCTGTTTTCACTGTATGATAGTGTTTCATGTCAGATGGCATTGGCTCCAGTTCACCTGTGACCAACAGTAAATGGTAAAGATTTTCATTTCATTTTCTGAACCGCTCTATTCTTTTTTAGGGTCACGGGGAGGCTGGAACCTATCACAGCCAACTCTGCACTAAGGTGGGGTACACCCTGAACAGCTCGCCAGACCCTCACATGGAGACACAGACACAACTATTCACACTCACATTAGGGGCAATTTGGAACAGCCAATTAGCCCAATGCGCATCGTCTTTGGACTGTGGGTGGACACCGGGTCACCCAGAGGAAACCCACGCAAGCACAAGGAGAACATGCAAATTCCACATAGAAACGCCCTTACCGGACACAAGGCTTGAACCTAGGACTTTCTTGCTGTGAGGCAGAGGTGCTAACTGTGCCACCAGAATATACTCTCTCAAGTTTAAAAGTCTGAAGCACAGCATATAAATGCAAAACAAATTATGACAGAATTATACATTGTATAAAAAAAAAAATCCTCTGTTGGTCAATGAAATGTTTAATTCAGTAATGTTGGGTTTTTTGTTTGTTTTGGTTTTTTTTTTAATGTGAGATGTGTTTTGGTCAATAACAACTGAAATAGCAATAACCTCTAATGTATTTTGTAACCAAACAATATGGCGGACTTTCCTTTTTCCATCAACATCTTGAAAATCAACTTATGTAAATACATGCTCACTTTTATATAAAAAGGTGCTAGATTTCATGAATACATTTCAGCCCTTATACTTTTGTGCAAATCCTGAAATAACGACCTGTACGGATGAAGTGAATGACTATACATACCTTATTGTGAAACTGAAATCAGTACCAATTTTCACAATTCATAATAATAATAAAAATAATAATAATAGAAACCTATTTTACAAAACAAGCATTAAGTAGTAAATAATGGTCAAGAAATATTTACACTCATCCAAGTGATTCTAATAAAAAACAATGAATAATGATGGAAGAATTAGGAGAACAGTGGGAAAATTTTACGAGCTTAAAATCTAGCCACAAAAGGTCTCTAAAAAGAAAATATATATTTGGCTTGCTTGTGACTAAATGAATACCAATTCTCTGAACACAATTTGTATATCTGCAACTAGGCATGTGCCAATATAAGATTTCAAAAATTTTAGCAAATTTTTCAATGCTTATGTTGTCAGAATATTGTATTAAAAAAATTAAAACAAGTGATATCAATAGAGAGGTACATCAATGGTTGGTTGTTGTGAATTTTCATTTTTGATATTTGAAATTGAGGATAATTTGCTCATTCCAGATGATAAATCTGAGAGAACATTGTTGCTAGGCAACCAACTGCTTGTAGATCCTGAAAATCAGGCTCAACAATCAAGTTTACCTAGCTAGCATGTAGCCTGCAGGTGTTGTGTATATAGACACACATTATACAGGCAGAAGGACTGTGAAAATTAGATTAAAGAATTGGGAACATCAACATTTTCCTTGGGTGTACTAAAAAAAAAAAAAAAAAACCTAAAGATTTATCACTTCTATAATTACATGTAGCATTGATTGTTAAAGCAATTGTGAATAGAGTCTATGTATATGAAGGAAAGTTAATGTGTCACATCATATATTTAACTTCTGCTGAGAACTTAAATATGATCAACATGATCCTGTTTTAATGTAAATCACGACTGTTGCCCGTCATATTTTCAGCTTGTGTTGGGTGGTGACACCGGAGCACATTCTTTTGGCACATGCCTATATGTAACAGTGAGGACCATTGAAGCAGAAAAGTATCCATCTCTCTTTTCTTATCTAGTTTATCATTTTCATTTATCATTACTTGAAGTAGTCCCTAAACATAATACAGGCGTCATTTTTTGTTTGTTTGTTTGTTACATTTCCTTTCATTTCGTCATTGTCATATTTACAATCAGAAGTCTGGAGTGTGCAAAGATGAAGCATTGAACATCTTAGAGAGATTGTCTTTGGTTTGTTTGCTTGTTTGTTTTTAAAAGCAGGATATTAATGTGCATTAGCAGCTGACGTAGTAGCATAAGGCTAGGAGTAGCTCTCGTTCTCGTTCCAAGAAGTCATCCACTGTTTCTTTTCCACCGAGGCCGGCTGCCCTTTCCCAGGTAGATGTGTGTGCCCTTCCTTCTTAATCCTCACGGCTTTGTAACTTGGCACGCTGTCATTGTATTTGGAACGTTTGAAAAATCCACACTGAAGGGAAAGTCAGAGCACAGGGTTTAGCGTTAGAAAGAGCCAAATGTGGACTGTGGACTTTTTTTTTTTTGATGAATACAAACAAAGTGTGCCAGACATGAGAAAGTGGGATGGGCAAAATTTTGTTTAAAAGAGGCAACAGATAGGAACCTAGTACCAGAAGACCCAGAAAACAATTCATGCACAAGAAAGCAGGAAAGAGTCTGCAAGGTCCAAGCATCTGCAGTCAAGCTGTTCTTACAGTAGCTGTAAACCTTTTAAATTAGATATCACACAGTTATGGTGTATATACACATAAATGTATGCAAAGCTTTATCTAAGAAAATGTGCCCATGTATGTAACCATTATATCCCCAGTGCCAACACCATACATGACTGATTTGCATTGTAAACGGCACTCTACGTTATCACTATGCACAGGAAGCTGATACGTGATGATGATAATATTAATACTAATAATAACTGCCACCATTCCCCTAGATCTAAGCAATGCAAGATAGCATTATAACCTGGGCTAGCATGAGTTAGCACAGCCTACACCGGCACCCCATGCCACTGCTGAGCTAGAATGGATCTTTAAAGGTCCGTTACCAAAAGAGAGCTGCTCGAACTTTCTTTGTCCCTCCCTCTCGCTATGCATCAGAAGTCAGCCTCTCTTTCTCAGGTTCATTTTTGGGCTCACTTTTGCTGAAGAAGCCACACTAAAGGAAGTAAAGTTGGGTGGTTAAGGCCTTTTCCCACTGCACAAAAGTACCAAAAGTTCTGGCCCCCCCAAAAAATAGATAGCTAAAATAAAACCAAAACACCCTAAAACTATGCTTTCTTCCCATTAGCTATTACTCCTGTACCAGACATTCCATTTGTAAGTACTAGAAATTCTATTTTAGTTCCTGGTAAGCAAGATTGGTATGAACAGGAAACTTGTGGGTGGGGCTTAAAGAATTGTTGGATGGTTTGTTGGTGCCACATTTGTAACCTAAAAAAGTAACATTGTTTTTTTCAACCTGTGCAAAAATTAACAAATATTTTTATTTCCTGATTATACAGGATACTTGTGGGATTTTTGAGAACATAGTTACAATATTATAACTGAAGAATGCCAATACTGCCCTAAAACACTGGGTTGGACACAGAAACAAACTATGCACATATTGTACACACACTGCCCTCGGGAATCTGATGTAGAAAATTTGCTCAAGACATACTGACAGTCATTAAAAACTATAAGAGAGAAATTTCCGCATATCTGTACTTGTAGGGGGGGGGTTGAGAGTATACCCTGTGGCTTTATTGATAATAGTACTTGGCACTTGAGAAAATGATGAGTTGTCATTTTGTAGCGTTACATTGCACATGTGTAGATCACTTTGCAAAAGTGGACCAAATTCAGTTTGGGCAAAACACAACATGTATCTGCACAATTTGAGGAGTGGTGTGGAAAGCCTACATAAAGGCTCAAAAATGCCAACTATTGTTAGACAACTGCACGTCATAATGCCACGTCTATCACGTGAACAATGTCTCCTGTCAATGGGTATGGTGGAGGCCGGGTTAAGCTACAGTGAGGTAGCGAGGCATATGGGCTGTACTCAACCCACCATCAGAAACCTGATTGACCGCCACAACATGACAGGGTCAGTTGACGACAGGCTACGTCCAGGGTGAGACAGAGTGACGACTCCCGAACAGGACCGCTACATCCGGTTGCAGCACTTGTGGGACCGGTTTCACCGTGCGTATCACCGCCTGCATCAACGCAAACGGAGGCCATACCCAATACTGACTGTTGTGACTTTCATTTTGGCAGGTGCCGTTTTGTTTTGTTGTTTTTGATGTGCATAATTTATTCTTGACACTTTTTTTGTTGTTTTTTGAAGCTGACATGCTAAACAAATTATCCATATTACAAAAATCCAGTTTTGGGTACCAGAATAAAAATTATGTAAAAAATAATGGTCTGAAAGTTTTTAATGACCGTCAGTGTACTATAAGGACGTAAATATATCCTGGTACTGATAAACTCAAATAATTGAAACTGTAGAATGAGTGGAAATTATGAAACATTTGCTTTCAGTGTCATCAACGTGACCACTCTGAGCTAATATAAAATAAACTATAACCCAGCACTTCCTGTTTGGGCCCATTCTTGTTTTTTCATGTGCAGTGGAAAAAATACCCTACAAACTTATAAAATAAGGGTTTATGTCCTGGTAAAGACCATCTGCAACTTTTCATTTTGTCTCACACACACACACACACACACACACACACACACACACACACACACACACACACACACACACACACACACACACAGATACAAGCATAGACAAGCCATTAATGATTGATAAATGAGGGCTGATGAAACTTTGCCTCAGCTTACCTTCCAGAGCAGGAAGGCCAATAAGCCCAGTAGGAGCAGGCCCAGTAATATAGCCACCAGTATGATCCACCAGGGTAAACCTCTGTATTGTGTTTCCTTACGTAATGGGAATACAGTCACTCGAACCTAACACACAAACACACACACACCCCAATAATGTATGATCTTAGTGTAATTATAAATGCATGGTTACTCAATATAATACCAAATTTGTCCCAACTCACCTGCGTATCCTTATTTTTCAGCAGCACATGTTTGGGGGCGGAGTCCAGACTGATTGACGCTTTAACAATTATATCGACATAATTCATGTCAGCGAAATCCTGCATGGAATAAAAACAATGTTACAGTTCAAAGTTCAAAACACAGAGAGCGCAAACCTCTGCCAAAGCAGCTAATTTCCGTCCTTGTTTTCATTTCTGCTAAACATTATTTTCACAATTCTTTTCTGAACAATCACTTATTTGATGAACCGTTTAATCCTATTAAGGTCATGGGGAGGCTGGAGTCTTTTTCAGCTGACTCTTGGCGAAGAAGAGGTACACCTTGGACAGCTTACCAGCCCATCACAGGGCAACCATGCACACTTACACTCACCTGGGGCAATGTGGAACAGCCAATTAGCCTAATGTGCATGTCTTTGGACTGTGGAAGGAACCCGAAGTACCCGAGTGAATACCATGCAAGAACAGGAAAAACATGCTAACTCTAAACAGATACGCCCACACCGAGCCCAAGACTCAAACCACCCCCTGCTTGCTGTCAGGTGAACGTGCTAATCACTATGCCACTGTGCTGCACCATACATCTCAACATTCAGGATCATCAGATTCCAAATGCTACCTAGATCCTAAACAAACTTTGCTTTATGATATTGTATGTGGATGTTGTACTGTAATTTTTATGCAAGTACTGTAGTCTTTATTAATGGGGTTGAACACAAAATTGTTGAAATTGCCCCTATCCTGCAATGGTAAATAATCCTTTAAAAAATTCACAAATTTGTATAGTGATCCAGGTCACCAAAAAAATCTATTGGAGTGTTAATTAAGCTGCACTCCACCCCTCCAAAAAATCGAAATCTGTTAACTTTTTGAGTAAAGTTACTAACAAACAGAACACTGCTGACAAAAACATAACCTCCTTGGCAGAGTTGGTAAGCTAAAATTTGAAGCTGGTACTTGATAAACTGGGCAGCATTTTCATGGTGCAACTTACAGTTCACAAGTATAAAACCATAAACTTCATGGTCATCAGAAAATTTGTCCAGCCCATCTTGCTTGCCTGAATAGCACAAAGTGACTAGAGGCCTATTTATGCTCAACGTAAAAGACGGATATAGAACCTTCTGTCTGTATTCTGCGTTCATTTTGTCCATATTTTAGCACATTTTAGCATATTTTTGGAAAGCTTACAGATGCGTAAGGATGGAGCAGTAACACCAGCAACCGTGGAGGTGCTTTAGCCAATAGATCACAGGAGAGTCGCAAAAAGGAAATTGTAATAATAGAGGAACTTTCTGAAGAGAGAGAAGTTATTAACATCTATATAGTGCTACTTCGCCCGGTCACAGGAACAAACATTTGATACAGAACATCCGGGAGGCTATTGGATGTGAATTCGACTTTAGTGAAGGAAAAATGGTGGTCCATGCGAGACCGATGACTTGTGTCCACAAAAAGTTATTGAGCAAGTAGAGCAAAAGAATTCTCCATCTACAACTGAAAACGTATTTATGACCGCCCCTGTCTACATCACTAATTATGCTAAAGTTTTTTTGTTTCTTAATAAAGTACATTGTTATGATATCCTACGCCATCCCCATGTTTGTACCTCGTCATCTCTGAACTGCCCCCTAGTGGTAAGTAAGGCAAGTCTGTTGGGATGTTTACACCCAAGCCTTTTGGCTCATCACGGCAAGAGCTTATCCCTGGTTTCTGTAGCATGAATTGACCAGGCATTCAACTCCTCCTGGATGGGACGCAAGTCTATCGCAGGTTTCCTTCCCAGTATTTTTTCCTGGTACCCATTTATACTGTTGGGTGGACATTGGAAAACTTGTGGTTAAGACCTTGCCCAGGGGTCTTAACACAGCGGGATCGAACAGGGATACAAACCCACAACCTCTGGATCATGAGGCCAGCACCTTAACCACTACACCTCTGGCCCCTGTTCTGCTTAAAATTGATGCTGTCGTGAATGACGTACGAAAGTATGTGGACGGTGTCGTTTAAAATGCATGTCTTTATTTTCGTACATAAAGTGAGCATAAATGGGCCTTAAGCTGAATGATGTACGCATTTGTTCCACAAGACATAATTATTCAAACCCACCTCGATGAAGGTACCATTCCACAGCCGGGCTCTCAATGCAATGACGGCATTGTTTTCCATTCCCTGAAGAGGACATTTCAGTGTAACGCACGATGCACCGTCGCCACAGGTCTGTAAACCATGCAACAAAAAACTGCTTACAAACAAAAACTAAGAAATCGGAGAATGAATTGTGAGAAAATAAATCAACAACAAACAGGTTTTTACCAAGACTCTAGATTTCCTCTCAGAAAGAAGGGATGATATAACTCCTTTATTTGGTTTGCTTTTATCCTTATTTTCAACTTCACGCTTGGCCCTGGATGGTGATGAATCCTGAAATAAGAATAAAGCAAAAGTTGAAATACAAAAGCATTAAACATCCTTAATTCTGTCAAATCTCAGATTCAACAGTTCCACCCATGAAGAATAAGATGAGGGGTGGGGTGAAGACAGAGATGTGATTGATGTGTCTTGAGTCACATATTTTGTGGGATGTCCATAATAGCAGTGCTCCACCTGCATCCAGACTCCACGTCCCTCCCGTGTCCCTCTGTATGTCAGGACGACCTGCCAGTGTGTCACATGACCTACACCTTCCGTGGCATTATCACCTACTGGGTGCGGGAGGGGGGGGGGGGGGGGGGGGGGGGGGGGGGGGGGGGGGGGGGGGGGGGGGGGGGGGGGGGGGG
>JBCNYH010000009.1:10298182-10315101 GCA_039654325.1 Tandanus tandanus
ATATATATATATATATATATATATATAACTATGTTTTATCTTTATTACTATTGATATTAAGATTTTTGTGGAACATTCTCAAATTGTTTATGTGCTGAAAGTATTTGTGTGTTGCTGTGTCAAATCAAAGCATACGATACAGAGAGAACGTAGGCTGTGGATGTCTCCACAAACCACCTCTCGCTTAAAACTCACATGGTAGCATCCATAAACACAGGGTTTGGGCTGGGTGCCAACCACAGGGGCTTATAGACAACAACACTAACAATTCCATGAAATCTTGATGTAGCGTTCTGAAAAACAATAGGCTTTGGAACAAAACCCAAAAGGAGTCAGTATGCAAAGTTTGATAAGGGTTGGCAATGTCTTTCTCAAGATCCACTGACAGGACTCATAAGGTTAGAGTAAAATTGATTGAGTAGTCAGTTTGAAAACCACTCAGATGCTTAAAGTCAGATATTGTGCATGTTGAGAGGCAACAAACTGAGGCTAGCAGCTAGCACCAATTTCCACTGAATTCTTTAATGTATTCGTTGAAAGTATGAATGCATTGGAAGTTAAACAAATTTGCATATTTTCACAGCTTCAACAAAATTCTTATGGCAAGTTCGCTACTAAAAAGGCATGCAAATATGCTTCCCTACCTAAATCATCGACTCCACAAGCGCTACTGCACATGTGCTGCAGAAGCTGTGTGCTGGTTGTCTGCCTCTACTCTGCTACGCTATACAAATACATATCTGAATAGTCACCCAAAATAACATTTATTGATTTCAGATGAAGCCAGAAATCAATCTCGATCTATCGTTTGAGTATATTGGGACATTATGAAAGTTTTGCAAAGTTATCCTGCTTAAACTGCTAGATTGGATGTGGACAGAGGAAAGAAAACTTCAGTAAAACAAGGAAAGACCACCTCTCTTATTAATGTCATTATAGTTGTTGGACAGCATGGAAAGGATCCCTGCAGAGATACCTTTATGTCTTATTACTTCAATAACTGGAAAAAATATATATCTCTATATTCACTGTTTCCAGCCAGATTTTTCTTTAGTTGTAGCCAATTCCCATCCTTCGAGTATTATCATGCCACCACCACCACCAGTCAGGCGAGAGCGAGACCATGATGCTAGCCATCAGCATCTTTACGAAATGCTGCACGTGCAAAGGTAAATCCATATCCGTTCCCTTGTATGCAGGAGCTTGCAGATGCCCATGTTTGGCTGGTGATCGCTTTAAGTGACATGGAGATGAGCATATCCTATCCCTTCCTCCCATTAGAGCTCGACCAATTAGCTCCCATGGACTCCCGGCCCTGGATGGTTGCGTGCATCAACCTGAAATTGAAGTTGCGATCTCCAGGATAATAGCAGTGCATGACCAAGCACCGCTCAGGAGCCCTACATTCACTGTTTTCACCTTTCTAACTTTTGGGCTCTGACACAGTGCCCCATTCAGTGATAAAGTTGATTATCGCATGAACCTCATGCTAAGAGTTTGTTGTTGTTACTTTAGAAATTTACTTGGGGTGATTACCACTAAATGATCTGGGTAATTTACCGCTCTAGATATGAATCATTCTTTTCCAAAGCCTTACACTTAGGGACACACATGCATAAAACACTAGCTTGCTAATACACTAATATTACTTCACCAAAGGGCTTGCACAAAGGAAAAACTGAAAGATAATGAAAATGCTATCTGTCAGGGAATGACAATGATGAATACTTTCAGTGAAAATCAATATCTGCTGATGTAAAACGTCTATCGACAGCAATGGAATGATGGGTGCAAAAGGGCAAACCTGATCCAACATCAATGTTCTAACATTTCCTCTCAGGAAAGTTTCTTCTGGTCTGTAACTGAACAGTATATGGAGCATTTCTGTGTTCATGCACTCCAATGCACCATCTTCTTACATCTGTCTTAGACTTTATTTGGGTGGAAACTTGGTCTTGCGACGCTTGTAGCACTGGCCGCTAAAGGCAAAAAAATACAATGCTTTGTGTGTTCCGTCATACTCTTTTGATTCATTAATATACCATAAAATTGAACATAATGTAAAGATAAAGTGTTGTCAAAGTATTCTATCACTGCTAAACAATTCAGCATAGAAAGTCTAGTCTGTTGCTCAAAGAAAAAACACTGAGGTTAGTGACAGTGCAGTTCTGCAGAGCACAACACAGTTCCTTATTAAACAACCAGAATACATTACCTCCAGTGGTTCTCAGAGTAAGCCCCGGGCCTTGAGACATTGTCAAAAAGGTCCAAGATTTTCTTAATTTGTTGCATTTATGGAAAACCATAAGCCACCATTTTCAAGTATTATGAGGGTACTTCAGAAAGTTTTTGGCATCACCCAAAAAATGTAAAAAAAATTATTTATTTATTTTTTGTAACATACTCTCCTGCGGAACGGTGGTACTGGTTAGCACATCCACCTTACAGAAAGGAGGTCCTGGATTCAAGCCCCGAGCTCAGCAAGGGCGTTTCTGTGTGGAGTCCGAGTATTCTCCTGGTGCGTTCATGGGTTTCCTCTAGGTACGTCAGTTTCCTCCCACAATCCAAAGACATGGACATTAGCCTAATTGGCTGTTTCAAATTTCCCAAAGGTGTTAGTGTAAATGGTTGTGTGTGTTGGCCCTGCGATGACCTGTTCAGGGTGTACCCCGCCTTCGCCAAGTGACGGTTGAGATCGGCTCCAGCCTCCCACCGACCGTAGTAGGATTGAGCGGTTTGGAAGATGAGTGAGTAATTTGCAGAAATGCTGCATGTGATAGCGTAAATATAATCGTACATTTAAATACTGTGTAAACAAAGTAATCTGTACTAAGTGGAGTTAAAGGGGTGCCTGATCACATATTAAACCGAATAAATAAATTTCTCCCAATTTCTTCCCAATTTCTCATCAGAATTTTTTGAGAACCTAAATGCAGCAGGTGGTTTTTTTTTTTTTATATAGAGAAATGAGGTGATTGTCGAAGCCCAAAAGCTTTTAAAGCCAAATGTAGGTAAAGTGACTGAAGCTATACAATACACCCTAGATAACCAGTCTGTTACCTGTACATTTAACATGCATTCAATTCTGAAACCCTGAACAACTGTCTGTAGAATAGCAGCCTTGCAGTTCCAAAAATCTTTAGGAAATAGAGCTAATTTAAACAGAACTAAACCAATTTCACCATCACAATCACAGCACCTAACACGGAATCGCCTTCTGTGTCGTTTTTACCTCATCTGAGGCTTTTCCGAGGTTTTGAGTGTGTTTAAAAAACAAAAAGTAAAAATAGATGCGGCACCATTTTCCAGGTGCGGGCACTGATGAGAAACCGGGAATTTTTTATTTTTTAATCCAGCCTTAGGGAATCCAAAAACCTGCTATGTTACTGTTTTTCTTCAAGAAAAATAGCCCAGAATGTTCCTCCCAATCTGATATGACTTCTTTTTTCTGAACAGTTCAAAACCAATGCTGTCTTGTTACATGTTCATCCAATGTTCCAATTACCCACGTGCAAAGTCATAACTATGATGTTTTATGTTTAAGTAAACGGCTAACATTTGCTAAGTAGCTGCTAATGTATGACGTTAGTCATGTAGTGTATACTCTGAATTGGAAATTGATTAATCCTTATCGCATCAAAGCTCAGCTTAAACCTACAAAGGATCTTATGAACAGGAAGCTGTAAGAATCAGAGGAAGGAAGGGGAGCCTGTTTCCCCACAGACGAGCCCCGTTACACGCCGGGATATGGGCCAGGTTATATATGGTGATGTTTGGGAGATGATTAGGGGGGTTTCTTGTTGTATCTGCATTGTTCTCTAGAGCTGGTGCACGTTATGATTACTTTTTTATTTTCCTAAGTATGTGCAAAGGAAACATCAACGGATTTATCACATATAAACACACACAGATATCCAGAACAAGTTATTTTCTCAGGAGTTACTTATGGACTGTAAATCTAACACACCTTCCTTAACAGAATCCATAGATCTGTCAGGTTATAATAATACGAGAAAAAAGGTGGAAAAACTTGAGCATGAAATTCTTTCTTTTCTGTAATATTCTTACAGGATTTTTTGTTTGTCATGTGACATGCATTCAAACCAAATCCCTGCTATCAAAGGCTGTTGCTGTGATGTAACAACTGGTTGTGCTCATGTTTATTTTCTTATTAAAATAAATACCTTACACCACCTGCCAGATCCAGCAAGTCCAAACCAATCAATTATGGCAGTCAAGATCTGTTCTCCGCCAGGTTTTAGGTGTACTTGCGAAGTTTATATCCTGACTGATGGTTCCAGCATTTCTTCACCTTCAGGTCTTTCTTTTCATGTTGCTTCAGGCTCGGACGTGAAAGTAACCACAAACCCTAAACAAACGTCACGGGCCCATGGCAGCAGTGTGCAAAGAGACAGACTTTACTGCTAAGTTGCACTTCACACAGTGCATGAATAAAGGAAGCAAACTGCTGCATAATAGGAAAGCATGTACTTTTATTGACTTAACGCTATGATTCTGGGTTAATACTCTTCTGTTCCACTTTATATTCCAACCCGTCTAAACTCTGTGAATTCTGTTGGATATCCGCAACACACATTTAAACTGATTCCGACACATCTACTGTACTTTGTTTGTAACTGATGTTATTGGATTGAACCGGTTATGTTATACAACGTCTGCATCTGTTTACATTCAGTGACTTATTAGATGCTTTTATTCAAAGTGGTTTCCAAATGTAACTGAGTAGAATCCAAACAGAGCTGAACAGTTATGTATTTGTTTAAGGGCCTAAAGTGAAAATCTTTGGCTGCTGTGGGACTTGAAATCACAACTGTTTAGCAATTAGTACAGACGCTTAAAGTCATAGCCACTGAATGTAATGCAATGCAATGTAATGTAATGTCATGTCATGTCATGGATGGATGGATTCTATTGCCTTACATTTATCCACCATGTTGTCAAGTTTGGAATCAGAATCTGTGTTGAAGAGATGAAAGTCGAATTCAGGTGCACACATTATTTGTTTGACCCACCCCTTCTCACAAAACCAAGGTCCAGCATATTGCAGAGGCTGCCATCACTTAATTCCCCAAGTGTATCCATGGCTTTTTATGATATAGGAGAATAACAATATACACAAAACAACTCGGAGAGTGCAAACTACCGTCAAGCCTGGAATATGAACCAAAATGTGAATCTCAATGTTATAGCATCGTTTAAAAAATTCCTCATTTAAGAATTTGCACCTGAATCATCTCCAAAATCAGATGGAGTCTTCTATGTCCAAAGCCTCACTTCTCAAAGAAACTTCATGAAAATATGGCTGTAGGTTACGTGAAACATCACCGCTGTAACAAAGCTCCGTAAAACAATTTCCATCCCCGTGGTTACTTGAACTTTTGTGTTTTGTTGTTCCACATCACACACTGATGATCCATTACTGATGTGGCATTTAAATCCTACGTTGGCCCTGATCCCACTACTCAAGATCAGATTATCACACCCTTAACCTTTTTCATATATTTTTATTCGTTGCATGTGTTATCCACGAGCCTATGAAAACTTATCTGACGTATCATAATGACATTTGTTTTCTCTTTCTTGAGACCAATGGACTTTCTCTGTGTTGATTTATTGAGTCGAGTGCTAAGAACTGGAAAGCTGTACAAGCCTATGAATAGCCGCAAAGCCTGGAGCCACCAGTGTTCAGCTCTCTTTCTCTTTCTCTTTCTCTCGCTCTTTGTATTCTGTGCAGCTCTGCAAAAGGAAAATCAAAGAGAGGTATTTAGTGACAGTGTGACCAAGCTCTCTGTGTGTGTGTGTGTGTGTCCCAATTGCTGCGGGGTTTTATTGGGTTCGTTAAATGAGACATACATACAAAAACTGTTTGTGCATGTTAAAATTCTGTCTCGACTCTGACTCACAAAAAAAATGTGCTCACTCACACACATTAACAGATAGAACTTCTCTCACTAGCCACGACAAGATAAAGAATGCTAAACCCAGCGGTCACACCCACCCCCCTTTCTTCCAACGCACACCTAAACACTGCCCTGCCTTAGCCTGCAGGTATATAAATTGCTCTGTCTCTCTCTCTCTCTCTCTCTCTCTCTCACACACACACACACACACAAACAAACACTTGGAACTGTTAGGTATTTACAGGTGTTTAAACAAGGCAAGCCCATGTGCTGTCCTCAAGGACATGAGTCAGAATGAGCCACACACACACACACCTGTCAAATATATTCCAGCGATAATTTTCACACTCCTCAGTTCCTAGGTACTGCTCTAGCCTTTTTAGGACTCCTGTAAAAGCTTTCTGCCAGACTGATTTCGAACTGTAGCCATAGAGATAAGAAATGTTTATGCAACACACAAGTGACAAGACTTACACTCACACACACAAGGTCAGAACGTCTATTACGAGTAGCACTACACACAAGTCTTTCACTCTACAGACTTATAATTCTCTGTTCTAGTAGCCTATTTATTGCTTCGTGCATCAGTATGTCAAAAGAAAAATACTTTAACATTGTAAAAAAAATAATAAATAAAAATATATATATATATATAAAAAAATGATAGAGACTTATCTGTATTTTGTTAAAGGGGTTAGATCATGGCTGTTGCACATGCGTGAGCTGCTGCACACTGCCAGAGCTCATGTACCACGCGCACTCACACATGCATGCACACACAAAGAAAGAGAGAGAGCGAAAGAGAGGGTGAGAAGAAATATTTTGATTTCTTCTTAGGTTTACGTAAAATCAAAGCCTTGTGCATGATGTAACAGAGGTTTTTTTTAAATTTTTTTTATATACTGTATTGATCCCACAAGGGAAATCATTACCTCTGCATTTAACCCATCCACACGAGGAGCAGTGAGCTGCCACATATTGAGGCGCCCGGACAGCAGTTGGGGGTTAGGTGTCTTGCTCAAGGGCACTTCAGCCAAGAATGTGGAGGAAGGGAAGGTGTGGCTCACTCCCCCTGCCGCTACCCATTTTTCCTGCTGGTTCGGAAATCGAACCGGCGACCTTTAGGTCCCAAGTTTGCTTCTCCATCCATTAGGCCACGGCTGCTCCCAAAGGAGTACTTTCGAGTTCTAATTTGTTCACGAACTAGAACATGAAACACTTTAAAAATCCAATCACACTCATAGTAGCCTACACATACACAACAGCCATGACAATGGCACTTTTAAGTTATGGACACCATGCATACTTTGGACACATGAAATGCAAACTTGTAATAATGTCTGTAGCAACAAGTGAGCATATGTGCCTGACATGGAGCTGTGATTTTAGCAGAAGTGGCAAACTATAAAACAACAATCTGAACAGAGATTTTCTTAATACTGTTCAAATGAAGTACAATGCGGGGCGGCATCAAGGCATAGGGGTTAACACATCCGCCTCACCTCAAGAAGGTCCTGGGTTTGAGTCCCGGCCTTAACGAGGGAGTTTCTGTGTGGAGTTTGCATGTTCTCCCCATGCTTGCGTGGGTTTCCTCCCCAAGTCCAAAACACCTGCACAATAGGCTAAATCAAGTTTCAAATCGCCCCTGGGTGTGACTGTGAATATGAATGGTTGTGTGTGTTGAAGGATTCAGCTGTTCGGCAAATGCATGAATGAATGAATGAGTGAGTGAATGAAGTGCAATGCAAAATAGCAACAAATCCTAATTGAATTAATTCCCTCTACTCAATCACTTATCTTCCGAAGCGCTTAATCCTAATATTAGGGTCACGGAGAGGCTAAAGCCTATCTCAGCCAACACTGGGCGAAGGCAGGGTACACCCTGAACAGCTCGCCAGACCATCAGAGGACAACACACACACAACCATTCACACCCACATTCACACCTAGGGTCAATTTGGAGCAGCCAATTAGCCTAATGTGCATGTCTTTGGACTGTGGGAGGAAACCGGAGTACCCGGAGGAAACCTACACAAGGGAAAACATGCAAACTCCACACCAGGACTCGTACCTATGACCTTCTTGCTGTGAGTCAGATGTGCTAACCACTACTCCACCGTGCCACCCTAATTCCCTATAGAACACTACCAGAACAGAACGTGACCCATCACATAAAATCAGGTATTAAGTCACTCGGTCAATTTTGTAGCTATTAGAAAGAAAAAGGCTGCAGCCAAAAAAGAGAAAAGAAACAGATATAAGCCTGCAAAGAAAATAAAGAAATCGACTCGGTTAACTTGCAAGGAGCTAAATTTCTCCATGTTCGGTTCGAATGGGTGTCGCCGCCTTTATAAATTCTGACCACACCCACTCTTCTTTTTTTTATCAGTGCCAGTTATCTGGAGAAAACAACGGGATTGTAATTATTACACTCATTCATGAGACATTCTTTCTTGTTTGGTGAGTTTTAGATGAATTTCACCAGTATGGTAAATGTGAAGAATTTCTAGTAAAAAGTGTTTTTTTGTGCATCAAACTTCTCATAGTTTTTAATACTGTAAATCTGCATAAATATTAAAAAATAACTGCTATTATGATTCTTTAAATGTATTTTAATAATTTCAGGGTGTTATTTTGAATACAGAGTGGTGTTTGCTAAGGTCTTCATGCTTAAGTTATGTCTTGCTTAAGTTCACTGGTTCTTAACTTTCATTTTTTTTTTTTTTTTTTATCTATTTTAAAATCTCCTAAATTCCCTGCACAAAATTAGCTATATCCCAGCAACGAGACACGCTACATGATTTTGGTAACAAAATGAAGCTTACGGAGCTAAATATGCATAACTCATACAGCCCAAAATGGGACTTAATAACTGATTTGATGTCATATATGTAGTGGGTCAGATATCTTTTATTTAAACCAAAATCTATTGACCTTGTGATCAATTGGATAACCACAAGTCAGCAAGTTGCATAATTTTTTTTTTTTTCCAGATCCCCACTTGATTTTTCAGATTCAGATGCACCCTCATTTTAAAATGAATTTTTGCTGCACCAAATTTGGGTTCCGACGACACACCCAAATGCAGGCCCACTGGTTTTAATACGTACCTTCCTTCTCAGTGCATCTGTGTTTGGGTTTTTAATAGAAAACATAAAATTTGTGACTCAAAATGCCGTTGTAAACCCTAGAGCAGTGTGTTTCTTGAGATCGCTTTTGAGTGCACTGAATTTTCCTGACCAAGGTTTTGTCTGTGGCTATAAAACAGTGCTGTGTGTGGTGTAAAGGGTGTGGTTTCAGACATTCAGTTACTCCTACAGTCTGTTCCTCACTCTCTCTTTCACACTTTCCCTCAGTGTCTCACACTAATAGGCTACACTCACAACCTCCTTCTCTCTCTCTCTCTCATCCTGTTGTCCATCTGGTCAGGAACGTTGGCAGCTGAGAAGAATTAGGGGAATGAATCATAACCTGACTTACACACAACTACCTCAAAAATGTGACCTTTTTCAACCAGTACAACTACTGTTTCTCCAGAGACAAAAAATAACAATTAAGACTCATTTCATTTCAAGAGAGAATAAAAACAAACAAATAAACAATTCTCTGTCTTTAGCTTCTGCTAACGCTTTTCTGATTTTTGAGCGCACGAGACGGTCAAACAGCTGCTTAAAGGTGCACGTGCACGTACACTTGATTAGGGCGTGGCCTCTTTACCTCAGATTAACGGTCGTGGTTACAGCGCTTAGAACTGATAGCTAGGGTGTTTTTTTTTTTTTAATATCATTTTAACAAGATATTAAAACATTTTAGTTAATTTATGTGCTGTATTTGTGTGAGAATTGTTTTACCAGAACTGTGTCATGTAAGTAAACTTTTAGGTTGTTTTTAAAATACAGGTAAAACAACATAATTTGATTAGGATATAGTGATATGCTAATGAGGAAAATGGCGTCTTGACTGTAATTAAGGCTAACGGTCACTCAGTGTCATCAGTGTTTATTTGGCCTGAATGACAAATTGTTTCGTGGACACAGGGGAAAAGTGTAAAATACAATGAAATAGCAAAACAACCTGAATATATAAGAAAGTAATGTTTTAGCGTATAATATGGTGTATTTATTTCACAAATTCCGCGCTTACTGTTGACAAAGCTATTCAAAAGTAAACAAACACTAATACAAGCCTCCTAAATAGCCTATGTGTAATTTAAAGTACCGGTAATGTTAAAGGAGTTTAATAGGCTGTCAAGTCCTTATTCCACTTGCACTGTCATTTAAATGACTCCTTTAATCATCATTTAAAATGACAACTGGAATGTCACATTGCTAAGTTATTATATCCCACAAGCTGTCACAGCCTACATAGTCACATGCTTCTGCAAATTCTACCTGCAGGCAGAATGCAACTAGAGCACGAGCGGAAATAGGAGCACGAGCGTTCACCTGTTTTCCTCCCACATTAGAGTAAAATTATTTAAAACATGGGCTTACATTTTTTTATCAGTCGGAACGAGTTGCCTGTGCAGCGCCAGGGAGAACCCGAAAAAACTGTTCGCATCCCCGGTTTTCCCGATCACATTGTCCGTGTCCAGGTTGAAGGCGGAAATTAACACGCATTCCACGAGACAGAGAAGAGGAAAGGTAACTGTCCGGTACCGCGCCATGTTCATGCGGGGAAATCTCAGCAGTGTGTCCTGGTGCGCTGGCGCCTCCGGAGCTCTGAACGCCTCTTCCTCCAAAAACCTGCTGTTTCAGATTGTTCAGTGAAATCTATAACGGAGGCGTTTTGTGTTATGGTGGTGGGAAGGATCCGCTGTGACGAGGACTTTCTCCCCCCCCCCCTCTTTGCCTCTTGCGCGCGCCCTACCCAAAGTGAGAGTTGCAAAAGCCGCGCCTTTTTACCTGTGAGAACTTCCGGTTGCACCAGAATGACCCTCAATAACTACGATAACTACAGGTTTGGTGTTTTGTTTTGTTTTTTATCCCCACCCTAAATCTAACCTTTCTAGAAAGAAGTTAAGTGTGTGACTTCGTTTCACAAGAAGTCATTATATCCCGTTCTTCTAAACTCTTAAAACAGATTAGTTGAACTGACTAATAAAATAGTTACACGTAAGTAATCCTGTATGTTTATATAGAGGTAAGTCTGTTGGGCTTTTACACCCGAGCCTAGTGGCTCATCAGGCCGGTGCTTATCCCTGGTTTCTGTAGCATGAAGCGACTAGGAGTTCAACTCCTCCTGGATGGGATGCTAGTCCATCGCAGGTTACCTTCCCAGTATTTTTACTGGTACCTATTTTTACTGCTGGGTGGACAGAGGCACACTTGTAGTTAGGACCTTGCCCAGGGGTCTTAGCACAGTGGGGGGTCCAACGGGGATTCGAACCCATGAGCTCTCGATCGTGAGCCCGGCACCCTAACCGCTACGCCACCGGCCCCATGTTTATATGGAGCCAAACTATACATTAGTTATTTGAACTAACTTATTTTTAAAATGTTCTGGCTGTTGGTACATTTACATTTATAGTATTTGGCAGGCACTCATCCAGAGTGACTTACATTTATCATTCTTATACAATTGAGGGTTAAGGGCCTTCCTCTAAGGCCCAACAGTGGCACCTTGGTGGTACTGGGGCTTGAACCCCTGACCTTCCCATCAGTGATTCAGAGCCTTAACCACTGAGCCATAACTGCAACTACTATTGGTAGAATTTACAGATGTGCAGTTTTGCATGTCATACATAACTTGCACAACTTTAATGAAAAATTTCATGAAAGTGCTCAGAGTATGCTAATCAGTCTACCCAATGTGCAATTCCGTAAACAAAGCCGTGCCTGTCAGAGTCTGTTGTTATTTGCCTGCTTGGATGAACACATGACTTGGTCACTAATTTTGTTAGCAAGAACAACCACAAATTTTTATTTGTTGGGCTAAGTAACATACGATTAGTTGCAAAAATATCAAACAGCTAATTTAATAATAAAGTTTTATGTTGTTTTTAGTCACTCCAACTAATGCAAATTTTAACTAAAAAAAATAGTGCACGTTTACCAGTCTGTTTTAAGAGGGTAAGTACAAACTTTGTTATACATTTTTATTTAGTGATTTCTACATTGCCAAGTCAGTACAACAACATTTTCCAAACATTCATTTTCCAGTACAATATTTAGCTAAAAATGTTTGTATGTCAAAAAAAAAAAGAAAGCAGCATGTTTTATAGGTACATAAGGGGAAAAAGCAGCTGCTTTTCTGAACGAATAGGATACTTTTTTATGAATCTGTGTTTTTCTGAATGAATAAAATAATATTTCATGAAAAAAATTTATTCTGCCATGTTTTTTGTAATTAATGACGTATGTGACCCATCACAACGTATCAGGTATTTAGTCACATGGGCCAGTTTTGAGCTAAAACCAGCACATTACAATGAAGGTGAAAATTTTCAAATTAAATATGCAGAACTCATGTAGCCCAAAATGCGACTTAATACCTGATTTGAAGTGATGGGTCACATATTTTTCCATGGGTTTGAGACATTGGGAGATAATGGTCTAGTATAGGCCTGTCATGATAACTTTTTTGTTAGACGATATATTGTCCCAGAAAATATCATGATTAAGGATACTATTGTCATTTTTTTTTATTTTATTTATTTTTTTTTAAATAAAGAATTTTGATTGCTGTTGTGGGCGGTACAGTGGTTATCACGTCGGCCTCACAGCAAGGAGGTCCTGGGCGCAGGCGTTTCTGTGTGGAATTTGCATGTTTTCCCTGTGCTTGAGTGGGTTTCTTCCGGGTACTCTGGTTTTCTCCCACAGTCCAAAGATATGCACAATAGGCTAATTACCTGTTCCACATTGCCTCCAGGTGTGAGTGGTTGTGTGTGTTGCCCTGCGATGGTCTGGCGAGCTGTTCAGGTTGTACCCCGCCTTCACCCAATGTTGGCTGAGATAGGCTCCAGCCTCCCCGCAACCCTTATAATAAGGATTCATCAGTTATGTAAATTAATGAGAATTAATAAAATTGCTTTTGAACTGTTATCTGTTGTATCCCCCTCCGCCCAGTCAGAGACACAGGAGAGAAACTGGGCTGCAGTAAAACCAAGAAAACATTTTCAGCATAGATGGTGTTATTGGTATGTCGATTTTGTGCAGACATCTCAGGACTTTGTGGTTCTTCAGAGTACAAAACAGCTGAATTTTTTAGGGTTTTTTTCATGAAACATTATCTCATCAATTCAGAAAACAAGTGAATGTAATATGCTTCAATACATAAGACATCACTTCAGACAAAAAAAATCATGAAAGCAGCTCATTTACTGTACCTGAGACTACTATTTCAGAAAACAAAAATGTTACTTTTGAAGGCATTTTTGCTCTGCAGCATTTCTTTAAATGCACCTCAAAGCAGCCAGAACATGAAAAACTGGAGCACCTGGAGGAAACCCATGCAAGAACAGGTAGAACTCGCAAACTCCACACTGAAAAGCCCTCAACGGGCATAGGGCTCGAACTTGGGAGTTTCTTGTTGTGAGGCAGTAGTGCTAACCATTACGTTACCATGCCACCCTTCAAGCTGTTTTCTCTGTACTATATTCTTGGTATTGTTGAAAATTGTTGAAAGGTTTCCTGTACTACCATCTTTAACTACCTTACTCACCAAAATGATATGAAAAGGTTTAGAATGCAGTTCAGAACCCTGTAGGTGTTCTATGTATGCATAACCGGATACACCTGGTCTATCTATGTGTGTTACTTTAAGCAGCAGTACTTAAAATATTCAAATAATCAGGTTTGATATGCATGATTGATTTCTTGCAGGATGTGTTGTCACATATTTAGAATCCCCCAGATGCAATGCACCTCTGTACAGTACAGTGCTGGCTGATGATGTTGCCTGTATCCAGTATTAACCTTACCGGTAATCTGATAACTGAGCTGTTAATGACATGACTGTTGGGAATATCTGTTATTTGTTCAATAGTGCCACTTTTCCTCTGAACACAGCACTAGATGCTACTCTGACTAGAGACAATACACAGCTTGGCAGGAAATGTTTTCTAACGGAAACAGGAAGTTTCAGCTGGTAGCTTATTGTTAAAGACAGTCCAAATATGACTTTGAAGTTGGACAAAATACCAGGCAAGCATATGCTAAGCACTTAAAGGGTTTTGCATAGGATTATATCTCATAACCAGTAGATTCACTAGCAATAAACCACTGCACTGCCAATGAAAGCACAGAACTGCTTCCCTCATTTAGTGTTTTCATACAGTCTTTTCACCATTTTTATTTAAACAAAATGTGACATGCAAAACTGAAATTGGTAGATTTACATAGCACAAATTGTTGATCGTTGTCTTTTGTCACAAACTTACAGAGTGAATATAAATAGAATTTATGGGTTAGAATTTACAGATACTCTGCCCTCACCCAGAGTTGGCTGAGATGGGCGCCAGCCTCCCTGCGATCCTAATTAGGATTAAGTGGTTCAGAAAATGAATGAATTAATTAATTTATAGAAGGACAGTGTAAAATAAATATGTAGAGGTAGATCAAGTATACAATGTAGTTAAAGTCTTATACTGATTGACATGTCTAAATCCATAAGGTTTATTTTCTTAAGTATGGTAAGCACCTTATATTTATTAGCCTATTACCTTGTATTTTCAAGGAGTGTCCACTGCATACCTTTGTATGATGTATATTTAAGTGAACTTGTGAAAAGTAATAGGTATGTGCAGTAATTCTGTACCTGGTGCTATATCACAATAAATTTTCTTGTGAGAAAATACCAGGTCTACCACAATATTTGGACATTTTTAACATAAGTGACATCTTAGACGTACATATTTAGGTTGTATGATATATGATTCATATGATCTGTTTAATCTTCACTGTATAAAATAAATTTCTGGGTGTTATTTTTAATTGTTCCATCAAGTAATTGGAAAAATTTGGTAGTTTTTGGATGAGTTTGTATTTACAAACAATAGCTATATACAAAAAATAGCTTATAATTGCTGCATACATACCCATACAATAGTATGTACCTGTTATAATGTTTTTCCTAACCTTTTTTTTAAAATATAGTCACTGTATTGATTTACCTCAGCAGTGTTTTAAATTAATGAACATGTTTACCTGACGTTAGCACGTCTGCCTCACTGCAAGAAGGCCTGGGTTCGATTTCCAGCTCGGGTGTTTCTGTGTGGAGTTTGCATGTACTCCTTGTGCTTGCGTGGGTTTTCTCCGGGTACTCCGGTTTCCTCCCACAGTGCAAAAACATGCACAGTAGGCAAACTGGCTGTTACAACGCACCCCTAGGTGTGAGTGTGAATGGTTGTGTGAGTGTTGGCCCTGCGATGGCCTGGCGAGCTGTCCAGGTTGTACCCCGCACTCGCCCAGAGTCGGCTGAGATGGATGCCAGCCTCCCCGCGACCCTAATTAGAATTAAGCGTCTTAGAAAATGAGTGAATGAATGTTTACCCGACTTTGTTTTAATTGCACAGTAGTCCTCAGCAGGCACTTTGTACTCCTTTGAGTGTCTGTTACCTGCAAGATTTTCAGCTTAGATAAAAACGCAACTGCTCTTTTGATGAAGCTGACTAAGTGAGCTAGTTTAGCTGACTGACATTAATTCTTTTTGTTAATAGTGCAATATAGTAGAATAAGATTAAAAGCACACACTTGATGATAATTAAATGAAAGATTAAGATTAATAAAGTGACAATCATCATTTAATTCTCTGTTTCCTGCATATCTGCTTGTTAGCATTGTCAAGCTTTACATTAAAACCTCTCTAACTTTTTTCAATCATACAATAAACCATTAGGTTAAAGAACTGGATTTCATATGTCCAAGCCACAAACCAACAGGGGCAGTGAAACAATGTGAGCTTTGTGTCCACCTACAACAATAAATCTGCACTCCTTTTATCCCAGCAATGGAGGGGGAGTAAGATACCATGTGAGAATGAGAGTAATAAAAAAGAGGGAAAGAGAAAAAAATTGCAGGGAGGCCAGGGAAAGAGATATTTGGGTTATTCACAGCCAAAAGACCAAACACTAATCTGCACATAAAATACAGCATGGGTGTATTCAGTACTGTTTTTACCATTTTGAAGAACATGCTAATTTTTAAAATCCATCCATCCATTTGCCAAACTGCTTAATCCTTCTAGGTTCGTGGGGAGGATAGAGCCTATCTCAGCTGACTCTGGGTGAAGGCAAGGCAGGGTACACCCTGAACAGCTCGCCAGACCATTGCAGGACCAACACACTCACACAACCATTCACACTCACACCTGGGGCAAGGGCGTAACCATAGTTTAGACATTGGGGGTCCAAATGAGAACTCTCCCCTAGAAAGAAGAAGTGCATGTCCCTTAAATCTATTATATTAATATATGAAAATGATATTGTGACTGGAATCTCACGAATGTGAGGTGGACTTTTAAGTTAATTCCCAGTTCCAAGTTTATTTGTATTTTGTTGATTTGTCTCAAAATTAATGTAATATTTTACAGTAAAAAGTTTAATATGAATTAAATCACAGATTTGTACAAAGAATTAAATGTAAAATCTTGATTTTAACTGAATGTAAACAAATTTATGACTTTCACAACAAAAAAAGTACATGAAGACTGCCATTAGTCAGTCTTTTTCATTGTGCTCCTCAGGGGAAAACAGTAAGATTGTACTTGTTGAAGTCAGCAACAAAACACAAAAACAAGAGAAGCCTAAGTTAAGCACAACAAACAAATTAACTTTTCTCATTTTAAAACTCCTCCCTGTACATTATTATTATTGTCAACATTACTATAAGTTTAATGTTGCTTCAGAGAACCAGCAGTGTCTACGTCATGGTTTTATTTGCCAATATCTTCAGTCTAGCTTTGCTCAGTGAACTGAGTCACCTCAACACGATACATATTTTCACATTAATTAAAAAAATTGCGCACTCACGTTGGCAACAGCACTATTATTTAGGTATT
>JBCNYH010000009.1:10376246-10392721 GCA_039654325.1 Tandanus tandanus
AGGGGGGAGGAGAGAGAGAGAGAGAGAGAGAGAGAGAGAGAGAGAGAGAGAGAGAGAGAGAGAGAGAGAGAGAGAGAAAGCCTACTCAGAGAGGCACGTCTCTACCTGCTCAGAAATTTACAGCTAAGCACACACACAACTTATAAAGCTTCCCACATATTAAAGCACACAGGAAATGTCTAGTAAATTATTGCTGATAATACTAAAAAGAACTTAGATAGCAGTTTTTTCAACAGAATGATTATACAATGCACATCTTTAAAGGTACCCATTCACTAGTGAATAGGCGATGTGTTTTATTTTCCATTATCAAATCGTTCTGGCTGAATATAAAGCTTTCCTGATGAAACCACCCCGGCTCACGCTTAGTATCTCTTATTCACCTGTTTACCATCTTGTTTTGGTTCTGTGTCTGTTTATAATAACAATAACAAGACCATGTGACCATGGAATGATCTTGGGCATGCACGATGACTTGGCAGCTCAACACTGATTCATACAGTGTGGGAAAAGTCCGATGGCAATGTTTACTAACATCATCAAGCCTGAAGAAGGGGTCATTTTAATATTCCCTTACAGGAGTAAGCAAATGGTCTCAGAAAGAGGCTGTGGCCAGTTACATTTTATTTCCAAGAGATAACACTGTATTTCATGTTTCTTTCATATGCCTGGGAAGTGAACTGGCACCTTTAAAAGAATTTGGTGCACAAGTTTGTGTGTTGTGCCTTCGGTAATCAATAGAAGCTTACGTTTATACATACACCCACACAGACTATTATTCGGTGGTGCTAAAAGTTCCAATAGGTCTTTTAGCTTGCCAAAGCCAAGGCTTCCTAACTTCCTCTTAGTGATCACGATGGACTACAGCAGGTAGCTTCTCTGTACCAACATAAAAAGGGTTTGATTGAGAGAACATAAACAGAACGACCAATAGCACAATGGAAAGGTCAAAGAAGCTCAGTGCAGATTTGAAAAAGTAGACTACAGATTTACACATAATTTACTTTAACTCCTGATTCCCAGTTCATCAGTTCTAACAACTGTATGTAAAAGTAAGTTATCGAGAGATGAGGAAGAAGCCACTGGAAGAAGACCCAACCTGTTACCCCCAGCTGAGAGGAAATTGGTTTCGGATGATCAGGAAGAACAAAGGAACCACAAAGTCCTTCCTTAAACTGGAAGCTACTTGAACACCAAGTGTGTTTTACATCGGCTTGACTCCAACATCAACAACTTCAAGCTTGACTAAAGTTTGTAGCTGACCACATGGACAAAGAAAAAAAGACCTCTAGAGAGAAGTTTGTTCATAATGACTCGAGATGTGTTTGAAGGATTAAAAGTGAGGCATTCAACTCTAAGAACACTGTACCGACTGTGACCATGGTGGTGGTGGTAGCATCATGCTCTGGAGCTGTTTTGCTGCCAGGGGAACTGTTCATTGTACAAAGTGGACAGAATCATTTTGAAGGAGTACCTCTTAATTAGAAACACATTTTGCAAACACAAGTCTGGGTGTTCCAAGGGGATCAAGACCACAAATACACATCAAAGCTGATTTTGGAATGGATAAATCAGGTCAAAGTTAAGTTTTGTCCTGAGGTCAAACTATCGAAAATATGTGGACCTTTCTTAACAGTCGGGTTCATGCCTGAAAACCAACAAATGCAACTTAACTCTGCCGAGAAGAGATGGTGAAATATCTAACCAGAATTCCATCAAAAGCTGCTTGATGTCTGGACAAGGTGATACCTGCTAAGGGACATTTGCCCAGATATTAGACATCCTCTATGTATATTTTTGACCCTGTACTAACCCCGTGTATTGACATTTGACCCTGTATTGATTTCAGGAACCCTAAACTATTATAAATAAACCTTTGCACCAGATTTTTCTCTTTTGTGGTACATATTTAGAAGAAATTGCCTACAACAATCCGCCGGAATGGCCAGGGTATTCCCAGCCATGGTTCTCATGCATAAAGAGTGTTCTAAGACAAGACATAAAGTGATGTGGAACCATGGTAAAAAAAATACCAGTACCACAAACTTGAGTGCTTTTATAAACCATCAACAAAAACAATACAGTGAAATATAGTGTTCAGTAAATAATAATTCACTATAAACAATTCCTCCATCAAACAATGGTACAGACAGCTTCAGTTGATAAGTCAAGCATTTTACAAGCATGTAGACCACGGTTGTCACAAAATTAAACTATCACAAAGTTTCGAGGTCATCAAAGGCCGCATAATCTAGTCAAAAAGGGCAACCATGAAACCTGCATGGCAAAATGATTAGTTTAGTTTATTTGTCCTCTTTAACTTTATTTAGTATAATTTTTTGACAATGACTGACGGAATTTGAATGACACTTGAAATTGGTTTGCCACCACCTAGTGGATGGATGATGAACTATGTTTCATGGTAATGGTTGATGTGAAGATAGTACGATAATCATATTACATACATATTTTTTTATTATGTAATAAATTGTTCCCAATAGTCCACACTTTCCAATTAATTTTCCGCTTGGATGAGCTGCCTCCAATATAGTTTGTTTATGTTAGAGCTTTTATCCAATCAGATTTAGCCCTGTGTTGCCAAAGTCAAAGAAATCTGTCTCGAGGCAATCAGAATCAACAGTGCACATGCCTGTAATTTAAAATAATTATCGATAAAACTGTTGCCTCGTGGATCATTTAACCAATCAGATTTCGGGTTGGAGAGACCGGGGGCCATCTACAATAACATCGGAATTTCCACGTCCTTTGATTGGATGGTTAGAGAGATCAAACAGCATGCTAGTAAGCATGAGCAAACTATATCTATAGCAACCAGTGCAAGTTAAAACATGTCTGTATAGATTTAATAGATGTTTATTCAACTCACCGGAGAGTTGCAAAGACTATATAAATAAACATACAGTTACATACAGAAAAAATACAAATTTGAGAAATCTGGCAACCCTATTAAAAAGAATATTTAAAAAAGAATCAATAAATAAACTTTAAAAATTTACCAGAACTATAAGAAAAGCAAATGATTTGATTAACAAATCTTATGTTAATTTTTTAGATAATTATTTTAATGTAATAATAAATTAATGGAGATGATAAGAAGGGTTCGGTACATTGGTTGTAGTCTGTTCAATAAAATGAGGATGTGAGAACCCATGCTGTAATCAGCGTTCCGGGGCCGACTCTGTTCTAGTCATGTCTTTTGTGTAACGCTATAGAAAGAGGTTTTTGTGTGTCGTCCCTTTCTGCGTGTCCTCCTTCTCCCAGTGGCTGTGAGTGTGTCTCGGCAGGGAGCTGGACTCTGCCTGGCAGACACTGCATTTCTTCAAGACAGCACGAGCTAGCCTGTAATTTACATCTCATACACACACTCGCGCACACACACATACACACGCACACACGCATGTACGCACAGCGAGACCAGCTAACCTGTAATTTACACCCCATTGCAGGGAGAGAACCCCGGTGCACTCTGGGTAATTGTTCGTTTCATGCAAGCCCAGAAATACATTAACTCTGTGTAGTGCTGTTCAGAACACTGCGATGGGAAATGGAAGGTTCAAAACTGTGTCCTCCCCTTTTTCCTCTCTCTCTCTCTCTCTTTTTCCACTTTTATGTAGAGATGATGTTCCTATAGGCAGGTTTTCAAGGTGACGTCCTCAAGTCTCAAATATGTGTATGTGTGTAGGCTGAATCCTTACAATCAGACAAAAGCTAGTGAGCACTGGAGAGTCCTTGAGTTAATTATAGCTGATGTTGAGAGAGAGAGAGAGAGAGAGAGAGAGATAGAGAGGCTTTCTGCCACCATGTTAATCCATGATGAAGGCAGATTTGTAAATAATGCATTGTCACCCACTTTCTCTCCATATCTCTTTTCTCTTTCATTTCCTCTTTTTTCTTTCTTTCTTTCTCTCATTATTGTCTTTTCATCCTTTCCTCTTTTTCTCTGCTCTCTCTCCCTTCTCTGACCCTCTGTCCTCCTCCCTCTTGTTGCTTTTCCTCTCTTCTCCTTATTTTTGTCTGTTCTCATTTTGTCTTTCCTCTCACCTCACCCCCATTCTCTCCCTCTTTTTAACTTTAACTGTCGTTCTCTTCTTCCTCCTTCTCTCCATTCTCCTCTTCGACATCATTCCTCTTTCCTTGTGTTTTTGATATTTTTCTCTTTTTCTTGTCAATCTCTCTCTTCTTTCTTTCTCCCCATCCTTGGTCCCTCAGTCATCTCTCCTTTTTAATTTGCTTTCCTTCTTTGCTTTTCCCCCCGTCACCACTTGCCTTCCTCTTTCCCGCTAAATTGCCTTCTCATTCACTTTTCTTTCCCCATTCTTTTTCCCCCTCCTTCATCTTTCTTTGTCTCTCTTCTCTCTCCTTACCCATTTAACCTCTCTTAAAATGTATTCTATCCCAAGTCTCTCGCTCTCTTCTTCTTTCCTAGGTGTCTCTCCCTACTTCCTCCCTTCATTCACTCACACTCTTCCTCTATCTCTTTTCTTTATTTATTTCACAGCTTCTTATCACTTATCTTATCTCCACCTTTTTCTCTTTTTACTTAATTTATTATTAATAATAAATAATAAAATAATTAAATATTATTTAATTATTTTATTATTTATTATTAATAATAAATAATTAAATAATTAAATAATATTAATTAATAAATTAATTTGCAATTAAATTAAGTAATTGCATTGCAATCACCATAATGCATTACACTTTTGCTGAAAAATAGATTCAGCATGAAACTGTCAAAAGAATTTTAAGGGATGGAGATGGAAAGTGAAGAAAAAGAAAATAAACAGATGGCTCTGCGTGTGTGTGTGTGTGTGTGTGTGTGTGTGATTAAGTCACTCAATGTCCTTCATGCACTCTTAAAAGCTTTTCTTTTTTTTGAACTCTTCACTGACTCAGACATACAAACTACCATGCATAACGTCTCGTAGTCTCCCACACCTCTCACACACACACATGCACACCATGTACCTGATGGTGTTGCCGATAACACATAGTGGGCGTCGTGGTCCGCACGCGGCGATGGCCTCATCTCTACACTGTCGCGCCACATCCACTAACTTCCTACCTCGATCGTCTACCGAGCCAATCAAAAATGTCTCTGAGATGTCACCATGGTAACCTTCCAGGTAAACCTATATAAACACCCGCAACAGAAACACAATAAAACTCATGAGAAAACTTTAACAGATGGCTTAGCAATAATAATTTTTAAAAAATGACAGTTGTTGTAATTGATCATTACATCACTGCATGTTTTAATCTGTGTATGTGTGTGTTTACTCACAGTAACGTCTATGTTAATGATATCTCCATCTTGTAGTGGCCGACTAGAAAAAGAAACATATATGCAGTTTAAAAAAGAAAGAAAGAAAAATATGCAGCTAAAAATGTTTTTTTTTTGCTTTTTTGTTTTTTAGCCCTGAAAAAAATTCCATTTAATTATTTAACAATAATCTGTGTTTATAGATCATGTTTTTTAAATTAGATGAATTATTTCATTAATGTGCTGTACTCATATATTTATATACATTATAAACAGTGAATAAGCTGAAAACTATCTACAACTTGGCGTTGCTGATCATTTTGGTTCACAAGCTAAAACCAGCTGTAATTGGTTAGCAAATAAACCGCAACATTAACCTCAAACTCACACACCTCACACACCTCACACACCTTCAAACAATTGTGAAAGAAATGTCATTTAAAACATGCTTATTTGTTACAAAAATGTAATGTGGTCATTTGGTTCATCTTTTGTCAGGAGAACATTGTTGTTAGCAAAAATGTAGCTCATTAGCAAAAACTTGCTGAGGTAGATTTAGCTAGCAAACTACTTCAATAAACACAGGTTAAGGGGAACTGCTAAAACAAAGGACTTTTCCACAAATAATTTTCTGTTGTTGACTTCCAAACATTTAAGGTAACATAGTTAGGTAACATGTTACATAGCTGGTAGGGATATTATTTAAAGTAAGCTCATGCTATTATTAAATAAAGTTATTGATATACTGTATGTGTTACGACTCTTTTTAAAGCTTGAGCTCTTTTAAGGTGAACTCTTAACATTAATCCAGGGACAGCAGATATAAAGCAACCTTTTTGTTATCCATTAAGGTTTTAATAAATAAGTAAATAAAATATAATACATCAGTAGTAATCAACATTAACTGAAGTACAAGCTTGTACTAGCCAAGTTAGCTATCACAAGGAACTCTAGCATTAATGCTATGTCTAAGTGATGTAATGCTTTGCGTAGCTAATATTTGTTTAAGCTGTTAGTGAAAAACGACACTTTTATAGACTTTTTTTTTATTATGCCATAATTATAACCTTTCAAAAATTCAATCAGTCTTAGCCAACTAAGTTAACTTATTTTACTTGAAGTTTTTCAAAGCAAGAAGGGATTTTTTTCTACCCGTCAGTCCGTAAACCTGCCCCTAGAAACAACTAAACTTGTATGAAAACGACAAATGAAGGTATTCATGGTGTTTTGTTATGTGCCCAAATAAATCGGCATTAATGTCATTGAACAATGTTCATTTGTTCATTTACCTAAAGATGAGGCTCCAGGTAGCTATGGTAACTAGCTGCTGTAGAAATTACACTCTGGTCAGTTTAGCTACCTAGCTACATCAAGAATATAAGTTCAAGGCACTGTTGTTACTGTGATTCATTCAAAAATGCTTCCTTGGATTCTTTCAACAAACACCTGAGGTCACTTCCTGTGACCTGGAAGTCATTAACACCAAAGTTCTTACAGGAGAGTTCTGCATTATCATGTCTTTCCAAGTTCATTCTCACAAGACTGCTCATCTCAGGAATGCACTTCACATTCTTTATATACATGAGAAACAGCTGGACATCCGTTTATAAATTAGGTGCTTACTAACAGACTAATGAAATGGCCCCACTGTGGAAACGTTACCTGTCTGGAATGCCGTGACACACCACGTTGTTTACAGATGTACACACAGACTTGGGAAATCCACCGTAGTGCAGTGGAGAAGGATAGGCATTGTGTCGGATCGTCTCCTGGTGCACGATGAAGTCGATTTCATCTGTTGTCATACCGACCTGCAATCACAATATCAAGAATTAAAGAATAGACTCAGGTTTGTTTCCATCCCAGTATGTTAACTGTGACACACACCAATATTTAGCTTTTGGCAGAAACTTTTTAGGTTCATGTTTTTTATTGGAGAAGAACTCTTAAAAAACCCTAGACCAAAAAATTATTCAATTAAGTAATTTATTAATTATCCCTAGTATATCATATATAATAAAGTGCACCACCCAACAATCCTTAAAACGAGTTGATATAGTTCATCCCCAAGTCAGATAAACTAAAAAGAATGTTCTAGAAACTGAGGATAAGAACTTTGAGGCTTTTTCCAGCGAGGAGGAGGACGTGTCTAGCGAGCTGACATGCGCTCCTCAAACCCTCAATCTGCTCCTCATCCTTAATCTCAATATAGTCAGGCCACTCGGGCACAGCGCTGGAGGAGACATAGCCTGGCTTCTGAATGTGCTGAGAGAGAGAGAGAGAGATGGGGCGGGAGGTAAACAAACACATACAGACAAACAAAACGTCAGAAAGTAAAAATAGGAAAGATAAATAAGAAATGTTTAAGGTACAGTAGTGTGCAGTGAAGATTATACACCACCATTTTTGTCTAAAAGGGCTCCTAATAAAAACAAATAAAAAAATTACTTCTCTATAATTTTTTGGTGAAAATGTATTGAACAATGCTATTGTAGGCAATGAGAACCAAAAAAATCATTCCAATAAATATACTGAGGTTAAAGTGTGGCTAATAAACAAAAATACTGAAAATACCAATTTTTCTGAAAAATTTAAAGGTGTCGCAAATTTTATTTCTTTTTAACTTTTGCATAGCATGAATGAACTTCAAACCATATGGAATGGTTTAGCGAGTGAAGAAATAAAAAAATAGAGTAGTGTGCAGTGATGATTATACATCATCTCTAAAAAATTTTAGAGAAGTAATTTTTTACTTGTTTTTATTAGGAGCGCTTTTAGACAAAAGTGGTGGTGTATAATCTTCACTGCACACTACTGTATAATTTATGTTGTTTGTTTAATTGCACCAGGCCTGGATTTGGATGAGTCTCAGCAACCTATCGGCTTTATATACAAACAGGTAGAGAACATATAAGGATTCATTGTGTATACAAGGGTGCCACTGCAGCGTAGCGGTTAGCACATCCACCGCACAGCAAGAAAGCCTGGGATCGATTCTCAGGCTCTGGCATTTCTGTGTTTAGTTTGCATTTTCTCCCCGTGCTTGTGTGGGTTCCCTCCAGGTACTCCGGTTTCCTCCCACAGTCTAAAGACATGCACATTAGGCTAACCGGCTGTTCCAAATTGCCCCTATATGTGTGAATGGTTGTGTGCGTGTGTTGCCCTGCAGTGGTCTGGTGAGCTGTTCAGGGTGCACCCAGCCTTAGTCCTGTGTCGGCCCAACGACCCTAGTAGGATTAAGAGGTTGGGCAAGTGAGTGAGTGGGTATACAAGAATCTGAATTCCTTTAACTGTTGGCTAATTTTCAGTGCATCCTGTTAAAGGACGTTAATGAGGGAGAGTGTAGCGCGCTCCATAAAAACACATCTGGGATAGACGCTCATCTCATAGCCTGAATATACAGATTTAGGCACTGCATGAAAGCAAAGCTCACCATGAGATTTTTGTGGTCTGTGTTTCTTTACATTTCATAATTAATTAATTAATTAATTAACTATTCTGTCAATGTTTTAAAAGTTTAAGCCATGTTCTCTGGAAAAAAGCAGTAGAAGCATTCACAAAAATACTCTACCATTTTCTTATTTTTTGTTGTTTGGATGTTTTGGTAGAAAAAATAAATAAATAAAAATAAACTGTGTTAGTCTAAATCTCCAGATGTCCGGCAAGTTCCTGACGATGAGTGAACAGCCAGTCAGCACTGTGGTGCGCCAGACAGATGGAAGTACAAGCCATGCAAAATCAAGTTGATGGTTTCTTAGGTATGGTGCACGGGCCTTCGGACTCCGCTACAACATTGTAATCAGATGGTTATAAAGGGGTGGGAGGGGCTTAAATCCTTTTTCCTAAAGCTCATTAATATTCCAAACTCCTGAGTCATCCTGGGCATGTACAGCACAAGACAACAGTGAGTTATAATGCACAGGACTGCCTATTTTCTCAAGGCAGAAAAGGGAAAAAGGAATCTATGATGATGAATAAATAACATTTAGTTCAATACTATACTTGACCACATTTTAAAATCTGACCAGTTGGATGATGCTTAAAAACCTGTTTGTGTGATATGGTTATACCTTTGGTAAGGGGTAAGGCGGCTGCACTACGGCGGGCCGAACCACACTGTGTGAACTCGTCCGTTTTCTCCAGAAGAAGTGGCGGTGTTGCTGACACTGGGTACTGCACGAACATCGCTGACGTCCTGGCAACCACACTGCTCTCTGTGACAGACCTAAGGAGGCTGACCACAACGCCAACATGACCAAAGAACAACCATAATACAACTATTACACAAAACTAGAAACCCAATAACTCCAACCTAACCAAACAACAACCATGACTACGGGTAAAACAGTATACACCATACAACATACTATGGCATTCAAAACTATAGAACAGTGCAGACAAAAGTATTGGCACCCTCCATATAAATGGGTTGTATAAGAAAATTGAAGATGTTTTCCGTAAGGTTTACCAACGCCTTTTTTTTTTTTTTTTTTTTATGAAGGAGTTTTGACTAAACAGGTTTGATGTTCTTTTCTTGCTACAGATAAACATGTTGAAATTCCTGTCTGTGGTAAAGACACCTACACTACAGATGTGGACATGTAAAGTGTTGAAAAACTCCAGAGTGTTTCTTTAATAGGATTACTACCAGTGTGTACTACCCTGTCCTATTTGTAAAATGTTTTAACACATTTCAAGAGAAGCACCACTACTGGAAAAAAAATCTGCATCTATAATCATATCTACAATAACCTTAATTCACACTTAACAGTCATCGTAACTACATAAGACTTTTTTAGGAAGAAATGTAAGGCACTTAGGATTGTGTGAAAATAATACAGGTTATGAACAAGACTTTCAAGACTTTTTTTTCAGAGGTCATATTTTTACTCTGTTTGCTTGAAGTCACTGAAGTGTTGGTTCTGGCTTTTAGTGCTCAACATCCTTTATTTTGAGAGGCTCACGCTCCATCTCTCTCGCCTTTCTTCAGAGTGTTTAGAATATTTGGTGCTACGTCAGCCGTTTTCTTGTTCTGAAATCTCGGACTTTACTACAAGCATAATTCATCCAAGAGGACGGCCAAAATACAGCGCCGCCACACCGGAGCCACGCTGCACACGCTACTGTAAAACCACCCAGTGATGCAGAGGAAGAGAACCACAAAGTCAGAACAGAGCAGAGCTGAGTGACCACAGACCCAGAATAGAGCAATGAAAGAGAGAGAGAGGGAGGGAGGGAAAGGGGGAAGGGGAGGAGGAAAAACCACGGACTGATGAACAGAGCAGCGGCTAAGGAAGTGTGGAGGAGGGGAGGGGGAGAGTGGTGAATATATAGATACTAGATAAATAGATAAAGATAGGTAAGTAGACAGACAGATGTTAAAATAGTGTAATCATTGGATAGATACAGAAAGATGGACAGACAAAAAAACAAAAAACAAAAGGTAGATATAAAAACAGCGAGACTGGATGCGGAGACCAAACAGAGAGAAGAATCGAAGGAGAACAACCAGAAAGAAGGACAGATGATTGAGACACATGTAATAAAGACCGCCAAGAAAGTAAGAAAGTCGGAATAGTGAGATAGAGGTGCGACTGAAACCAACAAAAAAGAACAGCATACAGAAAACATAAAAAAGGGAAAGAAAGGAAGTAAAAATAACCAGAGTCAAATAGGCAGACAGGCAGAAGAAAGAAAGAAGGAAAGAAACAAACAGAACAGGGGAAAAAATAAAGAAAAATGGTAAAAAAAAATATATATATATTTTTTTAATTAACAGTCAAATCGGCAAAGAGATAAGATAGGAGAAATAAGATAGGTAGATTAACAGACAAAGAAAAACATATATGCAAAAAAAAGCAAGAAAGCAAGAAAGAATGAACAGAGTAAAATTGGCAGAGGCACACAATGAAGGAAAGAATGGAGGAAGAAAGATATTGGTAGATGAACAGAAGGAGAAAATGCAAAAAAACAAAACAAAGAAAAAGGCAAGAAAGAAAGAATGAACAGTGAAATCAGCAAAGAAAGACAGGAGTGAAAGAAAGAGAGAGTGTGGAAAGAAAGAAAGAGAGAAGAAAGAAAGAAACAAAGAAAGAAAGAATAAAAGAAAGAAAGAAAGAGAGAGAGAAGGAAGAAAGAAGTGAAAGAAAGAAAGGAGTGAAAGAAAGGAAAGAAAGAAAGAGAGGAAAGATAGAAAGGAGTGAAAGAAAGAAAGAAAGAAAGAATGAATGAAAGAAAGATGAAAGAAAGAAAGGAGTGAAAGAGAGAGAAAAGAAAGAAAGGAGTAAAAGAAAGAGAAAGAAAGAAAGAAAAAGAGAGGGAAAAAAAGAAAGAAAGAAAGAAAGAAAGAAAGAAAGAAAGAAAGAAAGAAAGAAAGAAAGAAAGAAAGAAAGAAAGAAAGAAAGCTCACGGATGAGCAGTGTTGTGGTGTGGGTGGTGTAATGAATAGGAGGGAGGATATGGCTGAGTGAGGATTTGAAGTAATTTAACCCTCCTCTGAAGTGTGTGTGTGTGTGTGTGTGTGTGTGTGTGTGTGTGTGTGTGTGTGTGTGTGTGTGTGTGTGTCTGGAGCTGAAAGTTGGACATGCTACAAAGTCTTTGTGCAGTTTTGAACTGAGAGAAAACAGAGTGACACTGATATATATGAATATTATAAATATGTATAAATATATAATCTTCAAATGTTTTTCATGTTATCTTTCTGTTCTATTCGTTCTAAATATATATAAGTTTTTTAAAAAGAAAGGCACGGTGGAGTAGTGGCTAGTATGGCTGCCTCACAGCAAGAAGGTCCTGGGTTTGAGTCCCACATTAGAAACATTTATTCAAATGAATGTTTTCCCTTTCATTTGTTCTCCTCTTTTCTGTTTTATTTTATTTTTTTTGTGTATAAAGTATTTATAATGTAACAAGTTTACGTGTAAACCACATACTGCTATATCTTGTTTTGTAAAATAAAATGCATTATTATTATTATAATTTTTTAAAATTATTATTAGTATTATTATTATTTTGCTAATTGGCTGTTCCAAATTGCCCCTTGGTGTGTGTGTGTGTGGGGTGGGAGTGGTGTGTGTATGTGTGTATGTGTGTGTGTGTGTATGTGTGTGTGTGTGTGTGTGGGGTGGGAGTGGTGTGTGTATGTGTGTGTGAGTGAAAGTTGCCCTGCGATGGATTGGTGAGCTGTTTATGTTGTACGCCACCTTCACCCAGAGTCAACTGAGATCCAACCTCCAACCTCCTTGCGCCCCTAATAGGATTAAACAGTTTGGCAAATGAATAAATGTTTCTAATAGAACAAACAAACAAATAAATAAAGAATATCAAGTAGTTCTTTACAGTGGACTGTTGTGGGTGTTATTCTGTGGCTGAATCTTAAGCAACATGCACTATGTAGGGAACAACAATACTGTGTTTTACCCTACGTAAGAAACATATATAGTCAATAGAGACTGGTTAGGAATTCAGGATCACTGTGTGTTAGAGACTTCAATAGAGAGAGAGAGAGATGAAAGTGGATAAAGTAGTGCTTTCCCTTTAGAGCACTAAATCAATCCTCTGAGTGTGTTCCAGGCAGCGTGTGTGCCGTTTATCTGCGTGTCAATACACACACACACACCAATGCACACACACACACAATGTAAAATACACACTCCAATTAAACACTCCTGCTCAAATAGGGCCGACGCCATTATAAAGGCCGAACCCCAAGGGATTGTGGGATATCGGCTCAGAGCAAGTGGAGACAGAGAGAGAAAGAGAGAAAGATAAAAAGAGAAAGATATAAAAAGGGAAAGAGAGAAAGATAAAGAGAGAGAAAAAAGAGATAGATAGAGAGAGAGAGAGGGAGAGAGAGAAAGGGAGAAAAAGAGAGAGACAGAGACGTAGAGATAGAAAGAGAGGGGGGGGAGAGGAAGAGAGAGAGGGAAAGATAGAAAGAGAGAGAGAGATAGAGAGCAAGAGAGAGGTAGAGAGATGGAGAGAGAGATAGAGAGAGTGAGGAAGAGAGAGAAAGAGAGTGAGAGAGATAGAGAGAGATGGAGAAAGATATATATGGAGGGGGGAGGGGGGGGGGGAATAAGGGAGGATGCCAGAGTGAAAAAGTGATTTATTAAAACTAATAGTGTGTGAAACGCTCCCACAGTATTAAAGGGCACAGTGTGTAACACACAGCGACACACAGGAAAGGTCAATCCATATCTCTGTGTGTGTGTGTGTGTGTGTGTGTGTGTGTGTGTGTGTGTGTGTGTGTGTGTGTGTGTGTGTGTGTGCGGTGTTTGAAATTTTTTCGGTATTCACTTTACATCACCGTTCTTAATTATGGTGATGTCCATGTATTTTTTAAGGTAAATATTTAAGTCTAGCTTCACATCGTTGAAGAAGTTTAACTAAACACAAAGAACTAGCTAATAAATTACACTGTAGAAAAAAAATAGCCCCGCAAAATGGGCAATACCCCTCTGTCATGTGCCACATTATAAAAGGTTTGCCCAGTCCCAAGATGGACACCAAAAATGGTGATGATCGGTAATGCCGTTTTTGAGGTAATGTGCAGAATGCAAATTCAAGATGGCAGCTGCGGTAACTGATGGCAACATCCACACAAAATAGGTAGTGGTCTATGATGGCGTTGAATGCAATTGTGGACAGACGGACAGACATCAATGACAACAATATCCCCTCATCATTTTTTGAATATCAGGTTGTCTGGAGTTCTTATTGGTTATCTCTGAAACTTTCATATTTTGGACATCCCAGGGTATCATGGATTTCTGCCCTAGATGTACAGTATGATTGGGAACAGCGTCTTTCATAGACCAATGCAGGAATGACAGACGCGGCCGTCGTAGGCGCAGCTGAACCATGTAGCTTGTGTTTCTTTTTCTCTGGAGTCTTTTCTCCTCCACCTGTTGCTTCAATCTTTTCTGCACTCCGTGCCTTCAGGCGTCTCTGTCTATGGCTACTGCCTCTCAAGCACCTTGAGGTTTTGCTTGCAGACGGCTTTGAAGCGCAGCTTGGGCCCGTCATCGGTTGGCCTCTTCCCTGATGCCAACTCTCCATAGAGGAGGTTGTTTGGTATGTGGCCATCATCCATGCTGGTGACATGTCCCAGCCAGCGCATATCTGTTTCAGGAGGGTGAACATGGAGGGGACTCCAGCTTTCTCAAGTACCTCACTGCTGGCGAAATGATAATTTCATGAGATTCCAAAGATGCGTCTCAGGCAACAGAGTCCATGTTTCACTTCCACAGAGGAGAGTACTCACAAAACATGTCATGTAGATCTGAGCCTTGGTATGCTCTGTCAGCTTCCTGTTTGTCCAAACTCGCTTTGTGAGTCTGACCAGTGTTGTTGCAGCCTTCCCGATGTTGAGCTCTGTGTCGAGGGAGAGCTTATAGTTTGTGATACTTACTGAGAGTGGTTTGTCGATGTTCTGCCCCATCACCTGTGTCTTTTTCAGACTGATTGTGAGACCAAATATGTTGCACGCTGCATCAAAACGGTTCAGCAGTTGTAGCAGGTTTTTCACTGTGTGTGGTTATTGCAGCGTCATTAGCAACTAGGAGGTCCTTGATAAATTTCATCTGTACTTGTCTTGGCTTGGAGTCTGAAAGGATTGAAGAGGATGCCATTAGACCGTGTTTGAAGATAGATGCCCTCTGTGGTTGTTCGAAAGGCACACTTGGGCAGAACAGAGAAATAATTCCAAACGGTTGGAACAAGAACACAGCCCTGCTCGACTCTACTCTTGATATTAAACAGTTCAGAAGTTGTGCTGTTAAATACGATGGTGTCCCTCATGTCCAAGTGCTTTTCAGTCTCAGCAGAGTAGATGGGCATCCGGTCTTGGTTTACGATTTTCTTTACCTGGTGCACGTGTCGATCCGCTTGTTGGTGTATTATTATCTGGGTGCTGCCCAACTTGTGGTGGGTGGTAGCTTTTCAGTGAAACCCTAGGATTTCTCATATATCTGGAAGCAGCCCCTGGCACTCCACTATTGCACAATAGGCTTATAACCGGTATCATCTCCAGTGCATGATCCCACCAATCCAATCCAAGGAAAGGCAGATACCAATACAGGGCAGCTGTAGCCTGATGGTTGGAGAAGCGGCTTTGGGACTGAAAGGTCGCTGGTTCGATTCCTGAACCAGCAGGAAAAATGTGTGGTGGTGAGGGGAATGAGCTTTAATTAAAAAAAAGAAAAAGAAAAGAAAAGATACACTTGATACCAGTGTCATCGCAGGAGTTGCCAGAGTGTAACTGATGACAGCAGCAAACTGCCTTATGGACTCCATCTCCGGTATTTCTCTTTCGGTTTACCCCCGTAGCTGGATGGCTTTCCTAAGATGACACCCTTTAATGATTCTTTTTTTTAATTTCCAACAGGGTGTCTAGCTACCCACTTCACCAGCCCCAGGTGGGTACTGGTGGGGTCACCAGTTCTCTCTCTCTCTCTCTCTCTCTCTCTCTCTCTCTCTCTCTCTCTCTCTCCCCCCCCCCCTTCTAATTATGTCTCTCTCTTTCTTTCTACCTCTGTCTGTCTGTCTCTCTCTCTCTCTCTCTCTTGTTTTTTCCTGCAATGAGGAATCATTGATCAGTTTACTTTTTACAGTAGTGTTTTCAAGCAGAACTTGACATCCTGCACTCTCAGGAAAACACCAAATTCTCCTTCTCAGCCTCTCTCTCTCTCTCTCTCTCTCTCTCTCTCTCTCTGTTGAATCCTGGGGGTTGGTGGGTGCAGTTGAGAGTGGCGTGTGGAGCATGTGAGATTGAGTATCAAACAAACGTTATTTTTCTACACTTTTCAGTGTATTACTTTAAAGCAAACTGAAAATGTATTTTAGATTATTTACATTAATACATAAAAAAAGCAAAAAACTCACAAAGCTCCATGGCCAGTTGACATGGCGGTGTGGAAAAGTGGTGGTGCCCATCTGGTAGTGAGGATGATGGTTGAAGCTGGTGTAGAGGATCATGGTGAAGCTGGAATAGATTATGGTGGCTGAAGCTGGCATAAGGATGGTGGTTGAAACTGGTATAGAGGATGGTGATGAAGCTGGTATGAGGATGGTGGTGAAGCTGGTACTGAGGATGGTGGTGAAGCTGGGACTGAGGATGGTGGTGAAGCTGGTACTGAGGATGGTGGTGAAGCTGGTATAGAAGATGGTGGTGAAGCTGGTACTGGGG
>JBCNYH010000009.1:10414862-10430956 GCA_039654325.1 Tandanus tandanus
GGGAGGCTGGCGCCCATCTCAGCCGACTCTGGGCGAGGGCAGAGTACACCCTGGACAGCTCACCAGGCCATCGCAGTTAAGATATTCAGATTATTATTATTTGCATATATATATAACTTCATTCAGTAGCTTTTGTATTGATAGAAGTGGAGGTCTTTGTGTAAGATTCTCTTTGATCGTTTCCGGGAAAATCCTTACAGCTAAACTATGCTTCTGTGCGGAATGTTGCCGAGACTGCACAACAGATCGCCTCAGTGGTTCAATATTCTCAGGTGAATGAGCGTTCCTGGGTCGACCAGGTGATTTTCTTTCAAATTTGAGTCTGTAGCTCTGAAATTCTCAACCCACTACAAGATGGTTTTCTGATCTGGAACGTTTTGGTTCCATGAAGTATTGAAACGTCTTTGAAAGGCCCGATCTGTTGTGCAGTTTCAGAGACATTCCGCACAGAAGCATAGTTTAGCTGTAAGGAATTTCCCGGAAACCCTCTGTGCGCCGATCTCGGAACAGTTATTTGCGAACAATGTTTCAAGAGTGGACGCATGGTGTCTTCCCGACCATGCAATGTTGGTGATTGAGGATAGTAGCTACCAACAGACCTTAGCACTGCCTCTCCCGCCTCACCATGTTTTACGTATGCAGATAATTTGATTATCTTGAACTTTTTTTTTTAAATACCCTATGAAATGTGGGAGTTCTTTAGGTCATTCAGTATAATATCTTCATTGTGTTTTTCTTTTCCAGGGCCCCACCCTGACCGTGAATGATCATAACACCTTCCATATATTCGACAAAGTCAAAGTAACCATCAGGCTGGACGCCTCCAACATCCAGCACCAGAAGATCAGGATGGCTCTGTTAGAGCCAGTGGTGAGTTAAATCATCATATCACATCAGTGTCAGTGAGTCAGGACCCCAGACCTGGGATCATGAGCCATTGTTCAGGGTGATTCATATCCTGGAACACCTACAGCTTCGTGTCCTAGATGTTAGTGAACCATGTAAAATTATTATTTATTTATTATTAAGCTTTTGAGATGTGGGTTTCTGTGTATACAGAATTCACTATGTTGGCTGAAAATGCAAGAATATAATGAAACTGTGATGTGGTTTGGAAAGTTTAACCAGACAAACACAAATACTTTATAATTAATAATAAGGTGGATATCGCTGAATACATCCCAAAACAGAAACCATTAAGGAGACTACTCAATTCCGTCACATCCATTGATTCTGAAGTGAACAATTGTTTTAGTATATACTACACAGGAACATAGAAAAGCAAACTTAATCAAGATTTTAGTAGTTTATTTTTACTATGACAGAGTCAGGTCAGGTGAACTCTGTAGGCTTGAAGATGAGCTAAGTGCTATGCTGCTATTAGTGTCTTTTTTTATACTTATTCAGAGTTTTAGTATATACTACACAGGAATATAAGATAATATAAGACACATGATAAGGACTAAGTGACTATGAAAAACTGTGAGTGTCTGGCATTTTGATTCAAGCGTTATCCACTCACGATAATGTCCATTAACCCCAGGATAGCGAATCAGATCACACCGTTCCCGTGTAGTGTATATACCCAATACCGAAAGGCAAGGTGGATGTCGCTGGATAGTCCCTGAGATAGACTGTCTAACAGATGTGCTACTGTATAATTTTAGGTGTTATAGGGAGTGTGGCTTATATTTTAAAGGTCATTTTGCAATAAAACTATCCCATAATGTAATTCATGTACAAACAATAAATGCTGATTGAGATGATTACTGAGGGTTCAGTTTAAATATATGTAATAAGTTATGTTAATGTAAAATGAAAGAATGTTAAACATCAAATATTTTCTCCTTTTTTTTAGATCCCGGGTGTCAGTGTGCCGTTACCAGAACAAGAACCCGAGGCAAAGAAAGCCAAACTGGATCACTGAGAACTCTGAATGCCTTTAAGCACCACCATATGTGTAGAGTTTTTTATTTTTATGCTCATTTTTAAATCTATATACTCTTTAGCTCAGATGGGACTAGTGGCTTCAGTAACTCTTGTATGGAGGGCTGTGTAATGAACTGACTTCTGTTGTGCTCACTTTCAGGAGGGTATGATTGAAGTTCTAGGTGCTACATTACTCTTTTTCCACTGTATGCCACAAAACCAGCCTTTGGTTCAAGAACTAAAGAATAATTTAGAAATCTGAGCAATTGATATTAAATGAAATTTTAGGGGGGGAAAAAAGACAGGTCTCTTTTCTTCCTTGTTTTATACTGCAGTTGACTTAGTTCAAAATTCAAATGGTTAAAAATAATTTAAACTAAAGAGCATTTAGCCATAAATTATTGTACATAATTTCCTCTTGGTTCAGCATCCCATCCAGTTTCAGAATTCGCATGAACTTCACCTGTAGCATCCGATTCACATAAGACACACATTATTCCTGTCATCTTTTTCACATGTAGTGCACCTGTTTAAACTTTCACATTAAGTTATGATTCATTTATTTTCCACATGAATTTATTTAACCATTCATTTTTCATATGATTTTTACAGCATTCATTTACTCACATGATTGCTGTAAAAATGAAATGTGAAATCATTCATTTGTCATATGTAGGTTTTGACAGATTCCTTTCGTGTAATGTTTAAAATATTAATGTAAAATGTTTTGATTAATTGGTGTGCCACAAAATGAGTCCAGTTGGTCAAAAATGAAAAGTAGTTTTACTGGATATTAAAACTTCAGTTAATTAATCCTCTTTAAAA
This sequence comes from Tandanus tandanus, assembly GCA_039654325.1. NCBI lineage: Eukaryota > Metazoa > Chordata > Actinopteri > Siluriformes > Plotosidae > Tandanus > Tandanus tandanus. The sequence goes on from JBCNYH010000009.1 coordinate 10,417,617, forward strand.
TAAGAGCTCATTGTTAAATTTAGTGGAGCCAATCCAGAGGAAGGAATAAACATGTTTCTGGTATCATCTTGCTAGAAAATCTAACTTCAAATTTCAGAAAATAGTTCACTGTATAGCTCACGTTTAGTTGGCCTAGGAAGCCATATTTATAAGTTGTTCAACATTATAATATGAGTTAGAAAAGTGTTATATGGGTAATTTTATGACATTCTTTTGGTTAAATCACACCATCTCCGAATCCAATTTTGCTACTCTGGACTGATTGTGTGGAGACACACCCCGTATAATATTCACACATTCATTAAAACACAATTTTATTTATTTTTCAAATCACATTCTCCCACCAGCTCTAGAAGTAATTCTGAAAATCTCACCTACTTCCATTTTTATTTTGATTTGTTATGGCTCAGAAATAATTTCTGTTTCCCAAGTGATTGACTTTTTGCTCTATATTAAGTTCCTGATATTCGGTTTGGAAGTACTGGTCCTACATTAGTCTAGGTTTCTATGAGGTCATGTAATATTTTAAGCTTGAAAGACATGATATACTCAGAACTATAATCAATTTCATATCAAAATCCTTTATTGCAATTAAGCAAAAACACAGGTTTAATGTTGCATAGAGCAACATTAAATACACTGATTACTTCTCATATGCACTTTAGTGGTTCTGATTATAAATTCATAAATAAGAGCAAATGTCCATGTAAAAAATTGCAACAAAAGGACAAAAGAAATCCATATATGCATAAAATAATCCGATTAATGCTAGTATACAAATTTATATTCAATAATTCAGACGCTTAAATAAGAGAGTTAGAGCACATATCCATCTATTACAATTCAAGTCAAGTTTTCTCCATTTCTGACTGAACTCCATGAGGTAAGATTGTTCAATAATGTTGTTTTGTTTCGTGATGTTAAAAAGAAAAAGCACCTGTGCAAGAATTCATTGTATAACAGCATGGCATTGTGTATAAAAGCACCGTGTAAACAGTTCTTCTGAGTCTTTGGGTTGAGAGGAAAGCCTTGGAGTCACTGATTCATCCATCGTGTTCAGTGGGATGGCAATAACAGCTGGAAAACACCACAGCTGGAGTTCAATCTCAATGTCTTAATTAAATGAATGTGCATTTAACAAGTGTTCACTACAAAAACTATAAACCTGTTGTCCACTTTAACATGAACACCTTAAACATTTATCTGATCAGCCAATCATATTTCAGTAACAAGATGTGTAAAATCAAGTAGGTCAAGAGTTTAGACGTTTACGTCAGTCATCAAGAAGAAACGCCATCGATGAGAGGTCTGAGGAGAACGAGCAGGATGCACTGAGCTGACAGGAAGTCTAACGTCGCTCAAATAACCACTCTTTACAGCAGTAGTGAGCAGAACAGCACTGCACAGTGCACATGATGCCATACTGTGAGGTGGATGGGCTACAATTGTAGAAGACCACATAAGGTTCCTTTCCTGTCAGTTTGAACCAACAACCATGCTACCATCAAACGTCCCTAGATCACATTTCTTCCTTATTCTCATATATATTGGTAAAATTTTACGCATCGTGTGCTGCTAGAGCTCGACTGGCTAATTGAACAAGTGAAAACGGTGAGTGTATAATACAAATGCATGTGCTGTGAAATAAGTGTGTGCTTATTTATAATAACTTGTGCAAAACAAAGTTCAGTGAGGGTGTGTTACCTTCGACTTAGTGTGTTTCGAGTGAGTTAGCCCCTCCTCGGCGGTGTGTGTGTCCTGCACCTCCTTGCTCTGGCTATCTGCACTGACGCCGTCCATTAGGCTGATGGTGCATGTGGAGTATGTGTTATAACCGCTGTCCACCTGAACACACAACACGAGGGATGGATTAGACTCAGGCCAGGGGAACAAAGACACAAGTCACATAGGAGAGCCTTTAAAGGAGGACTTGGAAGCAAAATGCAAAAGTACCTAATATTCAGAGACATATCTGGCACCAGACACTTCTTTATTTTTGCACAAAAGCTATGAATCTTGTGTATAAACAACGGAAGCGAACTTGATTTGGCTCAGCCATACTGTACCTGTGTGGCCTTGGTTAAAAATTTGCATTCAAATACAAAATCATCCCCAATACATTACAGTACATTAGGCTCCGCCTCCCAGAGTTTGAAGGCAAAATCATTCCCTACAGCTGGAAGTGATATGGATTGAAGTGTTGCTTTTACTACGAATTTAAATGTCCAAATACAGATTGTCCTTTATATAGAAGTCTATGTTGCGGTGTGTATGTATATATGAATGTACTCAAGCCCAGGACCTTCTTGCTAACCACTACACCACCAATTTCTGTAGGTTTTAAAGACCATATCATAGACTGAAAAGTGAAACTGAGATGGAAAATATAAAAAAAAAAAAAACAGAATAGCCATCATTTTCCCAACATGCTTTCAGAATTCCCAAACTTATCCATGGCCAGAAATGGGTGGTATTAAATCTGAGACGTTTCCAGTCTTTTGAAACTTACTGATTTCTCTGAGACCTTGTAGCTTAGCATTATTGTTTGAAATAAGTATACAAAAGGTTTTGGATTCAGATTAACTTTCATTATCCAGAGCTCAAGTGTTTAAATAAATAAAAATAAATAAATAAATAAAAGGCTCAAGAGACGCAAGGGATTCCTGCTCAGATTCCTTCATTTTTAACCAAAATATTACTTTCATTTTCTAATGGATAGTATGATATGGATAGGCACCTTTCATAACAGTTATAAAAATAAATAAACTTAAAAAAATTCATTATGCCAAATTAATTATTTAAATAAAGTCACTCATTATGTCTGAATTAAATAAACGATACATTAGAAACAATGGTAGTATGGTAGTAATTTAAAATTCTGTCCTTAAACCATCATTTGTATAATACACCTTCAGAGCCTGTTTGTTGTTATTATTATTAATATCATTATCATTAGAAGGACATCTACTCCTGTACAGCAGCTGGTGACTGTTAAAGTCAACTAAAGCTATTATCAAAATAAAAAACCATCAGTCATTGCAGAGTTAAAAGGAAATCCAGGTGGTTATACGTTTCATGGTAGTCATTTAGTCTCAGCCTGGATTAAAGGAACACAATTTTTCTGCCTAATAGCATTTAAGCCTGCAAGTCTCATTAGTGCACATACGGACCTGCATGCTAACATCATACGGCGCCATGCTTCCCTCAGCAAGCAGCGAGACGAACATGCGGGTGCTCTCTGCATTGACGACACTCCCTGTCCTCGAGCTGCTGAGTCGACAGAACTCCTCTCCACTCGCCACCTCTTCCTCCGCTTTTTTGATGAATGAGGAAGGAGACGGCCGTCCCAGCTCGTCCTCAGTAAGTTTGCTCTGCTCCATCCTCTCAGAGTCGTGCAGGGACACCTGGCTCTTGCCATGCCCAGCTCGGACCCCGGGGGAGCACGCATCCAGCTCCATAGTGGGTAGAGACCCGATGAGGAAGAGGTCGTCCTTGTCCTGGTTGTGCGGATGGAGGACGGAAGAGGATCTACTGATGTGATGTGGGTTAAGAGGAGAGCTACTGCGTATGGGAGAACAGCCCTCCACATATGGGCTCTTGGCACACCGGTTCACAGCCATGTTCTGGCTACAGGAAGGAAGAGCGTCTGGAGACAGGAAGGACAATCGCTTCCTCTCACCTTGTCGGGACACAACAACAACAAAAAAAGATATCTCCGTTAAGGCCCATTACGCACACATCAGTGTTGAACAACAGCCTTGACAGTGTATCTGTACCTGACTGAGGTGTCACTGAGGCATGTGGAATGATGGGGGACACCGTAGGGGACTTAAACAGAGGAGACGACCGTTCTGGAAACAGAGGACTGGTCATGTTGCCGCCCAGACTATAAGCACGACCTCGTTCCTTAATTGGACTGGATGAGAATTGACCCTGCAACAGTGAAGTAGGCTGTTATCAGAGCATGCTAGTACGCATGGGTATGCTAATGTACTAGAGCTCAAGCATGCAAGTATTCGGGTTTGCTACATCTAAGTATACTAGTTTTAGTATGCAAGAATTCAAATGTGCTAATATGCTAATCCTCAAGTGTGCTAGGATGCACGTGCTCAAGTATGCTAATGTGCTTGTTTCCAGACATGCAAATATTCAAGTTTTTAGCTATGCTAACATCCAAGTATGCTAATATTCCAGTCTTCAAATGTGTTATGTAAAATGCATTAGTATGCTAGTGTTCAGATGAACACTAAAAATTGACAATTGAAGTTTTGAGGCATGCAAACATCCACGTTTACAAGTTTTCGTGTATGCAAATGTTCAAGAATGCTATTCATTCGAGTTTGATGCATTCATTGTAATGTTGAAGGGGCGGCACAGTGGTTAGCACGTCCCCGTCACAGCAAGAAGGTCTCGGGTTCGATTCCCGTACTCAGGTGTTTCTGTGTGGACTTTGCAGTCCAAAAACATGCACAGTAAGCTAGTTAGCTGTTCCAAATCGCGAACCAAGTGTGTTGGCCCTGCAATGGTCTGGTGAGCTGTTCAGGGTGTACCCCGTCTTTGCCCAGAGTTGGCTGAGATAGGCACCAGCCTTCCCACGACCCTAATAAGGATTAAGCGGCTTAAAAAATGAATGAAGTGTTGAAGTATGAAATGTGGAAGTGTTAAAGGGAAATGAAACCCAAACTTAAGAAATGTTTGCATGCATTGTATACATATATGCACATCAAAACACGCCATTGTTATTACAAACTTCTTCTTGAAGAATTTTGAATTTTGAAAAAACAAAAAAGTAATAAATCCAAAATATCTCTGGGATGGGGTGGGGGGGGACCACATTGTACTGCAAAAAGTCGCACGTGATTCCTGTGTATGCGACAGTGAATACCGAAGTAATTTGCATATTAATAAATGGCGGCATATATCATTCATTCCTATAAAAAAAGCACGTGCTTACGTGATGTATGTAAACAGAATATAAAATCATGCAAACAAGCTTAATTTTATTATATTCAGAAATTCACAAATTTATATTTGATTTGTTAGTGTAATATCTGTATACTGTTATTTTTGCCATTATCTGGCCCTATATAAACTGATTCATTCAAGTCCAATTCTTGCACACTTGTGGTTAAGACCTTGCCCAGGTGGGTGTCAAATGGGGATTCGAGCCCACAACCCTAACCACTACACCACCGGCCCCACCAGTAAACAAGTACACTCATGCTCAAATATGCTAGTATGCAGGTATGCTAGTTTGTGTATACGCATGTCCAGCACTCACAGATGAGGGTGTTGTGGCTGTGATCCCACAGTTCATGGGTGATATGATGACCGAAGACATCATCTCTCTGCTCTGCCCATGGGCCTCTCTCTCCGGGCTGGGAGGGCTGGACGAATCCGAGCCGCTGGTGTGGCCGTCCAGGAAAAGCTTCCGCCTCAGAGAAGAGGAGCTGAGGCTCTCCTGCACCTGCTCTGAGACCTCATCTGTCCTGTAGTAATCACCTGGAAGGGTTGAACACGCAAACACACAGCTAAGCATGAGTATCAAATGCAGATTGTTTGTCCAACCTAGAATATACACTAGCAATATATAAGAGCTGATTAGGATATCAGCAGAACTACAGTAACAGAGCAACATTTAAACAGAGACTTTAGGTCACTCAAAACAATTAAGTGGAATAACCTCTTCAGCTGACAATGTGGCATGTCCTGTATTCCCTTTATTGCTCAACTCATTTGCTGAACCGCTTAGTCCTACTACTAGGGTAGCAGGGAGGCTGAAGCTAAGCAAAGGCGGGGTGCACCTTGAACAGCTTAACAGACTATTGCAGGGCAACACACACCTAGGGGCAATTTTGAACAGCCAATTAGCCTGCATGAAGCCTATCTCTCTTAACATGATCTGCATGTCTTTGGACTGTGGGAGAAAATCGGAGTACCTAGAGGAAAACTACGCAAGCACAGGGAGAACATACAGACGCCACACAAAAATACCCAAGCCTGGGACTCGAATCCAGGACCTTGTTCCTGTGAGGATGAGCTAAGGACTATGCCACTCTTTCTTTCATTATTTCAAACAAAGGTATGCCATGCAATACATGCTCGCCGACCACTTTTGTGCTGGCAGAGAGTAATCCTAACCAGCAGGAGGTGCTATTGTCTAAATCCTTCGCTTACTTCCTTCCCATTTCATGCTGTATACATTTCAAAGTAAACTTCGAAAAGAGTTTTTCAGTCTGCTTAGATGTGCTCAGGCTTAACAGTAAAAAACAACAGTTTTTGAGCTGGTTTGGATGTCTTCTGCAATGTCTACGGCCTTGGTGGTTTCTCCACTGCTCTCTTCACGGCGTGAAGGCATCTTTCTGATGGTCCAGGTCGACCTGGTCATGGATCCATGGTGGTCTTACCCTCACTGTTGAACTTTTTTCTGTTGACAGAGGAATATTCAAATTGTCGGCTAGTTGTCGCTGGCTGATGCCACCCTCTGAAAGACCCACAATTCAATTGAGCTCCTGGAGTGCGAGGCATGCTTGCATAACTTTAGCACAACCTTGTGCACCTTTATACAGCAGTCTGACTTGTGTTCATTAAATTTAAGTCATTAAATTGCCAGATTTTCAGAGAGGTCGAATTGTGGGTCAGTCAGAGGGCGGCATCAAATAGCCGACAATCTGAATATTCCTTTGTCAACGGTTTAAAGTTCAACAGTAAAGCTAAGACCACCACGGATCCACGACCAGGTCAACCTGGACCATCAGAAAGATGCCTTCACTCCGTGAAGAGAGCAGTGGAGAAAAATACCTGGTCCAAGGCCACAGACATTGCAGGAGACATCCAAGCCAGCTCAAAAACTGTTACGCGCTATCTTCATCTAATGGGCTATTATGGCCAACCAGCAAGATGCAAGCCTCTTCTTCGATGAAATACATGCAGATACAGTTTAAGAGTTTTGGAGCAAGAATCCCGTCTTGTTCCTAATTAAGGGGAGGGTGGATATACATACTGCAGCTATTGCTTTTTATATCAATACAGCTGGACTAGCCACGCCCACAAACAAGAGCAACATGAAACCAACCTGTGAACAATATTTTGGAATTTGCTCTAAAATTTTAAATTTAAAAAAGAAAGAGAGAGAGATATGAGGTTTTTTTTACCTAATAGTTTTTCAATATCGAAGTCCACTGGTAAAGACAGAGTCGTCTGACAGGTCGCTGAAGTTTACAGAGGAAAAGACAGATTATTCAAAGCCATACGAAACATGAAGATAAAAAAAACCAGTGTGGCTGAAAACATGCAACACAAACCGTGGGTTTTCTTTACTGATGGATGTTCCTCTGTTACAAGCGGCGATGACAATCCTGCAACTACACAGACAAAATGACTCGGTAATCACCATGTGTATGATAAACACACACCTGTAAAACACTACCAATAAGTTTTGCTCTCATAAAAACACCTTCTGGAGGGAATGTAAAAGGTTCTCCATAAAGAACAAAGATTTACGTTTTTTCCATCATGTACCATAATGGAAAATAAAACAGGAGCCTTTATCACATGACCTGACTTACTTTTCTCTTGGCTCAGTACCGTTGACTGTTTAGTCACAGGTGGTCCCCATGGCGACGGAATTATAGCGTCTTTAGTGAAGAACTAAGTGAAAAACAATTTTACTTGTTATAATAAATGAAATAAAGTACAAAATTAAAGAAAGAAATAGCACAATTTTTTAAAACCAACATTACTGTGAAATAAATGAGACCTAATTTTTATTAATGAAAAAACTATTTAATATTAAGATGAAAGGTGCCCATTTACTAATGAATAGTCGATGTGTTTCATCTTCCATTATTATTTAATTTGAGATGAATACAAAGGATTGCCAATGAAATTACCCCAGCTCATAGGCTTAATATTTCTAATTCACCTGTTTTACATCTTGGTTTGGTTTTATGTCTGTTTACAATAACAATAATACGTGACCAGAAGCACAATTTTGTGCACGCATGATCACTTGGCAGTGCAACACCGATTCGTAAGTCTTAAGAAACAGAAGAAGGCATATGACTTCAGAAGAAATAAAAAGATGGCAATGTTTACTAATCTATTTATTTATCATTACGCCTGTTGCAGGGGTTATTGATACTCGCGTACTGGAGTAAGCAAATGGTTTCAGTAAGACATTGTGGCTGATTCCATTTTATTTTCAAGAGATAACACTGTATTTCATGTTTATTTAATATCACTGGTAAGTGAATTGGACCTTTTAAAAGGTGTCTATACAGGAAACATCAAGGCACTAATTTTTATTTTTTAATATATATTCACATATCTTTTAGAGCACAATCTTAAAGCTGCTTAAAAAAACTTATACATACAATTGGATTTAAATTCTGTTTTATTCTGCTTGAAATATCATTATAATCTGTGATAAAAATAGATTTAAATTGTGAAGTGATAAAAGTGATAGTGTGAAAAAAGTCTTACTTTTTCGATCGCATTCTGTCGTTTTTGCTCAATTTCAGCGTCTGACCTTTCATGAAACAATTAATAAAACAATTAAACCACAATAAGGCTGTTATGAGCAGTAAAATTAGCACTCGTTATAGAGTTCTGTATACAGCATGTTTTACCTGGTCTGGCTCATAAATAAAGCCTGGCGGTGAATATCCTCAGGATCTATGTGTACTGGCTGGAGGCTCGCCATTTCGTCGATGGACCATTTGAATTTTGCTGGTGTCTGAAAATCATGACTTCTGGTGAGTACTCTGTGCTAAAGTAAAGTAAACAGCAAATCTAGTCTGTTCTACACAGCTAGTAAAAAAAGGAGTTTTAAAGGAAAGAAAACTATTAGTATTTAAAGGAATAAAACATATATGGATTAGTGCACACACCACACACTGAAGGAAAAATTACAAAAAAACAAGCAACAGAATAGTGATTTTGCATACGATGAGAACATGGGTAATTAACCAGTACTACATAAACCACATTAAAGTTGCTGAGCCTCGACTGGACCAACTGAAGCAACAGAAACATAGAGTTTATTCACAGGAAACAAGGCTAAAGAAGCACCAACAAAATATTAAGCCCCATACACATAGGAAGCAATGACCAGCAAGTGACCATGCAAAGTAAATTTTCTCAAGCGACGCAAAGTGAGTTGGCGCGGAGGTCAACTGAGCTTAACTTTCACACGAGTAATAACCAATCAGAGCTTAAATATACCGCCAAAACACTTTAGTCTTCCAAAACCTTTTCCTAAAGGCTTCCACAGACAGTGTAAAGTTGGTGATGTGTGTGTGTGCAATTCAGCAATGCAAAAGCAATGTGTTTGCCACTCGTCATTTCCTGTATGAATGCCGCTTTAGACACATACCACTCATAATTCTATAGTGTTGTATGCATCAGCCAAGGTCTTGCATCACTTTTTTATATCATCGTGTCACCATCATATACCAGTTCTTAAATATACGACACCTCTTGCACAATACATCTGCACATACCTCGATACTTATCTTGCTTTATTTTGTACAACTTGGTCATTTTTTATGTATTTATTGACATTTCCAGATGTGTTTTAACGGCTATATAATATTTCCCTATTTATATGCTGTAGTAGCAGTGACTCGGGTACATTTCACTCCATGTTCTACATGTATAACTGTGTATGTGACACGTAAACATAATAAATCTTGGAGAAATTAGCACGACAGTATTAAAGTTAAAGTGCTCCATGTGTCCATGGGATTTATTTTGCATTTAAAGGACCATTGCTTGAGAGCACATGTTATCGATATATTCATTCTGAGGACATATAAGAGGATGATTAGCTAGAGCAATGTATTAGATATGGCTATATGGTGGTATATGAAGGTTACTCACAGCTGAGGAGCCCATGGAGGACTTGAACACTGAGGGACTGGGCACCAGGGACTCATGAAGGCGGTGGTAGTCGGTGGGACTCTCGAACGGGTTGAGGATGGCGGGTCTCCCTGGGGTTTCTGGTGTTATCTGGATCTCAGCTCCATCTCCCATCCTTCCTCTGGAGGTAATATGATATGAGACACTGTATAATCTAGAGGAATCCTGAAGCCAAGCCAATATACCTACACACACATCAGAATGCAGATAGAGTAGTGTAAGTCCAACAAAATGATCGATAAATAAATAAATTAATTAATCAATAAACTCCAAAGTTACTTACACAAACACCAACGAACATCTAGGCCCTCATTTCCTCAATGGTTCCTAAGGTGGTTCAAACATTTGATTTAATTTTCCCTCAACACATGTTAGCCAATCATAATGCAGAAAGAGAGCACGCTGGCCAATCAGAAAGACGCGCAAAAAAGACGATGTCGTCACTTCCGTTCAAACAGCTTAACGCTTTATTGGTACGTTTGTTGCTGCTGCTAGGAAGTTGAGTGGAGTTCAGTTGGCAAATCTGAAATCGAAGAATATAATTGTCGAGTTGTCATTTAAATTTTTTTAATTGTCGTTTAAAAATAACGTAAATAAGATACAGATCAGAGCGAGAGAGAGAGAGAGAGAGAGATACGCGCAGGCGGAGGGATAGAAGAAAGGATTGTTGTTGCTAAGCTAGCGGTTGTTATGGCGAGTGCTGCAAATACAACCATGAACGCTGTCCGGGAAACGATGGACAGTAAGTGTTTAGTTTCTCTCTAAAGTCAGTGTCGATTGGGGAATGAATATAGAATTAGTTTCATAATTTGTCTGGTGTTATTTTGTGGTGAGTGTTTTTGAGGTGTACCCTGATAAAAAATAAAGCTAGATAAAAGTTAGAGTATTATAACGTTTCTGTTAATTGCCCATAAATAAACACACCAACATTTTATCACAAAGAAGTAGCTAACATTACATTATAAATGTTGTTTATTGTCTTGAAACCTCGAAGGAAAAAACAATGAGCTGAGCTTGTGATTATTCAAGTTAAACACGTCCCAGAACCCCTCCGACCACCTCCAGGGATCACATGACATGGCAAAAAGTCCACACAGAAACACTTGAGGTTGTTGTTCTTGGTAGCATAAATTTACAAGTATACCTAAGTGGTGTTGTATTAAGGCCAAGACTGAGGGGGAAACTATGAATGGGTAAATGGTGAATGATTTTTTATTTTTTTTTTCATTAATAAATTAATTATTTGCAGTCATTTCAGTATAGGAGGAATGAAACACTTCAGAATACGCGGATTTTGGAAAATAATCAACCTTGTATCAGGATGCATCACAGCACCACTGTGTTGATTATTTTTACTGTAACCGCACACCACATTGTGTTTTATGCTTTATATGAATTAGCATGGAGGAGCTATATACTAAACCTTGATCGTTCATTTTCTAAACCGCTTAATCCTCATTAGGGTGGCGGGGAGGCTGGCGCCCATCTCATCCGACTCTGGGCGAGGGCAGAGTACACCCTGGACAGCTCGCCAGGCCATCGCAGTGTATACTAAACGTTTTTAGATAATTATACACCAAGGCAAGGTGGATATTACTGAATAGTTCCTGCGACAGAACGTCGTTTTGATTTAAGCATTATCTACTCGGAATAATGCTTTTTAGTCTCCTGATAGGTGGCGCAGTGGTTAGCACATCCGCCTCACAGCAAGAAGGCCTGGGTTCGATTCCTGGGGTCGGGCGTTTCTGTGTGGATTTTGTATGTTCTCCCCATGCTTGCGTGGGTTTCTTCCGGGTACTCCAATTTCCTCCCACAGTCCAAAAACATGCACAGTAGGCTAATATTCTGTTCCAAATTGCCCCTTGGTGTGACTCTCGGTGTGGGCCCTGCAATGGACTGGTAAGCTGTCCAGGGTGTACCCCACCTTTGCTCAGTGTTGGCTGAGATGGACGCCAGCTTCCCCGCAACTCTAATTAGGATTAAGCGGCTTAGAAAATCTCCTGATAACAGACCAGTCAGATTGTGCAGTTCCTGTGTAGTATATACTAATGTATTATCAAATAATGATGGGTTCAATGCTCCAATCCTAATTTTTAGTTCACATACTGAGCTCATCTATAGCTCCGCCCACATGTATGTATTTTATATTTTGACAGAAGTTGCTTAGAAAGTAATTGTGGACTAACAGAGTCGATTATTCAGTTGCTAGTGTCATTATTTTGTAGCATGTCTAGCTGATTGGATCAGACTGTAAAATGCATTTTACATTTTTCTGCTCTCAGCATCTATTTGTGTGTTTTCTCAGTTCTCCTGGAGATCTCAAGACTCCTTAATACTGGACTCGACATGGAGTCATTGTCCATCTGTGCTCGGCTGTGTGAGCAGGGCATCAACCCCGAAGCTCTCTCATCGGTTATAAAGGAGCTACGCAGAGCCACGGACACACTTAAGGTAATTGAATATTTTTTGGCACAATCCTTTCAAACAGGTTTTTAAAAACAAATCAAAAAGAACAATTTTATGTGATTCTCAACTGGTGTAAACACACTTCTTTGAATTGTGTTATTTACCCCAGAACCATTTTAGCTATCCCAACCACACTGAATACCTTTGGGATGAATTGAAATGCTTGGGCTTGACACTCGGTGCCTAATAATATGAACTAAATGAGCAAAATCTTCACAATCATGCACTAAAATCTAGTGGAAAGCCTTCCCAGATAAATGGAATGAGGACTGGAAAAAAGTGAATCTCCTATCGTAAATCAGAAGCGTTTTGTTCATTTTTTGTTCTCAAACCCTTCGCTTTTTATTTTGCGTGTTGTTAGCATGAACAAAATGAGAATAAAATATGAATGATGAAAAAATATACAGAATATGGCGGATGCCAGCAAGTCTCATATTTTCCGTGTGGAAGTTTCCAACTTGTTGCTTTTCCTTGCGAATGAAAAACAAATAATTTGCAAGCAATACCACAACTTTGTCAAATGTGTGGACTGTTTAAGAGTTTGAGACTACTCCGTGTCAGAGCCTCGTTTTGCGACATTCACAAAACATGTTTGAAACCTTTTGCAAGGAGTTCACGAACCAGGCGACCAAAATGCGATGCCTCGAATGTCGTGAGACAAATTTGAGAACATTTTGAGAGTGAAAAGAGACAGTCGCAAATTACCATTTGTGTCAAGTGGCTTTTCTCTCGCACCTCTAGTGTGATCACCCCTAAGAGAACCTTTAGTTTTCCATGTGAAAAATGTGATCTGTGAACGTGGCGAGAAAACCAGCTTGCGTGGGTTTTTAAGCTTTATCCAGTTTTGTTTGGTCTGTATTTTGGTTTATTTTCCTTTCATTTTTGTTTTGTTTTATCTTGACCTGTGATCGAGTGCACATGTTCACACATTCAAACCTTTAGTAAGTATATAT
>JBCNYH010000009.1:10448477-10461283 GCA_039654325.1 Tandanus tandanus
TGTGTGTGTGTGTGTGTGTGTGTGTGTGTGTGTGTGTGTGTGTGTGTGTGTGTGTGTGTGTGTGTTGGCCCAGCAATAGTCTGTCGAGCTGTTCAGGGTGTATCCCGCCTTTGCCTGGGTCACGTGGGATAGGCTCCGGCCTCCATGTGACCCTAATAAAAGGATGAACTGGTTCGGAAAATGAAATTAATAACAATGTTGGATAAATGTGTTAAAAATTGTTTTTAATGGATGACTGTTACACATTGTATGATCATTTGATTTATTTTGAGATGTCTACAGATTCAAGTTTAAAGTACCCAAAGGATTAAATCTATCGAATATGAATGAATTTATTTATATTTATATAAACCAGGGATTTATTACACATACTTTCACAAATTCAAAGACATTATGATTAATCCATTTCATATTACTGCCACCAACATAGTGCTTATTGTTGAGTTTTACAAATTCACATCATTTGTGGTTAAAGTGCATGCTTTTTAGCGCAGTGAAGGACACATTTAAATCAGACCACGCCAAAAATCACATCCATCCTGCCGAGACGATACAGCGCTGACGTTTCACCAGAGGTGAGTTATGGCACTGAGCATCAGTGACCGCGGCAAATTCCATCCTCCCCTGAAGGACCTTTGTGGAAATGGCACGATTAATCCATCAGAAGAGGTGTGCGCATGGCAAGGAGAATTAAATTACCACGGCCTCATATTTATCAAGATTATCATATTTATCAAGCGGGAACGCTGGTTCAGGATCAGATCCCTCCTGTATATGTGACTGTATCTATCATGATGGGAAAAGTGACAGCTGATCCTGGATCAGGATTTTGATTGAAAAAGGTCCTCTGTATGACCCATTCAATGCATTTATAATAGGGGTATAATATGTTGTGCTAGATTTTGGATGGATGATGCATTTTATTTTAATCCCTTCTTGTTTGTGTTTATTAGAGAAATTACTGGAAGAACATATAACCTTATTCATTTGTGCATTAATTCATTTGCCGAACCGCTTAATCCTTCTCAGATCAAGGGAAGGCTGGAACCTACCTCAGCCAACTGTGGGGGAAAAGCGGGATACACCCTGAACAAACTAGTCCTAGTGAAACTAATCCATCACAGGACAACACACACAACTTTTCACACTCACACTCACACTCACACTCACACCTAGGGGCAATTTGAAACAGCCAGTTAATCTTATGTGCATTTCTTTGAACTCTAGGAGTTCCCGGAGGAAACTCACCTAGCAGGTACACCCTTACCAAGCTTTGGTATCAAACCCAGGACGTAAAGGACCCAGGATACAAAGCTTAAATTGAAAGCTTTATTTGCCTAAAACTCTGTAGCGATATAAGGAGGCTGTATGTCTACACGTGTCATTTTCATTCAGTAGAGGTCTGTTGATCGGAATTGCACTGTGATCAAGTCTGTAAAGATTTGTATTTGTGCAGTGCAAGGTAAGTTTATGTACACACACATACAGTCTCTCTCTCTCTCTCTCTCTCTCTCTCTCTCTCTCTCTCTCTCTCTCTCTATTAGTCACTCTGTTGCTTGTATTGCCCATTTATCAGGCACTTAAGAATCAGATAGCACGTTTCTCTCTCCCTTCCCTCTGTCTCTCTTCCTGTCTATCCTGTATAGTCTCATTGATCGTGGATCATTCACAGGCGCTAAATGTACATTATAACAAATGTTCTCTTTGCATTACAATGGAGTGGCACACGGTCGATATGGAGGTCAGGGAATAGAGTTCAGCTCCAGCACCTAAAGGCAAGTGAATGAAGAGCTGCTGCAATCTGGGCAGTGAATGAGAGAGAGAGACTCTAATGATATTATTTCAACCTTGGAAGAAATAGTTTGTCAAAAAAAAAAAAAACACCCCACCAGTTTTTTACTTCCTCCCAAAGGTCACTTGGATAGAGCTTCCCCACCTGAGTTGTTGAGAGCCATTTGTCCTAAACCTTTTAGTGTTTTCTCTGCTTTAATACACCTAGTTCTAATTAGGAAGGACAGTTAATAAACTGATTAGTTGAATCTGATGTTTTAGTAGCAGGAAAACACTAAAATGTATAGTTCTCCAGGATCAGGATTGAGAACAACCATGCACTGAAGATACAAGGTTAAAGTTAGAGTTTTATTCCTACCCAATTTGGTTACTGGCTAATTCCCACCCATTATTCAGCTTTACCTATCATATGACATCTACAACTGGGCAGGGTGATGGCCAACATTTGTTTTCACCAAGACATCAGCCAACCAAACACATCCTTTTGAACTTTTATTAATTAAAGATGGCATACAAATCAATTTTGTTATGTATGGTGATTTTGTTTTTGAGTGGTTATTCATGTTTTGCTACACTGGCTCCAAAAAATATATATTTTTAAATTCACCTTTCAATTTGTATGTTTGAATTCAAGGTGGTGGGCTGCACAGTGGCGTAGTGGTTAGCACGTCCATGCCACAGCAAGAAGGTTTCAAGTTATGCGTTTCTGTGTGGATTTTGCATGTTCTCTCCATGCTTATGTAAGACATGCACAGTAGGCTAATTGGCTGTTCCAAATTGCCCCTAGGTGTGAGTGTGAATGGTTGTGTGTGTTGCCCTGTGATGGTCTGGCGAGCTGTACAGGGTGTACCCCGCCTTCACCCAGTGTCACGTGAGATAGGCACCAACCTCCCCACGACCCTATAGCAGGATTAAGTGTTTAGGCAAATTGATTGAGTGATGAATTCGAGGTGATGAAACATTGCCATCTCTCTGTATTCCTACAGGTGGCGCACTTCAAGCAATTCGCATATTTAATAACTCTGTGTAGAAATAACAATTAACAAACTTTTTTGTGGTTCAAGGTTTTAAAATAGGAAAAAATCAGAGAAATTGGATATAGAATCAGGACATAAGTAGAATCATGATACTTGCAGAATCGCAGTACAATTCAAATCAGAGCCTAGTTAATAATCACATGTTAATATCGTATCACGTGATCCCTGGTGATCTGCATCTCTAAAGTCCGGCAGAAGTGAGGTTGAACCCGGAAATGTCTTATATAGTTTTTTTTTTAATGGATTTGTGTAGCCCTGGTCAGTTTTCAGATTCCATCGGGTGGACTCAGGTCACCCTTGAGCATTTTGAGAAATCCAAGATGGCGCCCAAGATGGCCGCAGTTACATGAAATTATTCATAACTTGTTTCATATTTACCATAGGCTGATAATTTTGTGTCCAGACATAGGTTTTGGGGTCACGGAATCCAATAAGACAATTTCCCATGTAGGTAATATATTATGTAACTGTAAATCCAAGATGCCACCCAAGATGGCCGCCATTACATGAAATCATTCATATCTTCTTTCATATTCACCATACGATGATTATTTTGGTGTCTAGACATAAGTTTTTGGGGGTCAAGGAATCCACTGAAACCATTTCCCATGTCAGTAATAGATTAAATACATCTCTGACAATCCAAGATGGCGTCTAAGATGTCCACCATTACATAAAACTGGTCTTACCTTCTTTCATATAGAATATAGGCTGATAATTTTGGTGTCTAGACATGGGTTTTGGGGAACAAGGGACCCATTAAGACCATTTCCCATGTCAGTAATAGATTAAGCACACCTCTGACCATCCAAGATGGCGTCCAATATGGCCACCATTACATGAAACTGGTCATAATTTGTTTCATATTTACCATAGGCTGATAATTTTGGTGTCTAGTCAAAGGTTCTGGGGGTCAAGGAATTAATTGAAACCAAACAGAAGGTTGATTAGTCATTATTCAATTCACATGTTGTAACATAGTGTAGTGTAATCAATTTTATTTACCTGTTTCTAGCCACATTCCCTATATTGTCTTGAGAAATGTTCCTTTCATTCTAATTGTCGATCATACTAGTTCACAATTTAATTCAAGGAAACTAATGAGCTTTTTTCTGGCAGCAGCCTGTACCATAACAAGCACAAAATATCGTGCAGTTCAGTTTATGACTAGTGCAGCTGCATGCATGAGTACTGCATGGGGTGGCACTCTTGCACCCACATTTGATAAGATGCATGATTTACTCGGGAGCGAGTTCTGTGTTCTCCTGGAGATATGTTGGCTTAAGCATTTTTAGCTTTGGGTCCTTCGTCCAGCCAAAGAATTCTGGATCCATTTCTGGTGGATTGTTTTCTTCCAGTGAACGCCACATAGTGGCTTGGTGATGGGCTCTTTTAACATTCTCCACAAATGCCTCATTGGTTGGAGGAAGACTGCCACTTTTGGGAGGTGATGAGGATGTCTTTCCTGTTCTCGATGCCCATACCTTCCATCGTGTTTCTGACATTGAATTGGTTGAGCTTTGTCCATAGTGAGCTGACACAAATGCAGTGGTTTGTACTATAACATGCTCTATTGGATCATCCACGACACCTAGATGTGATAGGGAGTGAGAACCAGTGCGCACCTTAAGAGCGGTTCCCTTACCTATCCCATAGCAGCATGCCACAGTATCAAAACATGTAAGTGCGTGGACTGACAGAATTTCAGCGACAATGCAAGCATGTTTCTCTGCTGTTTTCCGAATGTCAATGACTGTCCAATCTTTGATAGGTGGCTCCATAAAAACATGGTTCTTCAAATTCATAGTGTGGTAATAATGAACAAGGAGTACAAATACATTCGTGTCATCAGAGACAACTGTTTCACGACTCTGTTCATTGCTTTGGGCACACATCATAGCCACCTGAACTATGATATTGTCCACCACCATTGTTGATCTCTACTGGAGCAGCTTGCTCTCCAAACACAACCAATTTATGGTTACGGGTATGTTCAGCAAAAGACTCATGATCCTTGATCAGAGGTTGGACAACAAGGGATATCAGCTGCTTCTTATTTTCAGTCACATTCAATGTTATCTTTTGTGCAGGTAACTTGTTAGTTAGCTGTAACTGGTGCATACAGCTTGCTCCGGTAGTCCTGGCACTTCTAGTGACACTCTTGGTACTACATTAATAGTACCTATCAAATACTAGAAAGACATCCCCCTCCCTCAATCTCCTTATGATGGACTTTTTTGTGTTCATAGCATAGTCCTGAACTGTGCCATCTGCTGGCCATGGGACAACCCAAAGAACAGCAGAGCCATCAATGACTGAGACCGTAACATCACTAGCAGTCCTCACTGACACCTCAACCTACAGCCGCTGTTTTAACAATGACTTAGATGTGGCTGTTCTCATTTCTCCTGTTTCCTCGAACATTGATGTATGCACTGGAGCCAATTCATATAAAAGGACATCTTTAATGTTTACTTCGCGACCACTAGCCTGAAGTCCTATGACCCTTGAGTAAATAGTATTTGTGTCGTACACTTTAGTGTCTCCAACACTGACATGTTTCTTTGTTGCTACCATGGTGATTACTTTTTTGAAATGACATCATGCAACCCATCTGGTAATTTCTGAGCAAACTCTTTCATTTGGGCCAGACCTATATGCACTGTGTCCTGGACATTGATTTCAGAGGATCCATGTTCTCCAGTCACAAAGTTAACTATTTCATCCGGGTGTTTCTTTGGATTGAATGGATCGATGCAGTTCTTGAGTTTGGCCCTGAGGAATTCTCTGTCCTGTTTGTCATTGTTAATTCTTGCCTTAACTTCTTCCTTGTGTTTGTCAACAGTTTGTTCACTGGTATTCTCAAACATGTTGTCAAGGTCAGCTTCCAAACGACTTCAGGCAAAGAGACTCAAGGCCCACACTTTCAAGGTCTCAGGCTTCAGAGTGATACCAATTATGCCACCAGGGGCATGGCCAATCATAAAGGTGGTCTCAATATACATATCACTCCAGATACCATTCCATATGCCTCGCTGGTGTCTCATGACATGCTATCCTCTTATTGAAACGAGTGAGGACCTGTTCAGGAAGTGCCTCCATGGATCGTAGGTAGCATAAACTTGCATAGTGAACATGTCCAGATGCAAAGTAGTATGGAATCATTTGTTCGAATGCTTCAAGATGCAGAGGCCAATTGCCCTCTTGTTCCGCTCTCACTAACATCATCATTATGAAGACTGGTTTGATCAACCCATCTACCCACAACTTGGCCATCCAGCTTCGTTCAGATAGGTCCTCCAGCACCTTCTCCAATTCTTCTTGTGAACTGAGCACATGGTCATCAAGTGGCCCATGGAGTATCACTTCAGCAAACATGTGCAGTGCACGAATGTTTTGGGGAAACTTTTTCCCAGTCAACATTTTGTCGACTGGGAAACTTTTTCCCAGTCAACATTTTGTCAACACCCCCAAAGACATCTTTCAAAGTTTCTGAAAGCCCACTGTTCTTCATTAGAGTCCCAATGGCGCCTATGAAACTCATCAGAGAATGCATGCCTCCCAGGCGAGGAATGACCTTTGAAAACTGATCTGGATAAGCCCAGTTCACATCCAAAGCTACTTTGTAGAGCTGTAAGTCAAAGGTTATTAACGCAAACTCCTGGCCAGTCATTTGCGTGAGCTCTTGTGCTTCTGCCATAGCTGTCATAATTGTATCAGGGTGTGATGGTACCAGGTCTATCAAAGGTAAGTATGCGGTTTTGGTCTTCAGCACTGGTGACTGTCCTTGATCATGTGCAAGGGACACATTATATCTATTGTATTCAGGACAATCCAGCTTCTGCCAGCTGTCTTGAATGAAAGCAAAGTCAGTCTCTTCAGCTCATCGTTTGGAGACAACACGCTGTGCAAGTACCTTTAGGGGAAGCACTGTCTTAACAGCTGCACTCTCAGGCATATTTGGCTTCTTCAGCCCGTTGTACCTCTGTATCTCGATGGCGTATTCAACTGGCTCTTACATTTCCTCCTTTTTAATGCACTCGATGGTCTCTGGTATACACATGTCTGCCTCAGTTACTGTTTCTGTTTGCGTGACAAGGACAACCAATGAATGTCTTGAGACCTTACTATTTTGCGATGAAACATCTGCATCAAAGTTATCAGCAACCACTTGAACCAAACTCGTTGCTGCATCAGCTATGCCTGGACTAGAGCACTGATTGGTGGCAGCTCGGGCAGCTGACCGCCTGAAACGCAGAATCTCATTGTAAGCACATGTCACCCCAAATTGACTGGATTGTATTGATAGGTTTTTTCGATCTGCCCAGTTTTGTCCCCAACGTAGTCTGCAGTGCTGTTGGGTGGTTCTTGATAACGCCAGTCACAATGGACCCTATGAGCATAGCTGGGAATGTCCCCTTCAGTTTTGTAGAAAAGATGCCAAGTAGTGTCCTCAGTGTCTCACTAACAGCTTTCATTGACTTCTCAGCATTGACAGTAGCCGAGTAATGTTTTTTATCCAAGGCTATTTCCTTTATTTCACTCACAACTCATTTTGCTGTTTGATTCAACATAATGTCAAGGTCATCATCCTCATCATCTTCCAGTCTTAAGGATTTAGCTGCCCGGCTACAAAAGCAAACAATATTTGCAAGATCCTCAGCATGCAACCGAATGAGATCATCTCCAAAAACCTCAGATAATACCTTTAGGAGCATTTTTCGTGACTGTATACTACCCCCATTGTCAGCATACACTTTGTATAAATCTGCAGAATTCCAAATTTGTGAACGGACTTTTCCCACCATATCAATGACGTACTGTAATGCAGAGTCAACCTCTCCATCTTGGGCACAATTTCCGGCTGCAGCAGGCAAATTTAAAAGCGATAGAAAATGGCTTTTGCAGTCGACATGGTACCTAGCATCAGCAGCAGTTACATCGCTAATAGCTAATTCAACCTGAATTCAAACTTATTCGGCCTACTCATCATTTCTAGCAGTACATGTTTCCAAGAGTGTTTCCTTGATTGATACCTTCCCAGCCGTCGACCCAATCGTTCGAAATTGATATGCAGGCTTCCAACGTGATGGATTCTTTTTTATCTTTTTCAAGGTCACATTTTTTGCCACAGAACAAACAGTGTTATGTGAAACTAATGGCCAACTTGGACACCATCTTGGATTTAAAGTTACATAATATATTACCGACATGGGAAATGGTCTTATTGGATTCCTTGACCCTCAAAACCGGGGTAGCATAACAAACTCAAATGTAAGCTCTATCTACCCTCGTTTACATACACTTTACAGATACCTAACCACCACAGCCACATATAATTCTTCCCCAGACTGTTGCCACAAATTTTAATGTATACATCTGTTTGTCCTAGAAAGTCCTTATGTGTTTTTGCTTTAAGATTTCCCCTCACTGGACCTAAGGGGTTTAACCTGTCAAATATGACAAAGTCCCTAAACATAAGGTTTGCCAAGATTGGTGTTAAAGAACTTGAGTGTCTTGCACAGATCCCTGACCTCGATCCAACTGAACATCTTTGAAATGCAGTAGAATCCTGACTTCATTCCAATCCTCTTCACCCAACTTCACAGCCTGACCTCATTAATGCTCTAGTAGCTGAATGAGTACAAATCTCCACAACCAGCTCTGAAAATCTAGTGGACAGCCTTCCCTAAAGAGTAAACGGTATTATATGAGTAAAGGGGTCTAAATCTGAAATGGGATGTTCAACAAACACATATAGGTGTGGTGTTCACATACTTTTGACCATATAGTGTACATGAGTTTAGAGATGCCAATGACGGACATGCTGTGATTGACATGGTCTCCTTGTTTCTTTTGAGTTCCGACTATTTAAAAACAACAGGAGGAAATTTCCCCTAGATATGAAGAAGTAAATAAATAACCCCTAGATATGAAGAAGTGAATGAATGTGTATGTGTGTTGGGGTGTATGTACAATGGACTGATGTAGCATCTGGGGGTTCAGATCCACCGTGACCCTTAGCAGGACAAGGCAGTTCCTTAAGATGAATGAATGAAGAATGTACTTCCAAACTTTTTAGTACAAATCCACTATAAGAATGATGGAAGGCATGACTTAGGTGGTGGGGTACAGTTGTTTCCCAACACTTCACCCCACTCTTTCATATTTCTCTGAGATTATGTTTTACTTTCAGAGGCCACAGTACATTTCATCTCACTCACTCATTTTCCAAACCACTTTATCGTATTAGGGTCGCAAGGAGGCTGGCGCCTATCTCAGCTGACACTCGCCAGACCATTACAGAGCTAAGACACACAACCATTCACACTGACACCTAGGGTCAATCTGGAACAGCCTCTTAGCCTAATGTGCATTTCTTTGTGGGAGGGAACCGGAGTACCCAGACGAAACCCACGCAAGCATGGGGAGAACATGCAAACTCTGCACAGAAATGCCCTCACTGAGCCTGGGACTCAAGCCCAGGACTTTCTTGCTGTGAGGCGTACGAGTAACCACCACACCACCATGCCACCCCCAAAGTACATTTAAAAGATTAAAATTAAAACATTGCAATGAATCGTGCAGTTTGTTCTCAAGGCCATGACATGAATTGGTAAGTCTTGAGTATTAGTGCTACGTAAATAAATAGCCAGCACACGTCGTGCAAGACCACACACACGCCTTGTTGAGTCTTGTTTATTCCCCCCTGTTGTTTCATGAGCAAACTGTAGCACTTTAACAGACGCCGACGCTGACAGCAGCAGAAAGTGTTGTAAAATGTCACGCCGATGCTAAATCCAGGTGACAGGTCTTAAGTGGCGCTGAAATTGGGGACGCAAGAGACTTTGTGATAATTGTATTGGATGTCACGGGTCTGGGCGTGTGGTGAGGTTTGACAGTATTAATTTAGATGAATGCCTTGTTCCTCCAGAGGTAGAAGAAGAAGAAGGATACTGTTTGGAATGTCTCGAGGATGCAATGTGTGTGTGGCGGTTATAGAGAGTGTAACTTATTA
The DNA here is from genome assembly GCA_039654325.1 of Tandanus tandanus. Classification (NCBI taxonomy): domain Eukaryota; kingdom Metazoa; phylum Chordata; class Actinopteri; order Siluriformes; family Plotosidae; genus Tandanus; species Tandanus tandanus. Next base: position 10,458,324 of record JBCNYH010000009.1, read on the forward strand.
CCAAATATCCTGAAAAGAACAGCAGACCATACTTGTGTGTTCTCTATGACTGTCTGATTTGGATGATCCTGTGCCCAATGTCATTTCAGATTTTTGTTCATGGCTGACAAAAGTGGAACTTGATATGGGTTTCTGCTGTTGTAGCTCACCCTACAAAAAATTTGACATTCTGTGCATTTCTGAGATGCTTTTCTGCTCACCACAGTTATACAAAGTGGTTTTACTGTATGCTTACAGCCCCTGTCACATATGTCACACAACAGGTATTCAACAGTTCAAAAAATTGACAAATTCTTATGACAGTTATGGATGTGACATACAAAACTTGCCTGTAGTGCAATGAAAAATGCTTGTTGTAGAGTTTTGAATTTTTTTTCCTGTTTCATAAGAAATTTTTGACGTCAGTTTAAGTCTTATAATAGACAGATAAATTTCTTACATTGTTGGGTCAACTGATGGGCTCAGAGTTGCATAATTTTCATGTAGTAGTCCTATAATTGCCCTAGATTAAGCCCATAGGACTTCCTTGTATACCCATGTGTATCATACAACATTTTTTCCACAGAGACAGTTTGAAGTGTATGGCAGTCGCACATCAACTGAGTATCACAGAAATATCATACAATAATTTTTTTTGTTTTGCAACAATCATATCACATTTGTATAAACACTGTAGAATTTGACTTACAAACCTAACCTGGCTTATTTTCCCCACAACACATGTACAACACACTGTATATGTGAACGCAATTACTCAGCTTTCAAATCCACCTCACCCAAACCTACACCAGTCCTACACCAGCCCATCGGACTCAATCTTACTTTGTACCATCGTTCTCAGTCTTACCTTGTACCATCAGACTCAAACTTACCTTGTACCATCAGACTCAATCTTACTCTGTACCATCGTTCTCAATCTTACCTTGTACCACCAGACTCAATCTTACCATGTACCATCAGACTCAATCTTACCTTGTACCATCGTTCTCAATCTTACCTTGTACCATAAGACTCAATCTTACTTTGTACCATCAGACTCAATTTTACCTTGTACCATCAGATTCAGTCATACATTGTACCATCAGACTCAATCTTACCTTGTACCATCAGACTCAATCTTACCTTGTACCAACAGACTCAGTCTTACCTTGTACCATCGTTTTCAATCTTACCTTGTACCATCAGACTCAATCTTACCTTGTACCATCAGACTCAATCTTACCTTGTATCATCAGACTCAATCTTACTTTGTACCATCAGACTCAATTTTACCTTGTACCATCAGACTCAGTCATACATTGTACCATCAGACTCAATCTTACCTTGTACCATCAGACTCAATCTTACCTTGTACCATCAGACTCAGACTTACCTTGTACCATCGGACTCAATCTTACCTTGTACCATCAGACTCAATATTACCATGTACCATCAGACTCAATCTTACTTTGTATCATTGTTGTCAATCTTACCTTGTACCATCAGACTCAGTCTTACCTTGTACCATCAGACTCAGTCTTACCTTGTACCATCAGAATCAATCTTACCTTGTACCATCAGACTCAATCTTACTTTGTACCATAAGACTCAATCTTACTTTGTACCATCAGACTCAGACTTACCTTGTACCATCAGACTCAATCTTACCTTGTACCATCAGACTCAATATTACCATGTACCATCAGACTCAATCTTACTTTGTATCATCGTTGTCAATCTTACCTTGTACCATCACTCAGTCTTACCTTGTACCATCAGACTCAATCTTACCTTGTACCATCAGAATCAATCTTACCTTGTACCATCAGACTCAATCTTACCTTGTACCATCGTTCTCAATCTTACCTTGTACCTTCAGACCCAATCTTACCTTGTGCCATCAGACTCAATCTTACCTTGGAGAGTTGCATAAATTTATAGGCGTATAAGAATTTATAATCAAATGGATAGCAAGTATATGTGTATATATGCTGAGATGTTAGAATTCTTCCACAGTCAGCTTTAAGTTGTAGATTTACTTCGATCAGCCATATCATTAAAAACATTATGGCCACTGAGACGTGAAGGGGAATTGGGACAAGAAGTGGGATGTATTGGACAGAAAGTGAATGGTCAGTTCTCGAAGTTGATGTGCTGAAATCAGGAAAAATTTACACGTGCAATGATCTCAGTGATTGTTGTGGGATGTTCCTGGTATGCACTGGTAAGTACCTATCAAGGAAGGTCCAAGAGAGGACAAAAGTGTCATGGGTGCCCAAGGCTCATTAATTGAAGAACACAGTAAATTGCAGCTTGTTGTGTATGCGGCTGCCAAGCTGCAGACCAGTCAGGTGGTGTTAATGTTATGGCTAATCTGTGTATATGTGTTTTTATTGTGATTAAGTGACCTGTGAATAATTAGCCACTTATGAATGCATTCATAGAAAGATTGTCAAACTTTTACTCATATACATCACAATTTGAAAAGCTAGGACTGGCTATTAAGTGTGATTGGTTGTGAGTGCATTGCCCTGCAATGGACTGGCAAGCTGTTCAGGGTGTCCCCTGCCTTTGCCCAGAGTTGGTTGAGAAAGGCTCTAGCCTCCCTGTGACCCTAGTAGGAGTAAGTTTGGCGAATGAATGAATGAATGAAAAAGACTGGCTATTGAGTCAAATGGGCTGCACAGTGGTGTACCTCACAACAAGAAGGTCCTGGGCTCGAGTCCTGGGCTCAACGAGGGCATTTCTTTATGGAGTTTGCATGTTGAAGTGCTGAAGTGGTTCAGCAAATGAGTGAATGAATAAATATTGACTTAAAAGCACATCTGGCAACCAATGGTCAGAAACAATATGCTGTTGACACTAATGTTTCTTCTACATGTTGTTGTGGAGTTCTGGAATTTTGTTGGGGGGGGGGAGGGGGGGGGGGGGGGGGGGGGGGGGGGGGGGGGGGGGGGGGGGGGGGGGGGGGGGGGGGGGGG
>JBCNYH010000009.1:10516532-10538673 GCA_039654325.1 Tandanus tandanus
GTTTAGACCTGATTAGACACAATTTAGTCCTGTTTAGTTGTACATTGAGTGCTGATTTTAGACCATCTTGAGATCTGGTTCAGTCCTAGTTTTTGTAGTTTATTCTGTGTGTAGTCCTAATTTCAGTCCACCTTGTTTGGATCTAATTTAGTTCCAGATTTAGTCCTAGTTTAGTCTTAATTTTTTTAGTCATCTTTGAGCTTGTATCTTTTTATTTATTAAAAAGCATTTTGTTTTTCATCTTTCTGCTGCATGTGCCTGTGTGTGTAACAAGCGATGTGTACACACATTGATAATGCATCCTTAAAATAACAGACGAATAGTGCACCATTGACTTGGGACCAGGTATTTTATGGTAAATCGTTCAATCGCTTTCCGCTGCCTTAGGATAGCAATGCACCAACAATGCATCTGACCACACCTCATTTTACAAATAACACACCCCTGGGTGCTCAGATGGATGCAAGTCCATTTGCTACTTAAAAAAAAAATTTGGTGCTGAATCTGAAAACTTCATCTGAATCGAACTTGAAAAGACTCTTGCATCTCGCTTAGTGCTGCTTTGTGCTGCTTTGAACTGGGTGTTAGATGGCATCCTAGGTGTTCCTTCAGAGGTGAAGACCAACAAGATGTTCAGGTTATACTCTTGATCAAAAGAGTTCCATATTTCCTCCTTTCTGTAGTTAAGAGTTCTTGCTCGAGACAGCCTGAAGAATGCTTTAGGGTTCTAGGTGAAATTGTGACGTCAGGCATTTTGCTGGATCCTCTTGTTTTAATCAGATGAAATTCACCTCTCACTTGGATGCTTTGCTGTCCCACACAACAACCCAAACTCCATGATAACGCAAGCTACACAACCCCTTTGATATTTCCTTCACTTCTGTCCATGCACACACACCCCACCCCCACCCACCCCCCACCCCCCCCAGCCGTCGCTTCATGTACTGTGATTATTTCCATAAGGCTAACTCGACATTAAACACACCAAGGCATCATTAATTGCAGCTTAGGGGGAAAAAACACACAACACAGGGCTCCTGGTTTTCCATAAATCCCTGTGCTTTACTGTGGGGGACGTGGAAATGGCTCTGGTGTGCGTCCGACCACTACAAAGCCCCCTTTACTAAACTCTCAGACTAAACACCTTCCCAACAGGCACTTACGGGCAGACACACCTTCGTCTGGGAACTCCGTGTGTGTTTTCTAAGGCTTGTCAGGCCAGGACAGGCTTTTTGCTTCTTTTTAAGGGGTATTAGAACCGAACCTTGAGGATTTGCTCTGCTGCATGCGTTGAATGGACATGTGGGAAGTCAGGATGATGACAGTGTGTCTGAAGGGTAGTTAATGTGTGCTTGGCGTGTTTGCATTGTTCGACCGCTTTAACTTTTGTGGCGCGTTGTGTTTGCTGTCTGTCTGTTTTCCTCTCCCTCATGCAGGATGGAAGTCATTAAGTTGCGATCACATCTTATCACCCGCTTACACATGCCCTAATCACCAGGTTGTCTTCTCTCTGAAGGCATTGGATTTTCATGTGGAAGAGTTTTTTTCTTTACTGGCAGGAGGAAAATGACATGTGGTGGTATTTTTATGAGAAGTCACTGGTGGCCGCATACAATCTGCTGCACCAGCTATGCCTTCACGATATCCTCCAGTGTAATGAACAATGCCTTGTGAATGCACACGAAGATGTTTGCTTCCAGGCTTAGCTTCTGTTGTGAAAAAAAAAAAAAGATTAGATGCATGTGGAAAAATGTATTGTCTCAATTGATTTTAAATCCTGAGAAAACTGCTGGACTATAGATCACCACACTTTAAAAATATGCATTCATTAAAATGCATAAATCTATTAGCCAATCCAAATGGCTAGCCTGCTAGATACATAACTGCTTGTATACTAGCTCAGATTGGTTACGAGTACATATGTAATTGTGTAAAAATACTCTCTCATTCACTTATTTGCCGAACCGATTAACCCTACTAGCTCATGGTGGCTGGTGGCTATCGCATTCGACACTGGAAAAAGGCGGGGTACACCCTAAACCATTCACACCTCAGTTCAATTTGGAACAGCCAATTAGCCTAATGTGCATGTCTTTGTACTGTGAGAGGAAACTGGAGTACCCGGAGGAAACCACACAAGCACCAGAAAGAACATGCAAACTCCACAGAAATGCCCGAGCCCAGGAATCGAACTCAGGACCTTCTTGCTGTGAGGCAGACGTGCTAACCACTATGCTACAGTGTCATCTATGTAAAAATAGTCTTTATCGTAATGCATATCAGGGATACAGGAAGGCTGCATGCAGACAGGCATATCCAAATAAAAAGCAACAAAGAAGTATAAGAGACTACGTTCTGAAACTTTGCAACAAGATCTAGAAACACGTGGAAGAAAAAGAATTTAAAAAAAATCAAAGGCTAACACAAAACTGGTGAATACAGTAGGGGAACCAAAACCAAAACAAAAGCACATGGCTCCTTTCATCATGTGATTCATGGGACGTGCCTCATTTTTCATCGTTACATTCGTAAAGCTTCACTTGACAGCAACCCAAACAAAATCAGCTGCCTTTCTTTACTTTCTGACTCAACACAGTGTTTATTTGGCTGAAACTTCCGAAGTGCCCAAAGTTCCGAAGTTTCCCTCCGACAATTTGCATATTGAACCTGTTTAGTGACATCACAAAGCGAGGTCATTTATAACCCCACCCCCAGATCCGTTTTTTTTTTTTTCACAAACATGCTGAAAAAGTTCTAAACTAAGGATCACTCTACCAAATTTTGTAAATATGGAACCCGTCCAAGAAGTATTTCAAAATCTTGTTTTCATGTTCAGTTTTTGTTTGGCTTTATAACCGCCCCTGCGACGTACAAATGCAAAACCTCTCCACACCTCACAATTCAACTTGGCAGCAAGCGAATTTTATTCATTGTGCTTTATTTCCTCCTGTTTGATTTCCCTCCAGGTGTTTTTGTTGCCTCATTGTTTTTGCGCGTACTGTTATTGCGACAGTTTGTGCCCAAATCAGCTCCAAGATCCCTTTTGTGTTTGCGTTTAGCCAGCCGTGTGCAGCCTGGCTCCAGCCCAGCTCTGTCATTAGACTTCCTTTGTTTTCTCTCCTCGCCATTCCGTTTGTTTTGCTTCTCCCTCTCTTTTTTCTCCCTCATATTCGGCGCTAAATATTTATACAATTCGCAACTTCCTGTCGAAATCATTTACGCTCCCATAATAGCTCCAGCGCTGGGTTGCACAATGGGAGCTGTCGCGGTCGACGTGGGGGTGTCTCTGATTTCGAAACTCTCAGGGCTCTTTTGTTTTAGGTAAATAGAGATTGAAAGCTCCTCAGCTAGCGATATTGGGTGCCATGTGTTGCAGAAAACAGGGCCTTCAGACATTAGAAGGCGGCGTTGTCATTCACTTTGCAGCTGTAGCTGAGACTTTGGCCCCTTGAGATGTTGGGGGAACTGTGTGTGTGTGTGTGTGTGTGTGTGTGTGTGTGTGTGTGCGCACGCGCGCGCGCGCGTGTGTGTGTGCACGCATATTTGGCCTTGTTCCAGAGGTGACTTTTTAGAAGATTGGGGGGTTTAGTGTTCCCCAGCCGCTTGGTACTGAGCTTGGATGTGTTCATTCCTGTTTTGTTGCTTTACATTGTTGGATATTGGGGTGGGGGAACGACAGGCTAGGGGGCGTGACCATCCATCACATGAGCCAATGTCAGACATCTTTACTTCTGCGCTATTCAAGCATACTATTTAATGGTTTTAATCAAATGTTTTAAACAGTAAGAACCGTGATTTAATGTGACCAAGGAACAAATCATATATTTCTGCCATATGGTCACCCTTTAAAATGCCTCCCGGCCCCCCCAAACACACCTTTGCCACCCCATGTCTAAAAGCCAGACACGCCCCTGAAACAGCATCTCAGGCCCAGCGAGTGTTTAAAGAGCACATTTCTTTTGTCCACTGTGGATTAATTTAACCTTTAACGTGGAGGCAGCAGTTAGTTACGGGCCAAAAAAACAAAATGAAGGAACAGCTTGCAAGTGCTTTTGGCATGTGCCGGAGATCGGCCCATCCAAATAACAGCCCCCTGAAGACAAACACGCGGCCGTGCGCACACACTTTGTCCTCTTTGATCTTGCTTTCTCGTCTGCTTGAGCAGCATGACTGATCTGCGTGTCATCTGTCTCATGAAAATCAAGTGCCCCCCCCTCCATTTTTTCTTGATTTGCTTTTCTCTGTCTCTAAGTAAAAATGTCAGTAGTGGTGGTGGCGATGGGGGGGGTTTGGGAGAGAGAGCATGTCGCCTTTTGTTTTCTCCCACACAAGTTTAGTCTCCGACGATCAGGAGGCACCTCTGACCTTTCGCCGGGCTTTGGCTGGTATTTCGGTTCAAAAGCAGAAAAACAGATTGCCAGGTGGCCGTGAATATGGGTGTGTGTGTGTACTTGTGCGTGTATGTGTGTATTATTTCATCTCCTGTCTTGCTGTGAGCATAGACTCCAGAATCCGTTACAGAGATCGGTTCAACTTGTGATGGATAAACAAACACGTCTTTTGAAGGAAGTGAGCTAAAATGTGCTTCCTTTTTCATCCCGCGCTTTCAGAAAGATGGCCAGCAGCCACAGTTGAGTGACCAAATCAAATCTCAAGCACCAACCTATCCAAGATAAAAACGATTGGATTCTTCCATTCATATGCTTCCTTACTCACATATACCGTATATAAGCAAACAAGTAAAAGCACACTGAGCATTAGATTAGCAAACTAAACAAGCAAGTAACCAGCAATCAGAGACGATCAGAGAAAATCAACTTTTTTCCCTTGCTGTTGTCAAGCGGCGTGTTGCGCTCCAAATAGCATCTGCTCTAATTCATCACCGGGTGGTTATGGATGAAGACATCTGCAGCAGTTCGAGAAGGAGCTAATTGGTGTGCAGCATGGAACAGAAAACACTCGCTGCCATGCTGAGAACTAACACCACATCCTTCAGCATAAATAGATTTCATAATTAAGTTGTGTTTACCTCAAATGTTTTCCCTCGTTTTTTCTTCTAATGGAGGTGCAAGCTCAAGTTGGGATTAAAGGGACGTTTATGGTTGTCTTTGTGTACAAATCACTGTTTTAACCACATGCATATGCATAGCTTATAGCTGCTTTCAATGGCCATTTTATCAGGTACAAAGCAAGTGCACATTGTACACGAACAGGGCATATATTGCTAACTTAGTATCAGATTTGGCAATTATTAGATATCTTTTTTGTAACTTTTTTTTTCTGAAGACTCTAGGATGGTTGTGTGTTTTAGGATTGTTGTCTGGTTGCGGGATATGAAGTAAGTGCACTGACGTTTGCACACCACTATGTATTGAGAACTGAAATACAATGTAGTACAGTAATGCGGATACCTACAGTACAACTAATAACAAATTAGTCACCATCGACAAGGTGGATATTTCTAAATATTGTCAGAACATTGAGCAATATCCACTAGGGTTGAGGTGAATAATTGTTTTAGTATATACTACACAGGAATGTAAAGCCTCGTTCACACATGAAGCGAAAAGCGACCATGCAAAGTCAACGATCATGCACGATACGCGTGATGAGAGGCAACGATAAGCGAAATTTTCTCGCACCACACAAAGTGGGCGGGCGCGGAGTTCAACTGAGCTGAACTTTCACGAGACAAGAGTCAAGTGATTACCAATCAGAGCTTAAAGGTACTGTTGATTGACAGATGCTTCCAAACTCAAGGGTTACACATAAGGTTTCTGTATGGAAGTCATAAACACGAGTTTAAATGTCCCGCTCACATCAACATGGAAGAGCAGCTGATTATTGCCGTGTGTAAATATCCTGTGCTTTATGAATGCACACAGAAATTTTACAATAATAACCTGATACATGATGCCTGGGTCCACGTTTCAGAAATGGTTGGCATGTCAATCAACAGCATGTGTGTCACTTGTCGCTTCATGTGTGAATGCTAACTAAAATAAAATGTTTCGACTGATATCCATCCTGAGTTCCTAGGGTGGATAATTTTAAATTAGTGAAGCAGTCAGATCACCCCATTCCCGTATAGTATTCAAAAAATAAATGTATATTGAATGCTGGTGTTGTTTTTGTACTCAGCAGGTTTGGAGCTGCCGTTCATGATGATGTCACACCCTCTGATTCCTGTAAGCCTGCCCCCTGCGTCAGTCACAATGGCGATGAATCAGATGAACCACCTGAGCACCATTGCCAGCATGGCGGCGAGCGTTCAGGCGCAGAACGACGCGAACCGAATGGCCACCTCTGTTATTAAGGTTAGGAAATCATCTCACGAGCAGTTGTTACACGAATGAGTGCTTTTAAACTAAACATAACAATTTAAGAGTTAAAGAAAGAAAGAAAGTATGTTATTTGTGGAGGTGTAAATGATTAAGGATTAATTAGAAGAGAAACAGATGATCAGGATGAATCAGGTAGATCCAGAAGGCGAGAACAGCCACAGCAGTAGAAGTGTGTCAGGATGATTAGAGCCCGATTGCCTGAGCTGTGAATAAACTGTTCACACTGACGTAGCTATGTGTGCATTTCAGGAGAGAGTGCGAGACAGTCCATCCCCATCTCCATCTCTGGAGGACGGCCGCAGGTCAGGGAGTCACGCATCCTCCAGGCAGAGCAGCAGCGCGTCCAGCTCTCCTGCTCACACTGAGAGCTCGTCTGATCGTCTGCGTAAGTCTGCACACATGCTTCACACAACACTGTAGGCTTTCTCACACTTTTCCAGCCAGCGTGTAACACAAGAGTATGAAACATGCTTAAGCACTTATGCCACCAGATGAGGGACCCAAAAAATCATAATATATAGGTTTAAGCACTGCTTAAAAAAAGTGGAGCTCCCGACAGATATCTTAACTGATAGGTGTCCGAGGCTGGTGTTATAAGAGTAGCGCAGCTCCTTTAAAGAGTGAATCAACTTCAGCCCTTGAGAAAATAAATAAATCTGGCACGGTGGCGCAGTGGCTAGCACGTCCACCTCACAGAAAGAAGGCTTGGTTTTGATTCCTGGGCTCGGACATTTCTGTGTGGAGTTTGTATGTTCTCCCTGTGCTTGCGTGGGTTTCCTCTGGGTACTCCAGTTTCCCTCTACAGTCCAAAAACATGCACAGTAGGCTAATTAGCTGTGCCAAATTGCCCCTGGGTGTGAGTGGTTGTGTGTGTGGTGGCCCTGCAATGGCCTGGTAGGCTGTTCAGGATGTATCCCGCCCTCACCCAGAGTAGGCTGAGAGGGGCACCAGCCTCCCTGCGACCCTAATTAGGATTTAGCGGCTTAGAAAATGAATGGATGTATGATAAATGTCCCCGGCATTTTCTGTCTACGATCTGAAGCGAAAGTAGGAAAGGTTAACACTGAGTTTTCTTTTCACAGACTTTCACTCGCTGAGTTCCCTGTGTATTTGTATCCCCTGTCTTGTTAGTTTAATTATCCATTTAACAAGTACATGTTAACTGGGTTATCAAAGGCTGGCCATGTCTCTCACTGTCTATGGTGAGAGCCATGTAAAAGAACCATTGCTGATTTTTGTCAAGAGTAGGCTGCATAGCCATCAGCGTGTTTCTACCCTGCGATGGCCTGGCGAGCTGTCCAGGGTGTACTCTGCCCCCTAATTAGGATTAAGCGGTTCAGATGAACAAGTTCATGTTCCGTGCAGTTGTTAATGTTTGGTGTTGTTTTGCTCTGCAAAAGTTTGTCATCTGAGTTAAACTGTGTGTTTTTAATTCTGAGTGAGTCTGAGCTTTGGTGTATGAGCCTTTTTTTTTTTTGAGTTTCAGTTTCGTTATGAATAATAAATCTGCTTTTTTTATTAGTAACATGGCAGCCTTATTAGGTTTCCTGTGGGGGTACAGGCACAGGGCAACATCCAAGACATGTTCCATGCCTATGGGGCTCCGCTCAGGATCTCCGCTGATAAATTGTACATACTTAGAAAATGTTGTCCTTTTTTTCACTAAAAATTTTCATCTAAAATCTAAACAACGTAAATAAAAACATGAAATTGCTATAAAAAAAAGTCACTGTCTTATATATACTTTTTTAAGCCACATTTCAGCTGCACTCCACACACGTCCACTCACACAGCACTTGGGAAATGTGCTTTTATGATAATGTGGCGACTCAGGCGCACACTGCAGCCTCACAAGTGTGCCAGGCTTTTAGCATTAGGTATAAGATGATACCATATAATCTGCTGAAAGGAAAACTTTCATTGAATCTGAATCTTACTTTAGGAGATAAAACTGCATGAGCACATGTCAAGCTTTCTGCTTTTATCATCTCGACTAATACACTAATATCAAAGTTCTATCTTGAGTAACTGATCCAAGCCTATGACCTCAAAACAGTGCAGCACGTCTGTAGCTGTGCTTTAAATCCTATTTTTTAAAAATCAGATTTCAAGTGGACAACGTTAAAGCACTTATAAGACATCCTACCCAGGTGTCTGGTTTCGTGATTGGTTTAGCGGTTGTCCACAGCTAGATTTGATTTTCAGCTTTATTCGGGTTAAGATGACTAATTTCTGGTCAAAGTTTGAGGGAAATTCAGAGTGATGTTCAAATATCATGTTAAGGGTAAACTTGGGAAGAAGGTCATGTGATTGAGTTTAAGTCTTGAGTAGATATATGAAGTTCTGTTATAACTTTTTCTTTGATGGCTTTTTCACATACATCAACACAGAATAGAAATATGTTTTATTTATACTGCGTTCCATTTACCTTGGAAGTCAGAGGTTGGAGCTGGGAATGATGTCACATCTAAGTTGACAATGTTCCTGTACAACAAGTCAGAAAAGTAATACCAGCAATTAGCAATACCCAGTTTTAATCTGGTTAGCCACTGGTATTCATTGGTCGCAATGCCATTTGAAAAACATCACAGTTATCTGTATTTTGCATATACAAACACAGTACCATGTCGACATATAGAAGATGGACAGTACTAGGTGATATGACTGATTTAATGAGACACTTATAAAACAGAAGTGCTAATAAACAATGTTATTACAGCTTTCATTTATTGTTGTTGCACACGGCAGCCATCTTGCATTTAGCTGTCGGAGTAGATAAGGTTCCACCAATTTTCTGAGTCAGAAATCCAACTTGAGTGGTGATTCCATTTAAAACATCCACATATGGACTCAGAAATCCAGACTTCCTAGTACTAATGGAACGCACTATTACTTATCCCAGAACATGTTTACACTTCCTGAATACTTTCACCATTTTACCTGCAGCTGTGCATCAGAATGGCCTTTCCTTGGGTCATGCTCTCTTAGGCTTGTCTCCCAATGCACCCCCAGGACCAAAAGAGGGCGATCTGGCAACCCAAGACGCTGGTCACGACTCCAGGAGGACGCATGCAGAAAAGGGTGAGACATTTTATATTACTTCATGACATTTTACTGAAGTAAGATTACTACATTAATATGATTATCCTGATATTGTTCTAAGTACGAAGTTAGGAGCATTCCAAATGACATCTGCTGGTACCAAAGTCATCTCTATTTTAATCAGTAACTAGTCAGAAGAATGGTAGAAAAAGCTCTGGCTAGGAAGCTGAAAAGTTCTATGGTGTTTATGTACAGTAATGTGTTTGTGTATTGTGAATACAATGCATTCTGGGTATTATGGTGGCTGGATACTGATTGCCCTTAACACGTCTAAACATTCTGTAATACGGAATACAGCATAATATTATTAATTCTATCACAGTGTATTTCTGGAAGAATCACACTGCAGAGTAACTTGCAATTTGGTCTATAGCTAGATAAATAAACAATTGAGGTTTTTGTGTTAGGTGTCACAAAGGCTGAGAATTTTTTAAATATTGATATTAATTTAAAATTTTGCATTTCCCCTTTTTGAAATTCATCACTCACTCATTTGCCGAAGCGCTTAATCCTATTAGGGTCGCAGGGAGGCTGAAGCCCATCTCAGCTGACACTGGGGGAAGGCGGGGTATAACCTGAACATCTCACCAAACCATCACAGGGCAACACACACAACCATTCACACTCACATACACACCAAGGGTCAATTTGGAACCGCCAGTTAGCCTAATGTGCAAGTCTGTGAACTGTGGGAGGAAACCGGAATACCCGGAGATAACCCACGCAAGCATGGGGAGAACATGCAAACTCCACACAGAAACGCCCTCGCCAAACCCGGGACTCGAACCCAATACAGCTTCTTGCTGTGAGGCATACATGCTAACAGCCCTTTTTTGAATTAAAATAATTAATATGTTAATTTAAAAAAAGGACTGTGTCATGACTTATCCATTATTACTTCTCCAAAATGTAATGGAGATTAAATACATCATGGTAAAACTGTGACTTCTTGCTTCTGATTCTCTTTGTCAATTTTAAATTCCCTGTAGATGTTTCTCTGTCCGTTCTTGCTGTGTTGTTTTGAATATGCCTGTATTTCATTTATTTACACGTTATTAAGTCTAAAACACAGTTAATTCTTTTAACCATTAAAAACTAAGGGAGTGTAAACTTTTGCATTCAATTATACAGAACAGTGCCGTAAAGCTGATCGTGAGCCACAATTGTGCGCTTGAGCCTCACATACTTATCTATATTCTTCTCCTGATTATTCTGGCATTGTCTATAGAGCACCACAGCAGCAGTATGAAGAGCAGACCTGTGAACGATCCCCTGATGTGCTTTAATGCAAATTAAAATTCGTTGTGTTTTCTCTTCGCTCATGCATGGGGTCTCAGAACGCGTGTTCCGAGAACAAAGAAAATCAATGTGCTCGCTCACAATTCTATGAAAATAATCCATTAGGGTGGGAAAGAGAAGGCAGCGGGGCTAAATTAGTTAGCGATTTGCGAAGCGTGAATTAATGAACAAGCTTTTTCCTCCCCCTCTCCACGTCCTCCTCCCTTCTCCTCCTTTTTCCCCAGCTCTCCTGGAGGTGTAATTTTCTGTAATAACCTCCCAGAACCCTTGTTTGGTTTCTGCATTTGAAGGCTTTCATTAGCTTAATGAGGACTTTTGCAAGGGCGAGTAGTCAGCACAAATTTCTCATCGCGCCACGATACCTCCGGATCAGCTATGCTGCTGTGTGTGTGAGTGTGTGTGTATATATGTATGTGTGTGTGTGTGTTAGCGGTGGCAGTGGGCTGGACCGACTTGTAAGTTTATGAGTTAGAAGAACCTCCTAAGGTTTGCTTGGTGCGAGTTGAGAAATGGCCGAGATGGTACACAAGATGCTCGAACAGCAATATCATTTAGCGGAGGCGTCGCTAAAAGATGAGCTCTAATAAAAGTCACGTCGGAATAAGGTGTAAACGATGATGAGACGGGCCGCAGTGCATTAGATTAATGAGAACCAGAATTGCTCTCTCGTTCTCTCTCTCTCTCTCTCTCTCTCTCGTTTTCTCTCTCTCACTCTCTCTGAGTGAGATGAGCACTCTGTGATAAACAGACACTCGTCAGGCATGACCGACTGACGAGCTGAAGCAGGTAATTGAGAAGCTGTTTCATTTGTAACCAATATCCACGATCTGCTCATCATACCTAGACCCAATGCTCTAGAAGAGCTGAGGTGTAACGAGCTGTAGCGAATAACGACAGCACATATTAGCACATAATTTGTTTTGATCACAAATTATTTGCACGTCTGCACCATAAACGTCTGACCGAATGGAGAGCACATATACAACTTGTACATTCATACAGTCTTTATGGGAGAAAATGACATTTTCTAGTGTTCTTTAGATCTAAGGTTTATAAAGGGTATGACTGGGCACCCTACATAAAGAATGCTTTCTGTAAGAATATAGAATATAAAAATGCATCTTTATTGTGGTTTCAAGTTGTTTGAAGGTCATATGAAAAGGAAGTTTGATTTAGAATGAGATTAGAAGATGTACCCTGAACACTGAAATTACTTTCATAATGTTTTAACATTTTTCTGTAGTTGGTTATTTGGATCATGTCTTACCTTGGGTTCACTCTGGGGCACGATGTCCACAATCTCCAGAATTCAAAAAAACATGGAGCTCCATGATTTATGAGCACGCTTGGAGTACAATTTGGGTATAAGAAGTAGCAGGGTGCATCCAAGAGAAGAAACTTGAAGGAATAATTTTTCTAAGTTCATCACGATCCCTTATGATGGCGCATCAAGGTCTGTTACGCTCTGTTAAGGTCTGTTAAGCTCTAGTGCATTCTACTACGATTCCCACATTCTATCACAATTGGCGTCAAATCGTAATACATCGTTAGTACATTACGAAAAAATTTTAGTCAAAAATTTTGTGGCGATCATCACAAATCCACCAAGTTCCCTCAAGATCATCACAATTTTATCCCACGACCCCCTACACTCCTCAGGATTTTCTCAAACCGTGGAGATCTTGGACATTGTGCCCCCAGTGTAAACCCCTAGTTAGTGTCTGGTTTTCAGCAAGATTTCTAAATGCATTGTGTGTGGCATGGTGGCCTCACAACAAGCAAGTTCTTTGTTCGAACCTGCTGGTCACCTGAGGCCTTTGTGTATGGAGTTTGCATGTTCTTCACATGTTCCCTGGTTTCCTCGCAATCCTCCCCGGTTTCCTTTCACAGTCCAAAAAGCCTAGGGCCCACATAATCAGAATAACTTCACGGTAGAGGAAAGAACACAATTTAAAGCCTTCCAGGGGTCAACCAGTATCATCCCATAAGTATTCCGGACACTTCCATCAGCTTTCATTCATAGAAAGTTTGGTCATGTTGAAATTACTGTGCAGGAAGGTCCTGGGTTCATGTCCCATGCTCTGTGAGGGCATTTTTTGTGTGGAGTTTGCATGTCCTCCCTGTGCTTGAATGGGTTTCCTGCAGGTTCTCCAGTTTCCTCCAGCAGTCCCAAGACATACAGATTAGGCTAATTGGCTGTTCCAAATTACCCCTAGGTGTGAGTGTGAATGGTTGTGTGTATGTTGCCCTGCGATGGCCTGCCAAGCTGTTCAGGGTGTACCCTGCCTTCACCCAGTGTCGACTGAGAAAGGTTCCAACCTGCACATGTTTGGCAAATGAATGAGAAATTACTAAATTAATTAAATTACCATGGGTCAAGCACTGAATTAGTTCAACTGTTGCAGCCACAAATCCATCAGGTATACATGGCTTACTAGATGTTGCCATAAATTTCCATGGAGGTAAAAATCTACGTCACAAATGCTTGGTAGTTATTGCTACAAGACATGATTTATGCGGATACTTGCATTTCACAAGCAAGTGTTTATTTCTTCCACACATAATTTTATATAGGTCATGGAATGGCCACGGTAATCCCAGCTATGGTCCTCAGGTATCAACCGTCTGTGTGAGATCTATGCTGAAGCCATGCGGAGTAGGATACTAAATTGTCCATAGGTGTGAATGTGAGTGTGAATGGCTGTCTGTCTCTTTGTGTTAGCTTTGAGATAGTCTGGCAAGCTGTCCAGGATGTACCCTGCCTCTCGCCCAATGCCAGCCGGGATTGGCTTTGGCCCATCCACGACCTGCAATGGATGAAAAATGAATGAGTCGTAAATGCAATTTAATTTTTCTAAAGTAACTTAGTTATTTCTATGTAATGCACAATATTTTGTCTTCTGCACTGCAGTATAAAGGACACTGTTGAAAGGTCAGTGCAGCCCAAGCAGTTCTCTTGGTTGCTTGATTTGTTATTGGTTATGGATTCAAATTCATCTGCCGAAATTATCCCAGTTTAACTTGATGCCAATTTTTTATTTGAGTTTTGTTTGGTTTCTCAATTCTAACAATGCAAAGCTGTCAATTTGGTCCAATTCCTATGGATCACTGATGCTATGCTATGATCTAGTGTACTGATGTCCTATAAGAATCCCAAGAAAGCATGATTCAACAGTAGGGATCAGCCAATCAGGTAAAAAAAACAAAAAAAAAAACAATACTCACCCCACTGAAGAGATTGCCTTTTGGTTTGAGAGGGTATCTATTTCTGCTTGCAGGTTCCTTGGAATAAGTTCTAAGTTAGAAAAGCACTATCCCCTAAAATGTAAGGATGTTTTACAGTATAAAAGAGAACCATTTACCATTCAACGGTTATCGCAGTGAAAGCAGGACCTCTTTGACCTTGCTTTCAAATGAATCTTTAGGGGGCAGAACTACAAGTGTCAAAATCAGGAACCTTCCATCTTTCTCAAAGATGGCTAGCCTCAAAGACGTCCATCATCCTCGTCAGTCCGCTTGGGCTCTGCCGATTTTTCACCGTAATGCCGACTGCAGCGGACTTTAGCACAAAAAAGTTCATTACCCTCAGGAATCCGAGCAGAGACAGAGAGAGTGAGGAGATGACCTTGGTTTGAAGAGGACTGCTTATGATCAAACAGGCTTCTAGTTTGTGCTGCTATGAAAGAAAAAAAATAATACTATGAAAAGATCCATCAGATTTCATTGAGGAGCGGCCGGTGCTAACTCAGCACTGATTGTCCCTGTGGGGGCACCGTAGTTCAGTGGCACGGCGTGAGGTTTTTTCCCGCTGAGTGCTCCAGCGGCCCACGCCGGCATTCCGCTAATCACATTCCTCCAGATGCCTGGCTTTTTTAGCCAGGAGAGCAGTAAGGGGGGGAAGAGAGATGGATGAGGGAGCAAGAGATGGATTGTTTTTCATCTTTGAAACACCTTGGACGTGACAGCGGGCTTCACTCTCCTGCCAAGATGGAGAGATCGGATAAAGATGCTTTGGTCAGCTAAGTGGGGGGAGGGGGGGCGTAAATCTAATCAGCCTTCATCACATAGCGGGCAGAAGGTGAGATTTTGAGCACCTGCTCGTTTAAATGGATGCTGTATGGCATTATATGTACTTAAAACGCACTGCGGCCAAAAAGCCACACCGGGAATTTTTAACATGGGTTTTAAAGTGAAGGACGTCCAAGAATAGATGGCGATAAAGTGGGTATGCGGTGGAATGAAGAACAAGTAAGTGACTGATACTTGAGCTGATAGAGTCAGATATGGATGGACAAATGGACAGAGAAACTGAAACAGCCATAGAAATAGACAGGGACAGCTAAATCTACTCTAAAAGGAGGGGGAAATGCCAGAGTGAACCAGAGAGGGTGAAAGTGAGACGTAGCAGTTAAATCCGGTCCAGAGTTTCATTAACTGGCTTCCATTAAATATTTCCTGTCACCCGCAACCCACCCCTGTAAAAATAGCCTGTGCTCTTTATAATCACCACTCAAACAGTCCAACACAGAAGAGATAAGTGGAATATTTTTAAGCACGGAACGTCTCAGTGCAATTAAAAGTGCTCACATACTGCGCCATGCCTAATATCCCGTATGTCAAAACTGCTGCTTCGACAAAACTGTGTTGAAAGTGACTTATTCGACAAAAACTTAAATCTGACATGAAGCTGTGTTTAAAGACGAGGATACGCAGCTGCATATGGAAGCAGTCCTGAGGCTGCAGCAGCGTTGCAGATAATCCTGTCAGAAAGCTGAATTAATGAAACACTTCTCGGCTTGCACAGATCTGGAGCTGAAGCAACGTATACTCGCCGTCCATTTTATTAGGAACAGCCTGCAGACCTGCACATCTCAGAAAGCACCAACACACTATAGCCTGCAAGTCCTCTTTTTGCTCGATAGGATTTGTTTTGCTATTGTATTCCAACTAATTCAAGGGTTAAAATGGCCTGAGATGCTTTTCAGCTCAACGCAGTTGTAAAAAGTGGTTATTCAAATTACTATCGTGTTCCTGTCAGCGCAAACAAATCCCTTGTTTTTTTCCACTATAGATGCAGTTGTATATGAAAATCCCTGGATCAACATTTTTTGAAACACATCATCAAGCCCATCTTCCATTTACACCCATGCCAAAGATATAGTCACTCAGATGCCATTTTATATTTGCATGACTGGCTGATTGGATAACCACAGTGTGATTGGTGAGAGTATATTTATAGTGGATATAAATACATCTAACAGTTATCAGTGTAGCACCAAGCTGGCTATCAGTCATATCTGACGAGATTGAGTGGATTTATTCTATCCACACCCACTGGACTGTGAGAAATTAAGCTTTTTTCCCCCCAAATGTTTAAATAATTACTAGATCATCACAGCTTTCCGGGCTATGTACCTCATGCTAGGGTTTTCTTATAGCCTAGTGCAGACACCAACCCACTTACTGCACTATTGTCATCACACCTCTAACGATAGCCCCTATCCTGGTCACTGGTGAGAAAAAAATGTCTAATTCTTGAAAATAATAATAATAATAAAAAACGTTCTTAATAGGGTGGCACCGTGGCATAGTGGCTATCACAGATAAAAGGTCCTGGGCTTGAGTCCTGGGCTCAGGCATTTCTGTGTGGGGTTTCCATGTTCTCCCTGTGCTTGCGTGGGTTTCCTCTGGGTACTCTGGTTTTCTCCTACAGCCCAAAGACGTGCTTATTAGGCTAATTGGCTATTGCAAATTGCTCCTAGGTGTGAGTGTGAGTGTTAACGATTGTGTGTGTGTTGCCCTGTGACGGTCTAGCAAGCTGTTCAGGGTGTACCCTGCCTTAGCCCTTTGGCTGAGATAGGCTTCAGCCTCAATGTGACCATAGTAGAACTAAGCAATTTGGCAAATTAGTAAATGTGAGTGAGTGTTCTTAACCTCAAATACAGTCATTCCAAGTCTTGTTGCTTTTAATGGAATTAGTCTACAATAAACGTAAAAGCCAGCCGGCTAGGGTTTGCTCTTAGCCTAGCATAGACTCATACCCGCTTGCTGTTTTTTCTGCAATTACCTAGCTACTAATGGTACATGAGCTCATATCCTAGTAGTAAATTAGCCAATCAAAACGCATGATTGCCCGCACCCAGTGAGTATGGATAGAATAATAATTGTTAGCTTTATACTGGATTGCATATAGATTGAACCTTAGACTGTAACATAGCATCCTAAATTCATGCCTACTTTCTCCACTTTGCTTCTCCACTCCAATTTGTTTTCAAAGGTCTGTATCTGCTATCCAAGTAAAGCATTAGCCTGCAACCAAGCATTTATCCAAATAATAGGAATAAAGTGGATATTGTTCATAAATGTGGCCTTTAACAATCAATAAGTGTTTGTAAGAAAACTTTGAATACATGGTGTATGTGAATAAGTTTAGGCTTTGTCGATAATATTCTTACTCAATAAATACCAATTTTTCAAAAAAAAAAATTGAACATTGTGAGGTATTCAGTGAAGAAAAATGTTTTCCTGAATTGCCCTGTGATGGATTGGCGAGCTGTCCAGGGTGTACTCTGCCCTTGCCCAGAGTCAGCTGAGATGGGCGACAGCCTCTCCGCAGATAAATCGGTTCAGAGAATGAATGAATAAATGAGTTATTTTCTGAATTAATGGGATACTGCCAAACAAAAGATGCTTGCATTTCCCTCTTGAGAGCTCAAGAGGAAGCAAACTTCACAAAAACAGAGCCGAATTTTAATTTTTCCTGAAAAATCGTCTTATTGTTTCAGAAAAACAAAGCTCAATGTTTTTTAGCTACCCTGAAATGAAAACCAAAGTTTTCTTTCTTTCTTTATTTTTTTTTGTAAAATCTTTCTCCAGCTTTTTCTGGTGTTGTTAGGCTTCTAAATATATTTATTTGTCTAGAGTTAAAATTACTTTTAACTTTTAAATATTTCTTTCCTTTTGTCATTTTGTGCCCACTTTCATTCTAAGACAGTTTTACCTTTTATGGAGTTTTGTGGGTGGAGCTAAATGCAAATGAGCTTTATTGTGCATAATCTTTGCACTGTACAGGTGCTTCATCAATATACTGTATATGTATATTTCTGTATATGTGTGTGGTTGTGATGAGAAACAGCACAAATGTTTGTCAATTTGCCAGAAATTCTTAACATACTGAGACATACTTAAAACAACTTTACTAAACACATCTTCGCTATGAAGATCTTAAAACCTAAAAGCTGGGTTTAAAGCATTTTTCACAAGTTACCATCACCATATGGTTGTACAGTACTCCATGCATTAGTCACATTTGTGTGTTCCCTTGTTATGATTAGCATAACAGTGAAACACAACTTGTTGCTAAGTCTATTCTGTCCTAAACATACGGTGAAACAGCATTATTTATGCGCATGGTTTGGGTGAGTGGCCGGGCCATATGGGCAGACGGGGTTATGGAAATAAAGCAGCTGTGTTTTCGAACAGAAAGTCACCTTCCCCCTCCTAACACCACTTTTTATTAGCCTGCATAGAGTCGGTTATTATAGGTACATGCACACAGGACCCTGGATGAACAGAGCCTGTGTACTGTGTAGCATTTGACAAAAAAGTATGATGGAAGGCTCTTTTTTTTTCTTCTTTTTTACAGTCGTGTTGATAAATGTGCTGGGCAATCTCTGGGCTGTAAAAGAAGCACTCAACAGCTTTGAAAGCATGCAGCTACGGAACAGCAGGCATGTTATTGAGATCACTGTCATCTCATGACTTATTATCATGCTTCTTTGATAGATCTATTACACCATGTTTGTTATAAAGACATTCTTGTGAGCTTTGTGATTATATTATTGGTTTAATAATGTTTCGGCATTATCTAGATTTTGCTAAACAGAAATCAGTCAGCGATGTCACCATGCACATGAACAGCTATGAGTCCATATTAAATACTGGCATGCTGTATAATTAGTTACATTTGCTAAACATCAGAGAAAAGTACAATACTACGACAAATTCCTTCTCGCTACAGATCCGTAATAACTGTTGCCCCTGGTTAACCTGGTTCATACCATAAGGCCTCATACATTAGCAGACCCTTTGAAGTGCCTGAAGTCAAGATCAAGGCTTCGGCCTGATCAAAAACAACTCATGCGCACTGCAGTGTGTGTCCGCCTCGACTGCTGCTATAAGAGCAGGTCTCAGATCAGCGCTGCTGTAATTATCAAGCATCCAAAACTTTACGACTGATGCGGGTATAAAGTATGCCTCAAAAGCTTTTTTAAAAAGTTTTTTGAAAACTTTTTGAAAACTATAAATGAACATTTAAATATATAAATATCTAAAATGTTATTTAAAAAAAAATAATTAGACAATTAAAAGGTAAAGGAACACAAGCTTGTTTGCACTTTTATGATACCCATAAACTTTAAATATAAATATGTACAGAAAAAAGGATTCACTCCACACACCTACACAAACACTCCTTTTTATAAATTGGCACTTATATAACTATAATTATTATATTACTATAATAATTGCTCCCTTACTAAAACAGTGATCCACCTCAGGCTTTGTGGATGTCCCTGAATTGAACCATTGTTAAATAATTATTATTTATAAAGAAGATTATTTGAGTAATATAAATGCTGTATTTATGTATAGATCCTTTTGATATTTAAAATGGGAAATTTTCCTATACATCACTTAGTGAAGTTTTTAAATGGCCTCTTTTAAATGTCTTTCATTTGCGTAGAGCCAAAAATTACATTAGGAACCAACCCTGTTCCCAAATTGGAGCTCACAACATGCTGCATTGTCTTAATTTGCATACTGGAATCTGATCAGCTCTATATTTTATGAGATATTAACACTTGCATGTCACCTTTTATGGACACACAAGCATATTGGACAACATTAAGGATTTGGTACATGTCATGTAATGTCATTTTATTACCAACATTTTTCTTTATTAGGGCCACACCGAGGCTGGAGCCCATCCCAGTCAAACTTGGGCAAAGGCAGGGTACACCCTGAGTTCACCAGACCACCACAGAGCCAACACACTCACAACCATTTACACTCACATTCACACCTGGGGCAATTTGAAATGCCCAGTTATATAAATGTGCATGTCTTTGGACTGTGGGAGGAAACTGGAGCACCTGAAAGAAACCCATGCAAGCACAGGGAGAGCATGCATAATTAGTTACATGTTAATAATGTTTTCATAAATGTAGCCCAGAATTATGGATGTAAACAAATCAGGATATTCTTGTACTTGTAATTAAAGGTTCTTGGTTAAATAACCGTGACAAAAACAATCTTTCTATTATGACAAGGTTGCACTGTCAAACTCCTCCAAAGAGGATTTAGTCATTAAAACATGTTTTATCATTTCATAGTAAGTATATATAATATATAATAGTTTAGTTCTTATACTATTTCAGAAATATTACTAGAACCTGAAGGTCCAGCAGCAGCAGGTGGATTACAGTCATTCTTACAGATATACTTTGGTCCAAGTCATAATAAGAGCAGATTTGAGATGGCTCTGTGCAGAAGTGATGGAAATTTACGGTGTGGAGGCCAGAGGTGGAAAGAACATGCTGACTCTCAGTAAACGATCGAGCTGACATTTATTCAAGCCGAGTGACACGGGCCGCATTAGAAACACAAAGTAGCTTTGATGTGCTGTAACGACCTTGGAGTGTTATTAGACCTGTCTGGCACTCGGCCATAAAGACGCACAGCTGAAATGCTCAGCTCTGCATATAGAAACTTGCTGTTTCAGAGGATAAAGTGTTTGTAAGTAAGTGACACTCTGTTTGTTTGTGGCTCTGGGTTCATCTACAAAGTACCAGCGATTTTTGCTTTGTGGTGTAACCTGAGTTTTACATTAAAATTGTATCAGTTTCATGGATTGGATCTACTTACATAGTTGCTTTGGAAATATGACACTACCTAAGGAATAAATCTTAAATATCTTCTGCAGGGGAACCCCTTAATAGTACAGAGAGTTCGAACCTTTAATCAACCAAAATCTCTTAAGTAATGACCATTTCTAAGGCTGTAATTCATAATGTAAATCATTGTTTAAGTAAGATGTGTTATCGGTTTATCACAAACCTGGATTATTCAACAATGAGCTCCTTAGCTGAGCTGACAGATTGATACAAGAGCAGACTAGGTATTACACAATCTGTAAAAAATTATAAGACAAGTCTAAAATAGTAATGACACTACACAAGACAGGGAGATAACTTCACAAAGTGACACTGAGTATTTAAAGCCAGTAGTATGATTACAAACAGGCTTGTGTCCTAAGCAATCAGGAGACTCTGAACAGGCACAGGAGCTTGACAAGAGGTCATGTGATGAGGTCATGGATGAAGGATTATAAGGGGTTGTAGTTCGATTTGACACAATCCTTGAACGAGGCTCCCGGAGTTTCCCAGCAATTGGGCAAAGGGCTTTAAAATATAGTTATCTAAGCTGCATGACAAACATAGCTTGTAAACTCAAGTACACTTTTTTTCTGTATTTGTATATTGGAATTTAATTGGCTCCTGGAATTTATGATGTAATAACAAATGTTTAGCCTGTATTTTGATGGATGCACTAATGTAAAAAGGTGCAGACTAATTTTTGTCAATAGGTGGAGTAAAAAAATGCAGTTAGTGGAGTCATAAGTAGCTCTTCAAAGCTGCAAAACAAAAGTAGTTCACTGCATTGGAAGTAAATATTATGTTAGACAGAAATATTAAATAGTAAGTATTAAATAGTGCTACCAAACTGTGAAATGTAATTATTATTTTTTTTGCAAATATATTACAATATGAATAAAAAAATTGGACTAGGATTTGGAATAGGATATTTTGAAATGATTATAAGAAACAGAAATGATTATAATCCTCAGTCATGATAGAAAAAAAACCTAACCAAAACAACAAGATGGAAATGGTTGTGACTCGTTTCAAGCTACAGTATTTGATGATGACAGTTTTTTTCAACAACTTTTTTTTTTTCGAAACACGGAAGTAATGTTTTTTCTTTTTCTTTTTTTATAATTAGACAGTTTTTTTATTTTAATGGACTACAGATCTACAGCTAACCAGCTATAGACTATAGAAAAACACTGAATTATATTTCATTACACATGAATGTAAATTTTAATAAAATAATTAACAACTGTTGTTATTATATAGAAATGATAATTATAAAATAATTAAGAATCTGAGATCTTTATATATTTTTTATCAGTTTATTAAAATTATTTTATATAATTTAATTAAATTTAATTATTATTATAAAATTATTATTTATTAGATTAGAAAATAAGAATAGGTTGGTTTAAACAATGGTGGCTCAGTGGTGGTTTAGTGGTTAAGGGTCCAAAGGTTGGGTGT
>JBCNYH010000009.1:10579389-10589492 GCA_039654325.1 Tandanus tandanus
ATCTATCTATCTATCTATCTATCTATCTATCTATCTATCTATCTATCTATCTATCTATCTATCTGTCTGTCTGTCTACCTGTCTGTCTGTCTATCTTTCTATCTATCTATCTATCTGTCTGTCTGTCTGTCTATCTATCTATCTGTCTACCTATCTATCTGTCTATTTATCTATATATCTGTCTATCTATCTCTATCTATCTGTCTATCTATCTATCACCCATCTGTCTCTCTATCTATCTATCTATCTATCTATCTATCTATCTATCTATCTATCTATCTGTCTATCTATCTATCTGTCTATTTATCTATCTATCTATCTGTCTCTCTATCTATCTATTTATCTATCTGTCTCTCTATCTATCTATCGCCCATCTGTCTATCTATCTATTTATCTATCTGCCATCTATCTATCTATCTATCTATCTATCTATCTATCTATCTATCTATCTATCTATCTATCTATCTATCTGTTTCTGTCTGTCTGTCTGTCTACCTATCTATCTATCTATCTATCTATCTATCTATCGCCAATCTGTCTATCTATCTATCTATCTCTATCTATCTGTCTGTCTGTCTGTCTGTCTGTCTGTCTATCTATCTATCTATATGTCTCTCTATCTGTCTCTCTATGTCTATCTGTCTATTTATCTATCTGTCTATCTATCTATCTATCTATCGCCCATCTGTCTGTCTATCTATCTATCTATCTGTCTGTCTGTCTGTATGTCTCTCTATCTATCTATCTATCTATCGCCCATCTGTCTATCTATCTATCTATTTATCTATCTGCCATCTAGCTATCTGTCTATCTATCTATCTGTCTGTCTATCTATCTATCTATCTATCTATCTATCTGACTGTCTGTCTGTCTGTATATCGGTCAGACTATCTATCTATTTATCTGTCTATCTATCTATCTATCTATCTATCTATCTATCTATCTATCGCCCATCTGTCTACCTATCTATCTATTTATCTATCTGCCTTCTATCTATCTATCTATCTATCTATCTATCTATCTATCTATCTATCTATCTATCTATCTATCGCCCATTTGTCTATCTATTTATCTATCTGCCATCTATCTATTTGTCTATCTGTGTATCTATCTATCTATCTATCTATCTATCTATCTATCTATCTATCTATCTATTGCCCATCTATCTATCTATCTATCTATCTATCTATCTATCTATCTGCCATCTATCTATCTATCTGTTTATCTATATATCTGCCATTTGTCTATATCTATCTATCTATATTCCATCTGTCTGTCTAACTATCTATTGTTGTGGCAAAAAGTGTCCAGTTCACAACGCAAGAGATCCAGATTAATTTTTCAGGTGTTTATTTAGCCTTTAGGAAAAGAAAAGCATACAATCAATCACACAAAAGAAGTTGTTCCGAGAAAGGACCTCGGACCCCGTCTACCATCCTCTAGCTCTGATTGGACACCCAAAGTTCCTCCTCACGCCCATGACTAATTCCTATACGCTGAGTGGTCCATCAAGACCCCTCCTTTTATACCTTCAAGTTCACCATCTTTTTGGTTTGCCACCATTAATTTCTGGCATTACACTCGCTTAGATTGTTTATTTTAGGCTTATCACTATGTTGAGGCGAGCTTAGCAAAAAAAAAAAAAAAAAAACCCAAATGCTTCACTGTTTCTTAACCCTGTAGTTACCGCCTGTATTTGGGTGACCTGGAAGATCTTAGCTCAACACCATCTGGTCGAGCTCCCAGAGCTAAGAACATTGTGTTGTCATCGAGCAGTTCTTGCACAGAGTGGGATGGAAGAAAATAAAATAATCTTACACTCACTTCAGTGAATTAACTCCTCATGCAATAGTCACATAAATCATCCGATAATCAAATAGTGCAGTAAATCATACAATTGCTCTTCTATAGGTATAATCATTAACAATTTAAATATTTTTTCATTAGGGATGACTTCACTGGACAGTTCTCCATTTCAGAATTACAAATGCCTTTAAATAAAGGGAATATGATCACTCATTCCAAAGATATTACAATTTCTGTGTCCATTTTCATATTCATGTTGATGCTGTTAATGATCAATAATTTTTTCGAGTACTTGATAGGGAAGTCCAGCAATTTGCATAAGATTTATGGAGGACCAAATATATGACATTATGACATTTCAGACCAGCAGGTCACAGGCCTTCTTCAGTTCATGGGTCCAAAACACACAGCGCCCCCAGTGGCGCCGGACACCCCTGATTTTTTCCTCCACCCTATCTATCCGTCTATCTGTCTATCAATCTATCTGCCATCTATCTGACTATCTGTCTGTCTATCTATATACCTATCTATCTGACTATGTATTTATCTGTCTGTTTATCTGTCTGTTTATCTATCATCTATCTGTCCATCTATCTATCTGGATATTTATCTATCTGTCTATCTACCTGACTATCTAGTTATTGTCATGGCAGACACAGTTCAATTCACCAAGAGACGTAGGTCCAAAATCAAGAACAATTTTATTCAATCAGAGTGAAAAATCAGCAAAATCAATGTTTAGCAGTTCCGTGCTGCAAGTGTGATCTTCAAATGAGCATTCGAAGACCCCAAACCCCTCTAGAGCAAGAGCTTTCATACCCTAGTCAGCTCTGTCTTACAGTTTGCCACCATTAATTCCTGGCCTACTGGAAAAGACAGTGGCTGAGAGACTGTTTACTCCAGGCTTGTTGCGGCTAAGTTGGTGACCTTGGTTCATTTTTCCACTCATCTCGAATGCGCAGCGAGAGGCCTCAGCAGAAGGCATTCATTCAGTCATGGTGTTTCTTCTGTGCTCTGTAGCTTTGCGCTACGTAGAAGCAACCATTGGGGTCTCATCTGGGGAGAGGTTTGCTAGTACGTCGCCCAGATCCCATTTTGGCAATCCTGCAATTATTCTTAATGCCTCATATCATCTTGTTTCACATTAATCATCATTTAATCATTTACCAAGTTCATCTACAAGTTTAACAGTCTTGAAACAAATTTCTTGAATCGTGCCTCATATGGTTCATGTATCATACATCACAAGAAGGTGCTACCCGTCCACTTCCGCATTCATGACCTCAGAAAATGCCTGCGATTGGTTTATGTTGCTGAGACATACAGGGAAGAGAGGGTATACCATCCTTTTTTCCCAGAGAGTCCTCGGATGGCTGTGGCATCGTGGTGATTCTTTTTCCTGTCATCGTTTTCTCGTTCTTTCCGTCCAGTGCTCTTTCTTTCTTTCTTTCCTTTTTTCACATCACATGGGAATGTATATAGCTTAGCAGAGTGTGAGGATTTTAATATAGATTCAAACCCAAACTTTATACAGAAGGAAAATCACAACAGCCTCCATGTATTTATTTTGATCACAACTTTTTAACCTTTCCACGCATCTTGGCACGATTATCATCATTCCCTGTGTGTGTGTTTAATAGATAAAGCTCCCATGTCGAAGAGCCTGCTGCTGCTTCCCACTGCCTTCACTGTGCTGCTGCTGGTGGCTCTGCCTCAGTACCAGAAGCTCTTTGTCTATAGCCTGCAGGCGATCACACACCACAGACAGGTCAGTGTACAGCCGCACTCATCCTTAAGTCATGTGTATGTTTGTGAAAGTTACACTTCTGATTTGTACAAAAGTGTTGCTAGCCTTGCAAAACTTCACCCGAAATTCTGTGTGTGTGTGTGTGTGTGTGTGTGTGTGTAGTTGTGGAGGCTGCTGTCTGGGAGGTTGATCTGTCTGGATGTAAAAGACACTTTCTGTAGCAGTCTGCTTATCTACAACTTCCGGATATTCGAGAGGAGGTTCGGCAGTCGCAAGTTCGCAGTAAGTCATTCTGCATGTCAAGCCAACTTTATTTATATAGTACATTTAAAGAGTACCGTTATTGGTCATCCTTACAGCATAATTCGTGCGTATGTAATACGTTTAAGCAATACATACACTTATTTTAATATAAATGACCACAAAAAGCACAAAACTGGGTAATTTTATCCCTGTGGATTACTAGCGGGGGCTGAACTGTGGGAATTAGCAGTCGATTGTTTTTCCGTAAGTGACAGCAACACCTTGGGCGGAGTTGACGTCTCTTGTGGAGACAGTGAGACACATTCTAGTGACTCCTAGGACGAGAATGCTGCCAGAGATGTGAGTAATGGTAAAACCAAAATGTCTTATGCAGCTAGCGTTCTGCCAACTCGGCTTTCCTGTCGTCAGTTGTTTTAGGAACAAAAAGAAATGTTTTCCGCGATTTCTGCGCTTGTTGTTTGTGCAGCTCAGCACTGGCCAATATTGTGTTCTGCTACACAGGTCAGTGATGTAGCCCAGCCAATCCAACGAGTTCGTGTCATTACCAGGCTGGAACAGCCAGTCAGAAAGGCAACATGTTTCTGAGCATGTCCAGTGTTGTAACAATCATGCACAATTTGAAAACGGCCATAGAATGATGATGCTGGAAGGAATTGCTGATGTTATACGTGATTGTTTTAAAGAGATAGTAACACTAATTCACCATAGGCACCCTTTAATACAACCGAGGTTAACCAAAGTTCTTTACAAAATGAAAAAAGGTACAACTGAAAAATAGCTATAATCATACAGCATAAAATAAGAATAAAAACAGCAATAAATGATTAAAAAAAAAAGAATGGAAGTAAAAATCTGTCAGAAAAATAATACTCTTCACTCGAAAGAACAGTGATGCGTCTTTAACAATGATTGCGCATTAAGCATGGTTGGGTTTAATATGAATCGGTGGCAGTAGAACACACTCAAGCCAGACACACTGGTTTTTGGTCACGTCTGTTCAACCATACATTTCCATCAGCCCACATCCCTCAGCTTTCAAGAGTTTAGACTCAAGTGATCAGCAGATATGTGCACATGAGTGCAAAGTGTGGAGTTCGTGACAAAGTGTGCTGTTTAGGAATCAGTTGAGTACAAAGGGGGTTACAGTTTAATTTAACAGAGTTAAACTACAGCTCTTAATTTTACATTCACTTACATACACTCATGTACTCACGTACATTCACATATACACTTTCATATATATATATATATATATATATATATATATATAAATACTCGTATTCACATATACGCTCACATATTCACATATATACTCATATATTCACATACAGTGGTGCTTGAAAGTTTGTGAACCCTTAAGAATTTTATGCATTTCTGCTTACATATGACCCAAAACATCATCAGATTTTCACACAAGTCCTAAAAGTAGATAAAGGCCAAGAACCAAGGTAACCAAGGTATATAAATGAGACAAAAATATGTTACTTGGTCATTAATTCATATATTCACACACGCTCACATAAACTCACTTACTCACGTACATGCTCATACACACGCTCACACACACACATGTACCCTCATACACTCACATATTCTCACATACTTTCACATTCTAACATACACTTAGTTGTGCTCAGGTGTGCTACATAGATATAGAGATATACTTATTTTCACAGATTTATCTCTCTCATTTTCTCTCTATCTCATTTTCTCTCTCTCTCTCTCTCTCTCTCTCTCTCTCTCTCTCTCTCTCTCTCTCTCTCTCTCTCTCTCTCTCTCTCTCATTTTCTCTGTCTCTCCCTCTCCTGCTCTTTAGCTTTTCTGTCTGTGTGTGAGAAACCTCGGGGCTTTCAGCATGATGTCAGCATAACTCGTTCTGCTCTTTTGAAAGAACCTGAGTTAGTTTAATCATATGACCAGACAGTGTTATTAAAGGGCTATAAGAGTTAGTGTCTCCCGGTGTACCTTGGGAGACTGGACGGGATGAGAGCACAAACGGAGGCATTTCTAAATGTCGTCGAAAGTAAAAAAACGAGATCTCATCCTGACATTAAACACTTAAAATGTTTAATCAAAAAATCTAACAGAATTATTTTTTTCACCTTCTGCTTTTCTTGTGACTGATGTGGACTCTTGTGTTTGCATGTACTGATGTAAGTCCTTCCTGTTTGGAACCTGGGTTGTGTCTGGATTTTTGGACTTCCTGCTAGCTGAGGCCGTTCACTTCCTGTTTGAGCTGCAGGTGGACGTGTTGCCAGCCGGACCGTAAGTCAACAATCCATTTAATTCATCACAGTGATTGAGTTTCTGCCTGCTTTTTTAATTTTCTCGGGAGGATGTTGACTTCACCTGCACATGTAATAGAGCACACTTTATATAAAATACTTCTCTTACATCCTTATTACTTAGAAACATCCTGCAGCTTGGTGTCTCGGCCACCTGAGTGCGCTGTGAGCTCAGACAGAGCAGTACCATTCTTTACCTGGAAAGTGCTAAAATGAACCGTGATTCTAAGAATGATTGTTTCCTTTGATTAAACTGTGACTTACATGTTTCTTTTTGACAGAAATTTCCCCTGCTTGGGCGTTTTACCTGAACTTTAGTCCTAACACTCCTTCACTGTAATGTTTCTCATGCTCCTGATGACTTTGCCTGGGCTCTTTTTGTTCATGTGTCTTGAAATATGGTGCGATCAGAACTGGGATCCTGTGTGCACTTTTTTATGTTTTGTGAGATATGAAGCTTACAGAAGGTATAGAACACCAGTAGGTTCATATTTCACCATAACGCAATGATGTGTCACGGTTGCATTTGACAGCAGCATTAAAAAAACAAACATATTTTTCACTATTTTAATTTCACTGTTTTTTTTTATAAACCATTACAATTTTGGCTTTTCAAAACATGCCATCATTTTTTTTTTTTTTATTACAAAATGCTAATACTTTTAGTTTTTAATACTTTTATTCTGCATTGATGACGTAAAAATGTTAACAGATTGTGACTTGAAGATATAGATGTAATCATGGAGGAAAAAGATGTTCCTTTTAAGTTGTACATGCTGTAAGCATTTACTAATGTGCGATTACTTTAGATAACACTTTTCTGTAGGGCAGGAGTTTACTGTTTGAAAGTGTTCAATCTTCTTAATGTCATGGGTCACTGGTAGATTTTGTTTTTTTGTTTTTTTCTTTCTCTTACTTAGACCATTTTTTTATTCCTTTTTGGCGGATTTCTGTTATGTAAACCCAAGACAGGAGACAAAAAACATTCATTTTAAGAACACTTATCATTATAAACAACACAACAGAACAAGAATACAAGAAAGGGTAAAATATATATGTTTTTATTTTACCCTTTCTTGTATTCTAATAGAAGCCTGAACTAGTTCTTTAACTGAAACATTTAATAATTTGAATACAGTAGTCTGTCCTTAGCTGATGGTGTACATGTAGTACTTTTCATACTATGTATATTATGTTGAAACTCCTGCTTTATACAGAGCAGTGACTAATACTGTCACTATGTTTTCCTAACATTCAAAAAGGAGGTTGCCCTAAAAATACTTTCATACACTTCCACTTTCACCTCGCCTCTGAGGGTGGGAAAAGTGACTGGACCCCCAGGTAGCTTTTGATGCTGCTGCCATCAGCTTAGGATGGAGAATGTTTGCATGTAGAATCAAATCTGAAGTCTCTACTTTCAAAAATGAAATCAAATGAAAAAAGTCTTGTATTAACCAGTTCTGTCACACATGTCGAAAGTATCACTTCCTATAGTCTCGCACACCAGACGTTTGTACGTGCACACACTGTGTAGATCGCTAGATTCAAAACAGTGGCTGGGCACGGCGACACGTCCGACGAGCAAATACGCTTGCATAGATATACACAATGTCGTTTTTTCAATTGCTGCAAAAAAATGTTCCAGTTTTAAAATTCATTGCACACTCAGCAAGTTAAGACCGGCAAGAATTTAAAAAAGGTTTCCCCAATTTATTATTATTATTATTATTTTTATGAAATGGCAAATATTAACAACAGCAGAATGAATACAAAAGGAATGGACTTGATAAAAGAAAACAGTAAATTAAATGACATACAAAAAGTTTAATAGCCATAATACAATTTAAAATAATGTATACTGTAGAAAATTTGCCCATATTACATGCTAATAACATTATTATTATTATTATTACTTAGGTTTTTTATTATTTTATTATTAGTGTTTTATTATAGTTTGCCTGGCCACATCCATGCTCAAATTTTCATCAAACTTGGTGGGGACACTACCCTACGTAAGTCTCAAAGATGAAATGAATTTGGAATGCCTAGGACAAAATGCCTTCTTGTAGGTCTATAATGTTTAGCACTGGTTTTAGTATGTGGCTGATTTGCTGAATTGCTTTCTAAGTCCCGTAGAAATAGCCTACAGAAAGTGTTTACAATCACGTAACTATAGCCACTTCCTTTGACTACCACACTGGCACACAGTATCAGTACCATTTTGGGCATGTTTGCTGCATTATTTATATTGTGTGGAAGGGGTACCTGGCACTCTGAGGGAAACTCTAGTTATTATTATTATCATTAAGTTGTGTTGATCTTATTAACACTTTAGTAGCTTTCTTGCCTTAAAGTTGCCCTTAGCACATGCGGGTTGTGCTTATTACACACTGAGTACACAGAGATACATTTACATTCATTCATTCATTTGCTAAATCTCTTAATCCTACGAGGGTCGAATGGAGACTGTGGGCAAAGGCGGTGTATACCCTAAACAGCTCGCTAATCCATTGCTGTGCCAATACACATCGTTCACACTCTCACTCACACCTAGGGGCAAATTGGAACAGCCAGTTAGCTAAATGTGCATGTCTTTTGATTGTGAAAGAAAACTGGAGTACTCGGAGGAATGCAAACTCCACACAGAAGTAGCCTTGCTGAGCCCGGGACTCGAACCCAGGACCTTTTTGCTGTGAGGCAGACGTTCTATCCACTATGCCACCCAGTACATTTACAGATTATTACACAGCGATCTATAGATTATTACAAGAGTATGCATCCCACCAATAGCTGTCTTTAACTTTCAGGACATTTTGGTCTGTGAGACCTGAGACACTTTTTAGGATTGATTGTTACACTTGTTCATCAATATAGAATTAAGGGAATTACGTTTTTTACTTTCTTCTTAAAAGTAAAAAAAAAACTGCAAGCATCTAATTATTTTTTTAGATTGTTATACTTCCTTGAGATATTTCCTCATTTCATATTTGAAATGGTTTTCTATTGCTTTTCACCAACGTTAGGCCATAATAGCCTTTAAGTAAAATGCAAGACAAGCTTTCCAAACTCTCCTGTTACACATGGATATGTGTATATTTTCATTATCAGGTAGTTTTTACTTACATTTTCGAAATTGCAACCTGCTAAAAACTGTTTGATAGTTTGTATCTGTTTGAAAAGACTAACAAGCAGATTTTAACTAGTGAAATTCTGAATAAAATAAAATAATACTCGTAGGATTAAGCGGTTTAGCAAATGAATGAAGGTAAATGTATCTGTGTGTAATCAGTGTGGGTTGAGCACAACCTGCATGTTAATAGTAACATTACATTCACTTACATCAGACAATTATTGGCTCGTCCAGAGGAACAAATGATATAATCCACTGTTATTCATATGGTATTTTATTGATTTTTTGATTTTGCTATACTATATTTATCCTGCAAGGGAAATTATTGCCTCTGTATTTAACCCATCCAAAGTGAGCACACACTCGGAGCAGTGGGCTGCCACACACATTGAGGTGCCCGGAGAGCAGTTGGGGGTTTGGTGCCTTGCTCAAGGGCTCTTCAGCCATGAAGGTGTAGGAAGGGAAGGTGTGGCTCACTCCCCCACCACCACACATTTTTCCTGCTGGTTCGGGAAATCCAACCAGCGACCTTTCCGTCCCAAAGCCGCTTCACTAACCATTAGGCTACGGCTGCCCCAAATTACTTTCGTAATTATCATCCATTATTTATCGTTTGGAGAAATTTTACTCATGATTTTAAGCATTTCCTTACAAAATCCTATACATCACTAATGAGCAAACCTGTGGAGATGGTGGCAAGGAAAAACTCCCTCAGACAATGTGTGCTTTAAAAAGTATTTATGTCTTTAATAGATTTTTATAGTTTTTTTTTTAGTTTAATCATTTGCTGTAATTTTATATATATATATCTATATATATATATATATATAATATATATATATATATTTTTTTTTCTTTTTCTTTTTTTTTA
>JBCNYH010000009.1:10618676-10639089 GCA_039654325.1 Tandanus tandanus
AGTTTTTCCTCAGCCTATATAAGGCTGGAACTTTCCACCAGAATTTCTAACTGACGAAGCTTTTTGGATTAAAAGCGGAACGTCTTCAAAAACCACAAAAAGAAGTCCAGTTGCCTCGACTCAAGCTTTTTAGGATTACCATGACCTGGATGAATGAGAATCTACACCAAACTAGGCAGATATTGATTTGAACTGAGCTGAACCTTCATGTGACACGATTCAAGCTATTACCTATCAGAGTGGAAGGATACCGTTGATTGACAGATGCCGCCATATAGAGAGTTGCCATAAACTTTTTCCATGTGGAAACAATGAACACAAGTTTCATTGGTCCGCCTACATC
Organism: Tandanus tandanus; assembly: GCA_039654325.1. Classification (NCBI taxonomy): domain Eukaryota; kingdom Metazoa; phylum Chordata; class Actinopteri; order Siluriformes; family Plotosidae; genus Tandanus; species Tandanus tandanus. Next base: position 10,619,020 of record JBCNYH010000009.1, read on the forward strand.
AACTTATTATTGCTGTGTTTAAATATAATGAGCTTTACAACTGCAGACAGAAATTTTATAAAGATAATAACCGGAAATACGATAATCCTGTCCATCTTTCCGAAACATTTGGCATTTCCTGTGAGTATATATTTAGAGTATATATTTTGCCCTGTTCATAATGCAAAAGAGGCTCCATTCTATACTTGAGGTGCAAAAATAATAATGAGAATAATAAGCTATTTATTATGATAATGTAAGCCAATATAAGATAAAATAATATAATCTAATAAGTTATTTATTAGCGAACTAGCTAGATACTGCTTGCGGATGTCTACGAGACCTTCACTAAGCAATTCACTTGTCCTGCAAAGTGATTCGCTTGTTGCTCATCGGCGAAGCCATTCCCTTGTTGCTTCTTATGTATAAGCCACTTTACACTCGGGCAGTTCCCCAAATATTTTGACAGTTGTACTGTTCTTGGTCTACTTTTTGCTTTTAGATTCAGTTTTAGTCATCAGATTTCTCTAATTTCTCATTAAGATGTCGACGTATGACATATTCTCAGAAAGAAAAAGATAATGATCAAAACACCAACATCACATCATATCTGCTTGGTCTGATGAACTGGAATATGGATTGGTTTTCTGGTTGGTATCGAATGCTCTGTGGACCTGTGGCTATACTGCTGGTGCATCTTTGCAAAAAATGTGATGAGGACCTGTATTCATTGTGATACTCATTAAAGGAAAAGGGAAATGCACACATTTAACATAACTCAGTGTTACTGTAGTGTTTTGGCTGAAAGTTGTATATTAAAAATAACAGAGCTAGTCACTTGAAATGAATAATGTCTGGCAGGTGTAAAAGATAATGAAGGAATTTCCCTCAAAGTCTGATTTCCATCTGACTGTGTGCTTAAATTGGTTACACATATGACTTGCAAATGTCTACATTCACAATTCCAGTTAAGTTTTCAGATTTTTTTCATGTCTTATATTTTGCATGTCTGGTAAGAAATGAAGTTAAGAGAAAAGGGGGCAGCAGCCGTGGCCTAATGGTTAGAGAAGCGGCTTTGGGACCAAAAGGTCGCTGGTTCGATTCCTGAAACAGCAGGAAAAATGTGTGGCAACGGGGGAGAGAGCTGCTCCTCCACATTCATGGCTGAAGCGCCCTTGAGCAATGTGTAGCAGCTCACTGCTCCGAGTATGTGTGTGCTCACTGTTTACACGCGTGCATGTGTGTGCTCACTTTGGATGGGTTAAATGCAGAAGTCTCGCAGAATTAATACAGTATAAAATAAAATGAAATGAAAGTAATTGTTGAGTGTGTAATAAATGCTGCTGCTCATCCAGTGCTTGATGTAAACACCAAGCTTAGTCAAAGTAATCAAAAAGAGGAAAGGTGAAAGGCTTGATTTTATTAATATGGAATAGAGGACAATTTTGAGATTGAATGTTCCCTCCCAATGATGGCAAAAGGTGTCCTGAATTTGTACTGGAGGTAGTAAGAGTCAGTGTAAACAGTGGATGCAGAATCCATCTTGGATTTCGGAATTGTGCAGTTGTTTACCCTGGGTTTACAGTGGGGCACAATCTCCACGATTTGGGAGAATCGTGATGAGCGTGGGGGGTTGTGACAGCGAATCGTGATGATCTTGAGGGAACTTAGTGCAGGGCAGTGGTGGCTTAGTGGTTAAGGCGATGGGTTACTGATCCAAAGGTCAGTGGTTCAATCCCCACTATCACCACTGTTGGGCCCTTGAGCAAGGCCCTTAACCCTCAATTGCTCAGTTGTGTTAAAAAAATTATCACTGTAAGTCGCTCTGGATAAGAGTGTCTGCTAAATGCTGTAAATGTAAACTTAGTGGAATTGTGGTGACCGCGCTGATCTTGGTAAAACACGATTATTACGATGTATTATGGTTTGACGCCAATCGTGATAGCATGTGGGAATTGTAGTAGAGTTTAACAGACCTTAATAGAGGGTAACAGACCTTGATGCACCATCGTAGGGGGGCTTGATGAACTTGGAGACACGATTCCTTCAAGTTTCGGCTCTTCCTTTTTGTACCCCAAGCGTGCTCATAAATCATGAAGCTTCACGCTTAATTTTTTTTTTTTAATTGTGGATATCGCGGACATCGTGCCCCAGTGTAAACCCGGGGTTATCTCTGGGGGGGGAGGGATACGTAAATAAAACAACTCTAAATTACTAAACTCTAAAAAAGACTCCATAATATAGTCTATTAAGAACTGAAAAGAAGAACAAACTCAAACCCACTTTGTAATATATTCTGGGTGATCCTGTGCTCTTAGAGTCAGGGTCATTGGTCTGTAGACATAACCTGTAGGACTTGGTATCAGTACTGGTTTCCTGAATCGATTTGATTTTATTCTATTCGATATCAATTCAGTTAGGGCTAGAATTCCATAAATGTTCCTAAACCTTGCTTAAATGATATCTCTTCAGGTGGCGAGGCTGATGGAGATGGGTTTCTCCAGAGTGGACGCTCAGGAAGCTCTCCGGGCATCCAACAACGACATTAACATGGCCACCAACTTCCTGCTCCAGCACTGAGGCTGAGCATCACAGGGCGGAGCAGGCGGCGGAGGAGACAGAAACGGAGCTGCAGCGACTGGAAAACACGATTCAGGGACACCATGATGGACAACTGGAAAAGTGATGTACCCTCAGGAGCTTGTGCTGTCACTTCCACATAAACTGCTGCGTGATTAGGCGGTGAGGAGGTGCTGAACATACTGCCACTGTTTCCTGCCGACTTCAGCAGAATCGAGCCGAGATGGTGGCGGAGGATGATGCAGCGTTACCTCAGGGCTCACTGTCCTCTGGCCTTGTCATACCCTCTTTAACCTCCAACACTCCACGTTCTTATTAATAAGCCCACTTGGTGGCAAAGATGATGATTATGATGATGCTGATGTGAAAGCAATGTGATTGATGAGTCTTAAAAGGAAATCGAGACTTTAAAGACTTTACTGTTAGAGGAAAAACCCAGCAAAAAAAAGGATATTTTGCACAATTTTTATTTACCATGTTTCTTAGTTTTGTGCAGGAAGATAATAAAGCCACGTAAGTGAAGTCACGGTTACCCAAAACCTTTTCTGCAAATATTCAGGACACAGCAGTTTGATCCAGAAGTCATCTCATTATAATATGGCACCTTTCCTTGTCGTGAGGGTGGTATCCTCAAACATACACCGTTTGCAGTTTAGTATGTACAGCATCCTTTACCCAGAAAGGTGTGTGTAATGTTCCTTTACAGCGTTTTGGCTAGAAAAGAAGAGGGAACACCACCTGCAAGGAAGAAATGTGCAATATGGTACCTGTATCAAAATTACCTATTAAAAAAAAGGCCCTCTATGATTTTGGAAAAACAGAATTCTCAGTATAAATTTCTATCCTTCGCAAGGGGAGTGAGGGGGTGAGGGGGTGGGGTAATAAACATCCCAAATGTTTATTAATCAGCAGCTTTAGAGTATGGAAACTAGCACGTGTTTAATGGGGCAGTATCGCAGTTGTTTGAAGAAAAAAATAGCCTAAATAACATCACTAGGGTTATCAAAAAGGCATAATCGTTTATATATTAGGAAATATGAAGTATAAAGGATGCTACATATAAATTAGGTTTGTATAACATTTGATAGGAGAATTTACAAGGGGATTTCAATCTTTAAAAACTGTTCAACCCAACACGATTTCAAAAAGTTCTTGTAGCGGTTCATTTCCATCTGCTTCAGGTCAGGTTCAAAAACTTTATCCTTCTTTTGATTTGCAAGTTGAAAAGCTATTTATCAAACATGGATCAGTGTTTAGGCCATTCAGTGCATATTTACATGACTTTGGAGCAACTGAATTTGGGTAAAAATCATGACACAGCCCTTTAACAGGATGTTGGTTCTGCTTTGAACTTTAAATGTAGTCAGCTGTTTACAAATTCATCAAATTATCAAGATTTCAGCACTTAATTTGAGTGTACGAGACACGTTTGGACACACAATAATGCGAAAGTGCTTTTGGGTGACATACATAGTGGCAAAAATATATACATAAATAAATAAAAATTATGAAGAGAAAGACAGACACTAAATATTTTCCAGTTAATTTAGCATATCTGGGCAAAGTACAAATTTACATCAACTTGATGTTTCACCAAACTGTCCTTTTAATCCCAGTTAATCCAGTTATCTAAGAGGGCTGCCAGTGAAATTCTGATTCATAGTGATAATTCAACATTTGTGTCTCTTATTCTCACAAAATTATGTTGAATGGTGCTGTTTAAGGTTTAACAGAAAATGTTTTATAATAATAATTATTACTATTACTGTAATTATTATTACTACTATTATAATTGCAATAATATGAGATAGTGAGCAGAAGTTTGAGTGTCTAACTCAAAGTGTATTGTACAGCCACTGTCTGTTTTCTGTAAATTACTGTTTAGATATAAATCATTCTGACTAACTGGTTAAACAGTAATTCACAAGATAATAAAGAAAAATTCATCCTCTCAATAGCGCCTTACTTCAGTCACTATTGGCACATGCTGGTCTGAAGGGCTTGTGAGTGAGCAGTAAGTGTAAGTGCACAAACACAGCAAATTGTCCAAACTTACTTTATCACACGCAACTCGTGGTTAAAATAGACTGCTTTATTGTACCGATCAATGCACAACAACACTTTTCATAGTCACAATTCACGAATAAACACTGCCATGTGCACCTGCACTGATTAACCCACCTGACTACATAGACACAACCACAGACCTGAACAGACACTGCCACCTGTCTGCAAAAATGTGCACAACACCCCTAAACAAAACAACAAATAAACAACCTGGCTCCTACACACTGGCCACTAAATGATAGTGGTGTGCAAACATAGCAATTCAAATAATTAAACAAACAAATAAAGGAGCCAGATGTTGTTCTTGAGTGGTAGTTATACACATAGTGTACCATATTAGTGAATAAACATCACAGGCTGCCATCAGCAGGCAGAGTTTAGTTACAGCTCTTTCTATAATACTGCATTTGTCTTGAGATGGACAGATCGCACATAACCATTCTTGTCAGGAAAGGTTTCCAGCACTTCACCGAGCAACCAAGAGCCTCGAGGAGCTGTTGAGTCCACCACTAAGACAATGTCCCCACGAACAAAACTCCTTTTCTCTTGGTTCCCTTTTTGCCTTTCCTGAAGCAATGGAAGATACTCTTGCACCCATCGTTTCCAGAACAGATCCGAGAGATATTGGACCTGTCTCCACCGTCGCTTGACATACAGATCTTGCTGCACAAACAGTCCAGGTGGTACAGCAGGTTTGCCTTTCAGGAGGAGAATGTGATTGGGTGTTAGAGGTTCAAGGCCGTTAGGATCCTCAGATAGCTTAGTGATGAGCCGATCATTTAGTATGGCCTCAACTTCACAAAGAACCATATGCAGTCCGTCATCATCCAGTGTTTGTAGACGCAGAACAGAATTGAGCACCTTTCTGATCATCCGAATAACTCGTTCCCAAACACCACCATGATGGGATGCTGCTGGTGTATTGAAACTCCACTTGACTCAGTGTTGAAGCAGTGCTCCCTGTAACTTGCTGTGATTTAACTTTGCAAGAGCCTCACGCAATTCCCTCTCAGATCCAACAAAATTAGTGCCATTGTCAGACAGCATATGAGCAACTTGGTCTCCTCTAAATTAAACCTACTACTCCTTTAGTACAAGTTTAAAGACTCATTGCATCAGTGATTTATTAATGTACTGAGAACAGCGCCGCTCTTTAATTGGGAAATACTGACGCCTGGTGGTCATTTTGTGGCACTGCAGAACTAGTGGAGGAAAATGTTTTTTGCCTTCAAAACTCTTGAATTTTATTTTAGTGAGATGACAGCATGGATTATATTTTACACTTCTCTTTATTAGTTTTAAGTCTTACGTGAATCGTTTAATAATGTCATATTGTAGGAATGATGGAAGCAATCAATGATGAGAGAAATCTGAAGAGAGAGAAGATATAAAAACAGGAAGAAAAAAAATAAGAAGACGCAAAAAAAATAACATTGGAAAGAGAAAAAAATTACAAAAGACAGGAAATAAGCAGGGTGGCACGGTGGTGCAGTGGTTACCATGTCCGCCTCACAGCAAGAAGGTCCTGGGTTTGATTCTCAGGCTTGGGCGTTTCTGTGTAGAGTTTGCATGTTCTTCCTGTGCATGCACGGGTTTCCTCCGGGTACTCCAGTTTCCTTCCACAGTCCAAAAACATGCACAGTAGGCTAGTTGGCTATTCCAAATTGCCCCTAGGTGTAAGAGTGAGTGTGAATGCTTGTGTGTGTGTCGGTCCTGCTATTGTCTGGCGACCCGGCTGTACCCCGCCTTCGCCCAGAGTTGGCTGAGATAGGCGCCAGCCTCCCCAGGACCCTAATTGGGATTAAGTGGCTTAGAAAATGAATGAATAAAGAAGTATGCAAGGAAGGAACAAAGATGGATAAAATAAAAAAAGGCAAACTGCAGGAAGGACGGAAAAGGGAGAAAAATAAAACAAAAAATGAGAAGAAAAAAAAAGAAAACAAACAAAAAAGGAAAGACGACAAAGAAAAATTCAGAAGAATGTAAAAAAAAAAGGCAAAAAGAAAAAGGTGAGAGAAAAAAATATTAAAGAGAAAAATAGAGGTGAAAAGAAGAGGACACAAAAAAAACCAGGGAATTGGATATAGTGTGAGAAACAAAACAAAAAAAAGAAAAATGTCAAGAATGTACAGTACATACGACACACTGCTTGTAATTTCACGCCTGAACGGTAGGTGTCAGTGTGAATCAGAAAAATCGCCATTATGCCTTCACATCCCATCCCATCCCACCACACACACACACACACTCCGGATAAAGCCACACTCTACACGCTGATTGGTTCAAAAGACTCCAACCGGCACGTATTATCCAATCAGCGCATTGCTTGTGACGCACGAGCTTGTGTGCGTACGTGCGCACAGTTGGTGGCGCTTTAGGGCAGTGCTAGCAGCTGGCCGTTGGTCTTGTAGCGCGAGGAGATTGATTTAATAATAGCTGTTTAATTTTTTCTACTTGTTCATTTACAGATACAGAACTGATCCGCCATGAGCGACAACGAGAAGGAGTTTGTGGTGAAAGTACGTAAGGATAACGATTTCTTTTGAGGAACGTATTTTTTTTAAACGACGAGTCGAGGGAAGGGAAACCGCGGTGAATAGCGCTGCTAGCTTATTAACGAAATCCATTGTCTTAAACCTTATAGCATCTTCGCAAGTTAGCTAATGTAGCTTTGCTATAAGCACGTCTCCAGTTCTCGGGTTTGTTTTAGTTAGTATTTCGATGCTGTATGTTTATATTTCCGAATAATAGTGTGTTTATTACAGCGCCGAGGCCTAGAGGTGGAATCAGTTAGCTTAGTTTGTTAGCGTCAGGCCTGTACATGGCGCTGACTCAAATGTAAATGAGCCGCAGTCTAGTGCACTAGATAAGGTGAGGAAGGCACTATTTTTGTACACTATGTAGGACCCCTACTGAGGGAGCAGTTGGCTGTTTGGTGTTCAGCCCTGCTGTCTTACTGAAGAACATTTAAACAAAAAAATGAAATATAAATGTTTATACAGAACATTCAGAGTATTCTTAGCAGTCGGCTCCTATCACTGTGGTAGTTTTTGTGCAAAACGATATTTATTTATTTTATAAATGTCGAATTTTATTGTTAAACACCACGTGGTTGCGCTATTTAACTGGAATTTAATTCAAAGCGTGTCTGTTAATCCGAATTAAAAGCAGCCGAAGTGGTATTGTCACTTTGTTTTTTGCTTTCAGTGACTTTTATTTTTAAACCGCTTTTAGTTTGGGGATTATTTTGTCCTTTACAGCAGACTGGGTATGTTAAAGGGACTGGAACACAGCAGTACCTCGAGGGAAATGTTTTAATGCAAGTGTTAATTCATTCATAAGAAAAAAAAACTGTATTGGTTATATTTTTTTAAAGATAACACTTTTTGTGGCCAATCCCAAATAGCAGACAGTCAAAATTTATCAGACGTTTAAAGGAAAACTCCACCCTGAAAGATGATGATGATACACTGTACACTACACAGGAACAGCACAGTCTGATTGGTTGACTGTTTTGGTCAGATGGTTGTTATTATTACTATTATTATGGTTGTTACTATTTATTCATGATATCATCTTTTTCTGGTTGCCATCGGATAATTCGTGGTGTTCTATGAGTTGACTTATCCATCATTGACATTGGATAACTCGAATATGTTAAATATTTTTTCAGACGAGACATTTGTAGAATTCGACTTTTGTATAATATGGGGAATTCTTCGGATCTCACTGATACTCACTCTGGATGAACACCCATGTCACACTTTCTTATTCAATAATTGTGGATTATCCACTTCACAAGCTTTATATATAATGCCTAAGTCAAAAACGGTGGACATAAATTTTTGGTTTGTCATCGTCGCTAATTCTGAAATCTGAGAAATTAAAAATAATGTCTAAAAGAAAGCCATGCTCTATAGCCTTCTTTTTTTCAAGGTGAACTATTTCAAAACATGGCATAATAGCATGTTTGACCATTTTCATGCTTTAGAACTATAAAAATTAAACCATGATCTTGATTTGGTTTGCTTTTCTTATGTTCCTATGTAGTGTATATACTAAGCGTTCCACCTCAGGCTCACTATCACTAATCACGGAACATTTTGGGGACTATTTGGTGTTATCCAGATTGCCTTTGGTGAATAATTATACTGTAACTGTAGGATTATGTTCAGCAATCCTGCCAGTCTCTTTCTAATCTTGTCATTTGATTATTGCTTTGAGCAGTGATGTCACATGGGGACGTTGTCATTGCTAGTACATTTACAGTGGTGTTTAATGGGGGAATTCAATAATTTCAAAGTGATAGGTTAATTTTTAGTCTTAAAGCATTAAAGCAAAAAAAATTTTTTTTTTTATTTCTTGCTGTTTCCATTCATGTAGACTTGGTGGGACCAGGATACGCAGGGCTCGAAAAGCAATGCAGATAGGCTTATAAGACGCCACTACACAAAGATTTGGTTGCTCTATTTTTTGATCTATAAGATGAGGATGGTGTTACCATGCGAGCTTTGGAAGTTGATCTGTTTAAGGTGTTGAGCGAGTTGGTTAGACTAAATCACTGCTACGCCAGGCTCTGTATGTAGTTATTTGACACTCTGGCAAAGTCTAAAGCAGCTATTCAACTTTTTAACAGCATATGTGGGTATGGCTGTTAACACACGGACAGGAAAATGTAGAATTTCTGGGTTCTTTGCTGAATTTATCTCGACCAGATACCGATGGACCTTAGCATGGTCATGTTGAGACGCTTTCGTAACGATACTTATTCGAACATGTCTTATACAACATGAAATTACCTGCTTTATACTCTACAGTGTTAAACCATTGTTGTTAACCTTCTGTGCTTATCCTAGCTTGTTTTTGTTTTTGTTTTTTTTTACAGCAAAGCTTCCTAGTTTGTCGCTGTGTTGAGTCTGCTGGAGTTTAATTAAAGCACCTGATAGATAAGTAGTGCACCATGGCTGAGGTTGACATTGTTACTGCGTACCCTGTTAGGAACGCTTATAAAGAGAGCCAACTGAGATTTGGAAGTCATGCCAAATAGGCCCCTTGGCATTTTGTTTTTGCACCACATAGTAAGCTCAGCTATTTACCTGTGTCAAAGGGACCTAATTAAGTCTGATAAAGGTCTGAACACTTTGTGTCAGTCAGAGTATGCACAAACGGTTGTTTACATACATGGACAGTGTGATTGATATATATAGATATAAATAATTTTTTTTTTTTTTTTCTGTTAAAATTGAGTGGAAGCCTGTCCTGAGTGGAAGTGTACATATACATACAGACTTAAATGTACCTGTTGATTATGAAATGTAGGCAATTTTCTCATAGTTCACAAATGTTGTGTGCAAAAATAGTGAGACAGACAGCACAACTTAATTTAAAACTCGATCACATGAGCAGTTAGCTTTGCAAGTCCACTTCAAATCCACATTTCAGGAAGGTCCAGATCCACATTTGTCCCTGTAGAATCTTCTGCACTACGCCTGCTTCATCCTCCAATACCTCCTGATACTCATCAGCGCTCTCAAGGCTGGAGGTTTGCTGGAAGATACAGTAATTAAAATGGTTTAATTTGTTGCTTTGAATAATCAAGTCTCAATTACATGACATACACCAGGATATACTTTGCTTATCTCTTACACTCTTGGAATGCTCTTAATGTAGAAATAAGTTTAAAACTTCTCATATTATTTAGACTTTTTTTTTTCTTTTGTAAATAATTTGAATACAGGAAGGTCATTAGAGAGCATTTCAAGTACTCAATGTAAAAAAAATAAAAATAAAAAAGCTGGGGGTTAACCCCGCCTTGTAATCTTGGGCCGCTGGTGCTGCTACGTCCCGATGTGTAGCCGTCTCCACCACCGGCATCAGTGGATAGAAATTTTTCTTGTGAACGCCCATGTTTATGGGTCAAAAAAAGGGTGGAAAAAGCGTAATCTCTCTCCTTTAAACGTAAAAAATATAGTTTTTTTTTTTTTTTTTTTAATGAGAGAGACCGGCAGTGTTGTGGATTGTAATATTAGTCATTCAGGGTGGATTTTTCCTTTAAACAGGTAAATTGGGTAGTCCAACATAATTTGGGTTCTAACATTGTAACTAATGTTGTAACAGTTATAATATATATTTAGGTCCTATAAGCTTTCATTTGTAAATTTTCTATATTGGCCGATATCATCGTTTCTCAATGGATTTTTTTTAACTAATGTTACATTTTCACCCACATGCCTACTGTACAGATTTTACCCTTTTCTTGTTTTTCCTACTAAGGTTAAGATGGGAAGAATGAAAAAGGTGGCCGAAGTCGAATGTTGTTTAAATGAGGCTGAATTTTGCGAGTGCATGCTAAATCTGTGTGGCCAGAAGTTCTAAGAAGTTCCCCTCATGTAGAGTGTTGTCACTTTGGAAGCAATGAATGGTTCAAGATGAAGTACAGAAGTCAGAATAAGAAACGGAAGAAAGAAGAACAGAATGTTGGTTGAAGTTATGAAGTTAATCTCAGAAGTGTTCGGGTGGATAAGATGAAAGAGGGCTAAGTAATGTGCATTAGTCTGTTTTTGTCTGAATATCAACTCTCTTTCATTAAAGTTTGCATGCTACTCTTTCTGTCATAAAGACAACGCATTGTAAACTATCCTAATGTTAATCAGTGTTTTGTTTAAAAAAAAAAAAAATCCTTCATAATACAATGGACTTTAAAACCGACTCCAGCTTTAACAAGTCTGTTTGTGAACATGTTTAGTCAATAAGAGGTCTGGGGTCAAGACAGGATGCATGGGAAGTTCTCTTTCTTTTTCTGTCACGCTCATTTTGGTTTGGATTCGTGCAGGATTCCCGCTCTCGGAGTGTGAGTCCCAGAGGCTCCGTCAAGTCTACCAGCAACTCGCCGGGTAGATCCAAGGATGGCTCGCACCGCTCACGCTCAAGATCCAAGTCTCATTCCAGGTCCAGGTCGAAGTCCAGGTCCAGGTAATGATCAGTCTTTCTTTCTTTACAGTTACTCACCTGCGTCTTTTAATGAAGGGGAAGGAATTTCATGTCTTTAAGCATGTAGTTTGTACTTTTTAATGTAAAGTGCTTTGTGCTGTTTGGGCCGATAAGCTCACGGTCAGTAATAAATGTGTGGCACACAAAATTCTTCATTAAGTTAGAATAAGAGTAAAGCATGGAAATAAAGACAATTTTGTTATTGATATCTGAACATTACTAGTTATAGCTGATATTTTTATACCTTTCTATACATGTGCAATGTTTGGTTGGTGCATTGTGGAACAATAAAATGAAGCCTGAATCCTGACACGCTGTTATGTGCTGCGTGGGAAATGGTGATATTTTTGTCGTAGTAATGTGTATTTTTGCTCGTGTGCTTCCCATACAGGTCCCGTTCCCACCGGAGCTCTCGCCGTCGCCACTCCCGTTCCCGCTCTCGCAGGCGCCACTCACGCAGCCGCTCATACAGCCGAGAGTACAGACGCAGTCGCAGCCACTCACCCATGTCCAACCGTAGACGGCATGTTGGCAACCGGGTACGAACCACACCATCATACTACACACTCCCTGGTTTTTTTTATATACACTCGATTCTCGATTCTATGGACCACGGTTAAATGGATATCGGAAGCTGCGGACTAAGTGTGGAGTAGCTGAATCTGTCCGAGGGTGGTCGGCAAGGGCAGACACGAGCCGCTGTAGTCGGCCATTAGCTGGTGCGCATACAGTAGTGTCACACTGGATGTGGTTGTATATACAAACAGCGTTTTTTCGTAATGAAATTATTACCCACTTCCGAGCCATTCTTGGAAGCTACGGACAATCGGCAAAACCAGGCCGGTGCTCCCCCCTTTTTGTCCGTTAAATCAAGGATCAAGTGTATTACATGTTACACAACACACCCAGCAGGAGAAATATTTGGGAATGCTTGCTGGTTTTGTTTCCGGGTAGTTCTGACAAATTTTTGCCACCCTTTTTTTAAGGAAATTACATTAAAAAAACACTACTGATTGGTCATTTTTCAAAGGTAATAAGCAGAAATGCTAAAAGGCAAGAAGCTAACATGTTAAAACATATTTTAAAAATGGCACAAGCTCTGGAACTAAAGCAGGCTTAAGCTTATAGGGGTGGCATGGTGGAGCAGTTCCACCACGAAATGTGAACATTTGGGATCCTGGGTAGAGCACCTGTCAGAGATTTCACTGCGGCCCTCTAGTGGCCGAAAGTGTTTGTTCATGAAAATAACAGCAAAAGGATGTGAATGGGGTGATTAAAAACCCCTAGCTGATTCTGGGACACCTTCCAAATCTTACTATCCACTGGTTTTATTTGTTAACATACATCAGCCAGATTTTTTTCCTATTCAAGTATAAACAGTTCTTATACAGATCTGTGAATGGTGTGAGTGTTTTTGTATTTTTTCATTCAGACACACTTTTTGAGGTAATTAAATTCCATTGCTTGTTTTTCCTTTGTCTTGTAGGCGAACCCTGACCCCAACTGTTGCTTGGGTGTGTTCGGTCTGAGCCTGTACACCACAGAGCGAGACCTGAGAGAAGTGTTCTCCAAATACGGCCCTCTGTCCAGCGTGTGCATCGTCTACGACCAGCAGTCTCGTCGCTCACGAGGTTTCGCCTTCGTCTACTTTGAGAACAGAGAGGACTCTAAGGAGGTGTGTTTGTGTTCTCTACAGGAAGAGCTGATGCTTTAATACTTTGTTTTTGTATTAAGACAGACGCTCAGTTCCATCTGTTAGTTTTCAAAAAAAAAAAAAAAACTGTTTTCAGGCTAAAGAGCAAGCTAACGGTATGGAGCTGGACGGCCGGCGTATCAGAGTGGATTTTTCCATCACCAAGAGACCACACACCCCCACACCTGGGATTTACATGGGACGGCCCACCTAGTGAGTGTACAATACACACAATTCACACTGATCTAGGACAAGATCCTCAATTTAACTGTGTCATGAGCAGTAGGGACAGCAACTCTATTTTTAATGTTGACTCACTTAGCTGTCTGGATCGAACAGCTATTGTTTTATATTAAAAAAAAAAAACTCATCATATTGACCTCATACAACCTGTGTTGATGGAACAGGGAGTGTTCCTGATGTCATTCATTTCTTTGGCACTTCCAGCATTTGGGGTGGGCGTGGACACCCCTGTGGAAGTGTGCCTTCTCTATATAATCTGTAAAATGAGTAATGTGGCTGTGAATTAATTGATGTACATCCAGTGTAGTTCTAAACTTATTTTAAAGTAAAGAAAGAGTTCTGTGTGAGTGACCATTTTGATTTGATATCAGTCTGTGGTTGTGGAAGGAACCGATAGTTGATGAGTTTCTCTGGTTTTTACCAGCTGGAAGTGGGAACTACAAGTTGCAACCTCCTCTCAATTATTGCACAAGGACGAGGTTTTGTTTTGGGTTTTTTGGGGATTTTTTGGTCATTATAGAACATATTGTGGAGGAAAAATAAGGTTCGCTAGTCAAAATTTAGTAAATGTCAATAACAACGTTCACAAAACACCATTAAACCACATGTATGTGTGTCATAGTATTTTTAATGGTAAAGGAAAAGAGGCTGGGCGAAGCTCCATTCCAAGCCAAACGTATGCGTAACAATTACAATTAACGATTTCTTTATAATCGATATGTGACCCATTACAGCAAGGTGGGTATTACATCGGAAATTATTCATTTTTGAGTTATTGGTTTCGTTTTGTAGCTGATATCCTAAATTTTCAAGTTGTACCACATTTTTTTAACTTCTGTTGCTAGTTTTGGAGTAACTAACCAAACCCTGCCAGGAATTTTCAGCTTTTAAGCATGCAACTCTGGAGAAAATTGCATTTAATGTTCAACAAAGTATTAAACATTTCTGACTTCATTCCCGCTTTGCTGTGATGGGTCCATTTGGCCTTTGTGGACATGCATCCAGGTTCCCAGACTGAATGTACACCAGTATGCTGATCCTCTTCAACTTTTCTTTTTCTCCTTTTCCACGTGTGAATAGTGGTGGTGGTGGTGGTGGTGGTGGTGGAGGAGGAGGAGGAGGAAGGCCCAGCTCGTCCTCCAGTCGCTCCAGAGACTATTACGATCGGGGCTACGACCGTGGCTATGATCGAGGATATGAGCGCTATGATGATCGGGAATACTACAAATCCTACAGGTCAGTGAGTGCAGCAGCAGGGTGAATTTAAGAGTCTTCTGTGTGTATTACTCAAGTTTCTGATGGCGGTGGTGTATGAGAATCAGTCTGATAGATTCTGTGTGAGAATCATGTCACATGCAGTTTTTGCTGTGAAATTCAAGTTAAGAAATTTTACCATCATTAAAAACCTGTTTAACTAAAACGGATGGCCTAATGACCACTGACCACACAGTTATAGCTTATTGGTTGTTTGTGGTGTACGGCCATAAGTTCTTGTACGCCTGACCATCACAGCCATATGTGGTTGTTCCCCAAACTGTTACCACAGTTGGAAGCATGCATTTGTTTTACACTAATTTTGTATTCTGTAGTTACAATACCATCTCTGTGGAACTAAAAAGGTGTCTGAAACTCCACACACTGCATATTGGCACAGTATACACAATGTACTGCATACTACTCTCCACATGAGCATACAGTATGGTAAGAAGGTATGACAATTTTCGTGTTGTCTAGACACAGTGGCTGTTAAAAAACAAACAAAAAAAAGTTTGTGATTGTCTCTACTTCACACAGATATCTGGTGATGGTAAATCAGAAAACCCGCCTATTGCCGCTAGAAAGTGGTAGCTAAGGGTGTGTCATGTATAAATGCCACCTAGCTTAGGTAGCAAGCATGCCATTCAGTTACATTAGTTAGCTAACATTTACAATCAGAACATATTTGTTTTGTTTAAAACTGGAAAGTTCGTATATGAAAACTACACCAAAGTGTATGCATTTGATAGTTTGCATTTATATTCAGAGCTGGAGTGAACCATTTTTGCTTTGTGTCTGCATTGCATCATGGGATGTAGTTAATAGAGTGAACTCTGCTTGTATGTTGCCTCTTTTGATTTTTATAGTAGTATTTGCAGACTACTTGCTGCTTTTCTATCAAAATCAATATATGAGCAGTATCCTGTACAGTGTTTCAGACAGTTATAATTTGCCAAGGCTGGAGTGGGGGGAAAAAACTCAAGTGGTCTGTGCAGAGCCCTGACCTCAACCGTAATGGGTGAGCTGGAACGCACAACCAAGTAATCAAAAATACCAGAAAGTACATGTCTTGCGGGTTCCACTTTTCAACGTCGGTTGTATTATTCTATAAAAAAAGGTCATTTCTGATGACTGCCAATCAATTGCTTTTTCACTTTGGATATATCCTGTGGATGTATTTATTTTTTGGGTTTTTTTTGTTTTTGTTTTTGTTTTTTTGTTTTGTTTTTTGGTTTGGGGGGGGTTGCTTAAGGCCATGTTCATGGTGCTTAATGAAAGTCATAAATAAGTAGAGGGTTTATAAAAAGAAGTGGAAGAAAAACAGTATTCAGACTGGAAGAATGTTCCTTTTGTTTAACACAAAGCAAGGTCAGGTTGATCAAGAATTTGTTTGACAAAGTTTAAAAAAAAAAAAAAAAAAAAAAAGGTTATTTTTGTTTGCTTTTATTTCTTGTAATCCTATGCTTTATGGGACCTACGCTCTGTTCACGTAGGCGCAGGTCTCCTTCACCCTACTACGGTCGAGGAGGATACAGATCCCGGTCCCGCTCGCGGTCCTACTCTCCACGTATGTACATTCATGTGTGTAAAGAAATGTATGTATTTATATGATGCAGACACAACACTTTAAAGCTGTTGCTCTAAGCAAGAACGCACTTAGGAAAGAATGTGGTGAATATTCTAGAGCAAGTAGACAGCGGTGAGTCGTCTAGTCTTGAAAATGTGACTCACACGATGTGTGCATTTTCCTCACATTCCTGTGTCACTGCTGGAAGGGCTTTATCCTAACACTAATGTCTGTCTCCTCTGACAGGGCGCTACTGAGGAAGCCGGGGTAATTGATGCACATGTGGATGGATGAACTATAAAGGAAGGATACAAGTTTTAATTTTTGGTGTTTCCTGGTTGTCTCGGGGTTTTGTTGGTTTTTGTTTGTTGTTGTTTTTTTTATTTTTTTTTTGCTTTGGTTTTTTTTTGCCATGCATGTTTGATTTAATAGTCTTTGTTTATGAGTACTTGTGCATCTTGTACTTGGGGTAGATTGGCTACATGCCTCGTTTGATGTTTTGCTAGCAAGAGTGTTTTATGTTGCAGTACTCTAGTGTGTCCCAGTTAAAATCTTTTAAGACAACAGCTGGGAAATCAAATGTAAATGCATACATTATAAAAATCCAAGAAATAAACAGTATTTTACAAATGTCTTGTACTTTTTCTTTCTCTTGGATCAGTCAGTAGAAGGTGACCACCTGTGATCTATCAGTAGTTTGATAATTATGCTGTGAGGGTCGAGCAAAACATTTTATTGGCTTTCAATGGTGACATAGTGAGAATGATGTGAGCTAAACCATGATGTGTCAGCGTGTAATTGGCAGGTGCACTAATTTTTATACAGTATAGTGTTTGCTTCCATAATGGATTCATGCTGTTTCCTTTAACTAGCTAATGTAAATAAAAATGTAGTAAAAATTTTAAACCAATAAAATGTCTTATAAATCAAATCTGTGGCCTAGTTTCCTGATGTAGTTGGCATTGATTAGCTACTTTGAATTTACAATCTGGGTTAGAAAGTATTTAGCCCCAGAGTTACTACTTCACACTGTTCTGTTATTTTTTTCATGACCATTGGTGATCCAAAAGAATCCACTTTAAGATTTAATGGCAAATCTAATAAAGATGAAACTCTCAATGTTGGTGCCACTGCTCAGAATGGCATGTCGCACCATCAGAGATTTATCTGTGGTGGTCGTTTTCCACTGAGAAATGCTGCTGAGGGAGAAGACATGTACTTAGCAATGTATGGACTGCCAAGTGTCACGCTTTCCACTTTTAACCTTTTAATGAGCTTCCAATAAAGACAAAACAGCATCCGCAAGAACTTTGTAAAGAATCCATGGTTTAATGATTGCAGGAAATTCTTAAACCTGCAAAAAGACAACTAAACATGTTATGTCTAAACATTAGAGGCAGCAACAGCTGCTGCAATCACAGAGATGGTTATCTGGAATTAACTTAATATAGAAGTGTACCATCAAGCTTTTTGAGTAGTACAGTGTGTTTTCTCAGGAATAAACAGACAAATCAACTCGGAGTAGCATCCGGAATCCTTAGAGTTATGCCAGGGAGCGAAATATAAAGTGTCTGAAAAGTCAGGAATCGATGGGGGGGGGGGGGGGGGGCATTTTTCCTTCCAAAAAATACATTGCTGTTTGGATTGGGATTGAAAGAAAATATTTCAACTGTTTCTGGCAACAATTTTTTGAACTGATGCAGTGAGTAGCTTCTCTTTGTCTAAACAACCAATTTGGATGATTCATCCAGTAGTTATTGTGTTTCAGAAGGCATTCTTGTCTCCCAAATTCCAATTCAATTCCATGAATTTGAATTGAGGTTGCAAAACAGGAAGTAGAATAGCAATTCAAATTGAAGGAAGTAGAATTGAAATTCCAATTGATAATTTTGGTGTATTTCAGAATCATGCTTTTCAGTATATTCCATACATAACTGTTTTACATATTTCATACAAATATTATTACTATGTACTTCATGTCTACCTGACTAAACCGTGTCGGACAGGATGCAGATCGTTTGGTGTTTTGGAAAGAAAACCAGAGCAGATTTCCAAACCTATCTGCACTTGCCTGCATCCTCTGCACCTGTTGGGAGAATCTTTAGACCATCTTCTGGCCAGAAAGATGTCGTCTCAATGATAAAACCTTTGAGGAACTTATGACAATTAGATGCAACAATATTACCCTACTTTGGAACTGTAATAAATGATTATTGCATTTACCACAATTTTGTGTAATTTGTTCATATTCAGATAAAAAGAATATTACAAATTATTCAAAATGGAGGGAATTTGTGTTTAATTTTAGTGTTTGTAAAGTATTTTTAGTATTTAAGCCAAAGCCTTTGTTAAACGTGACAATTTCTTCCTGTTACTTGGCTATAAACAATTTCTCTGAATTGCAGTGCATTTAATTCCACTTCCTTGAATTCAAATTCAACATCCTTTGGGGTGGAGCCAATTCAATTCAAATTCCAATTCTTCAAATGAATTGAAATTCCAAATTCTGAATTTTGCACAAGTCTGTCAGAAGGGTCAAATTATTTCAATGAAAAACGAAAACAACTAAGAAGGGTAAGGCCTGTCCAACACTTTATTAAAAACAGTCAACGTTCCAGAAGAAATGTGATGGGGGAAAAATCAGGACATGATCAGAGGTCACTTGAAAGTTTGGCTGAAAAAAAAAAAGAGCTATAGAACTCACAGCTGCGTTTTATTGTGAGGTAGTGTATTGATCTGGGGCTTCTTCAGTTGGTCAGGTCGAGGCTCAGCAACCTGAATGTACTAAATGAGCAGGTTATCCCATCAATGAACTTTTTCTTCTCTGATGGCACAGATATAAACTTGGGTCTCAAGTAGTGAAAGAGTGGTTTGGGGAACATTTTCACACATGAACTGGCACCACAGAGTCCTGACCTTAACCCTATTGAGCGTCTTTGGAATGTGCTGGAGAAGACTTAAATGGTTCCAAGCTCTCGTACTCAGCTCATGCCAATGAGGATGAAAATAGATGTGATGTCGCATAAGATGTCATTGTGAGTGTGTGTTATAATCAACGTAATAAAATTTTAGAATGTGTGATTTTTTTTGGGGGGGGGGATTAGCAAGTATGTGATTTTCACTGAATTATTTATTTACACTCATTTTTATATTTTTTCTTACAGGTGAAAAATTGTTAACTTTGAAGGGAAAAAGTGACAGTATTATGTTTTGGTACTTACTGCTGCTCTCTTTGGTTCTTGAGATAGTTCCCTATTTACAATCATCTCAATCCTCATTCATTTGCTGAACAGCTTAATCCTACTAGGGTCGTAGGGAGGCTGGAGCCTGTCTCAGCTGACACTGGGTGAAGGAAGGGTACACCCTGAACAGCTTGCTAGACCATTCGCAGGAAAACACATAAACAAGCATTCACACCTAGGGGCAATAATGAACAACCAATTAGCCTAATGTGCATGTCTTTGGACTGTGGGAGGAAACCAGAGTATAAGGAGGAAACCCACACAAGCACAGGGAGAACATGTAAAGTCTACACAGACACCCTCGCCGAGTCCGGAACTCAAACCCAGGACTTTCTTGTTGTGAGGCAGACGTGTTACCCATTACGCCATCATGTCTCCCATCAAAAACAAATGAACATGAAGAAGTAAAAACTTTAGTTAAAATAACCAGGTAACCATATCTATATATATAT
>JBCNYH010000009.1:10652048-10664417 GCA_039654325.1 Tandanus tandanus
TTTGCGACTGTTTGCGGAAAAATAAATTTGGGACAAGAAAAAATATTTTCCGCAAACAGTCGCAAACGTTTGCAAACAGTTGTAAGATGGGTTCGCTAGAGCTGCTTTTGGTTCGCCAATTTTCAACACAATGTTGGGGAGGGTTTGCTCAAATTTGCGACAAGAAAAAATATTTTCGACCCTAAAATCTGTTTGTGAACTGTTTACGAACCCTGACGAAACACAAAATTCGCAACGTTCGTCAGCATTCACCATTCATTGAGATACTAGCTTAAGGGTTTAACAAGTGGCAGCGTGTATCCAGAATGAAAATGAAGAAGAAGAAAGAAGAGGAATCAGCGGTTGCTGGTGCTGGCTAACAAGTTTGAGACCCCCCAAAAATAAATAAATAAATACAAATTTGGAGTATCATGGTTATCGTTTAGCACGAGAAAAAAAAAGGGAGTGTAAATGAAAGTACTTGAAGGTACATTGACAGCAGCTGACAGCCTCTGTAGATTGTAATACAGGCTTGGAAAGGAAGGGGCCATGGAGGTTGCAGTTAACTGAATCCTCCATATTGGTACTCTATTATTACTGATGTGAGAGAAATACTTACCAAGACTTTTATCAGTTATTGCAGTGGAGCAATACAAAAAAAAAAAATCTGGGGGATTCACACCTTTCTGAATGTTTGTAGGCGGCATAGTGGCGCAGAGTTTAGTACTTTCTCCTCACAGCAGGAAGGTCCTGGCTTTGAGTCCCGGGCTCATTGACGGACGGGTAAGCTGTCCAGGGTGTACCCCGCCTGCACCCAGAGTGCAGATCCCTGTTACAGGTTTACATACAAAAATTTTTAATTAAAATAAGTTATTACAAAAATATATATATATTGTGTTTAGTCAGTTTTTTTTGTCAGTTTTCATGTTATTTTTCATTTTTACATTCCTGCACATTACTGCCACCTTCTGGAGCTAGCCCAATACGCTCTCATCTTAATCCTCAAAGTGGTCCTGCAACCACAGTGCAAATGAAAATTAAAACCTAGCCTATTTTCCCTTACAATTACATTTAATTTTTGTTTGTGTTGCAGTGTCTATTATAGATTTTATTGTAGGTTCGTTTTCATTGTTTATTTTTATTTCAGCACTTCCGCCTCACAGTAAAAAGGTCCTGGGTTCGAGTCCCGGGCTCGGGTGTTTCTGTGTGGCGTTTGCATGCTCTCCCTGTGCTTGCATGGGTTCCCTCCGGGTACTGTGTTTTCCTCCAACAGTCCAAAGACATGCACAGTAGGCTAATTGGCTGTTTCAAATTGCCCCTAGATGCGAGTGTGAGTGTGAATGGTTGTATGTGTGTTGGCCCTGCAATGGCCTGGTCAGGGTGTACCTCACCTTCGCCCAGTGTTGGCTGGGATGGGCTGCAGCCTCCCTGTAACCCTAGTAGTAGGATGAAGCAGTTTGGCAAATGAGTGAGTTAGTTATTTTGTAAGAGTTATTTTATTTCATTCATTCATTCAGTTAATAAAATCATTTGTGCTTGCTAGCTATATTAACCCTAATGGAAACCTGTCAGTTTTGACCAAAAATCCTTCCAATATTGCAAAAAAAACTAGTTATATGCTCTCACAAAGTATATTTTCATACAAGTGATATGTTTCACATTCAAGTCACATGACTCAATCACATGGTTGCAGTTGACATCACTGTGCAAACATTGATCCATCCGGTCTCAGAGATCTGTCTCCATGTTTAATTGGTTATTGTGAGATGAGAAAACCCAGCGTTACCGCTCAATGGAAACACAGACCATTCATCAACCGTGTTTTATTGACTTAAAAAAATCACTTCTATTTTGCACTAAACTGCAAACGACGTTCGTTTTCTGCTGTGTATTCTGAATGCTGTCAACAATTGTGTCCTCTGATAACAGGTTACGGCTGAGTGCGAGTGTGTTGTTTTGCGGTATATAATAGGACAGCTGTGGCGGTTTCTTTCCTAGTGATCGACTTTTCAAAGCTTAAACATTGTTCTTCTTGTTCCATGTGAGACATTTCATTCTATTCATTTAACTCGTGTTCAGAGCTACGAGTCCAGTGTTTACTTTACAAACACAGAATCACACGATATCAACAAGTAAAAATGGAGGTGCTCAGTGTGGAATGGATGGTAGGAATAATTTTGAGATGAATAATACTCTTCAGGAATATACCATGCAATATTAAAAAAAAAAAATCAGTCGGCTCTGATTCTCACTTCAGTTCATACGATATGATTCTTTAAGGTCCGTATTCGAATAGGAATCCAGTAGAGGGGATTCTTCAGGACGGAGGAGTCTGGAGGTTCTGGCTTCACAAGAAAGGCAGAGGAGAGAAAGACTGTTTCTAGCTTTTATAGTCTAAGTGATGAGAGTAACTGGTTTCATAGACAGCATTAAACTGATACTTACTCTTCAACCCCAGCATCCCGTCACTGATTCGTTTCCAATAATAAAACCACATGGTGTGTTTTATTTATTTATATTCATGACATTTGGCAGACACCTCTATCCAGAGTGACTTACATAATACACACAAACCTTCCTTAAGTACTACATTTATTCCCTCCCCAATTCCTGCTTATTGGAAACAAAAAACAACAAAAATCTGGAAGTGTATCAAAGGTGTTCTCACACACACACACACACACACACACACACACACACACACACACACACACACACACACACACACACACACACACTTTCTTCCTCTTTCTCTCTCTCCCTTTATCTGCATCTCTCGTTCTCTCTCTCTCTCTCACACACACACACACACAATCTGCGTGTTTCTCTTTATTCCTCCCTCTCTCTCTCTCTCTCTCTCTCTCTCTCTCTCTCTCAATCTGCGTGTTTCTCTTTATTCCTCCCTCTCTCTCTCTCTCTCTCTCTCTCTCTCAATCTGCATGTTTCTCTCTCCCTCTCAATCTCTCTGTTTCTCTCTCTCTACCTCTCTCCCTGTCTTTCTCTCTCCCTTTCTGTCTCTTTCTTTCTCCAAATTTGTGTTTCTCTCTCTCTCTCTCTCTCTCTCTCTCTCTCTCTCTCTTATTTGGTCTCGCTCTTTTTTTCTCTCCCTCTTTCCAGCTTCTTATTTTACCAAGTAACCATAAATTATAAACCCTGTATATCACTGTGTTGTGCAGGGATACTTTACAAAGCAGTGACACTGGAGACTCCTTCCGTAAATGTTAAACATCTAACATCTTAGTCACTCACACACACACACACACACACACACACACACACACACACACACACACACACACACACACACACACACCCCGATAAGCCCCAATCCCTTGACCCCTCTAAGTTTAATAACGTTTACTTAAAGAGGCAGTATAGAATTTTTAAAATTGTTTCAACACTTTGGATGTCTAGTCCACCTTGAAAAGCTTTGATTGGTACAAGTGTGATACAGTGGATGAGGCAAATTCCTTCATTTTATTCTTCCGTTCATATTTTTCTGGCCTGAAAATTATGCTGCATTTTTACCTACATCAGAACTGGGAAGCCAGTGTTTGGAAATGATACCATTTTGACCTCAGTGCCGAGACAGAAAGTGATGAGAAACAATCTGCTTCCATGTTCATCTTTTGTTTAGCAGCCAGCTAACTGTGATGAGCAATGTTTCTTTACCTCCTCATCTCAGTGTGCTGTATAGTCAGTGCTATAACTATAAATATGCCGATTATAGCTGTGTTTTTGCCTGAATTATAGAGCTAAAGCTAATACCCTTTATATCCAGTATAACTCTTTTAAAAGGTAAGAAGTGCTAGCGTGTTTACTGCTGTGAGCAGCCATGTTGATTTAACATTACATGCTGAACTCAGGGTTGAGGAGACCATCCCGAGTCCTTGTGTAGGAAGTCATGAGTGGATGCTATGCTTTCTTTGATTTTACCTAGCATTAGCTGTAAGTAGCATTAGCGATATCGTCACATGAAACAGCTGCCTAGCCCTGCCCATTTTCCTTTAAAAGTAAATTTACGTGGAATAAAAAGAGTGGGTGTGGCTGGTTCATAATGTCATTGCAGATGCATTTCACCTCCTAGACAGCAGAGGGCTGTGTTATGTTTTACAATTCACAGGTGTCAAACTCAATGCCCACAGGCCAAATCTGGCCCGCCAACTCATTTTATGTGGCCTGCAAGAGCTTTCAAAGAATATGATTATCGTACATTCTTCGCATTGACCATCACCATGCACTGTAATTCATCATTCTTTCACTAGGTGGCAGCAGCCTATTTCAAATAAACAGTGAGTCATTCATGACTCAAGAAAGATTGCATGCTAACTTGTCGCTGGTAAGCCTTGTCAGATAATGCAAGTGAAGAAAAGAGAAGAGGACAAATGCTTAAACGAATCATTTCGCCAGGCAGATTTCATGGTTGCCCTTTTAGAATAGATGTTCAGTGATTATTTGGCCCTCGATCACCTTTAAATTTAGTGATGTGGCCCTCAGTGAAAATGACTTTGACACCCCTGTTACATGATGATGAATTGAACAAGAAAAAAAACAAGCAGTGATGTCATACTGTATTTTTAAAAGCAGCTGATGATGCAAGCAGTGCTTTCAGACTTATTTCTTTTATTGCAACCGATATCGTAGTTTTTATATGCTGTATAGTTCACCATATTTATTGCTTCCCTCTTCACGTCTGTGTTTGTGTGCCATATAAAACTGCAGCTGCAGCAGCAGCGCTCCTTCCTTCTGCAACACCCCTTTATTTGCTGATGGTCAAGGCTGAATACCATGTGCAGTTGTCTCTGCTTTAAAGCCTCCACATTTCCGCTATGAATCATTTGCCTTCGGTCACATGAACGATACTGTAGCAGCCACCTGTCACCAGCATGACGGTGTGGACACATTCACACACACACACACATGTAAACACACAGAAACCCTTACAGTCACGCCATTTATGAACTATTTTTAGCAGCATGTTGCAAAAGTGCATGCGCTTCTAAAGGTGCGGTATTTTATTAGCTTTCAAATACGTTACATTGGAGTAGCCGAGCTCAAAATCAACGACTGGCAAAGTTGTTGTTAGTGTTTTGTTAGTCTCAAATGAGTAGGTGTTGATTAATTTTTTGGAAGGGCGACGGCTCTGAACACTTGAATGGGTTCTGTAGTGAAAGGTCAGTGATAAGGGCTTGAACAGGAGACGCTAAACATTATTTAATTATTAAACATTATTCAAGAAGAAATTATGAGGGGTTCAGGAACAAAACGGACGACTTGATTCTTATTTCTGTAATAATTTTCTGTTTTTCCTGCCTGAACTAAACACTTTTTTTTGTGTAGAGACAATTTGAATTGATATGCAGTTCGATATACTAAAATATCAGACTTTATTAAAACAAAGCTAATGAGGTTTTTGTTCAGTGACTTTTAACAGCCACAACAGACTGTGCCAAAAAAATATTCAACATCTCCCACTGTTAAAGAATCCTTAAAACACGTCCTGCATCCCGATTTTGATGGATCATCTCCAAAACCTAATGGGGTCTTCCTTGCGCCATAATTCACCCCTGCAAAAACAAGGCAAACACAAACCAATGCTGACAAAAACACAATCTCCTTAGCGGAGGTATTAAATTCAAAAATGCCATGTACCTGTAAGAAATGTGAAATTTTTCCCGCACCCGTTTCACATATGAACAAGCTGCATTCGAATCCTGTGATACAGTCACCTGTTCAGTGGTGTTGTTAATGTTTAGCATGTTTTAATGAATCATTTATTTAAAATAATGGTAATTTTGCCAGAGAACCAGGAAGGGGTAGCAAATCATGACAGCAGCCATGACAGATGACATCACAAGTTTCAGAGAGCTGATTTACTAAAATGCAGAAGCAGGGGAAACTAGAACATGGCTGATGTCAGTTCTTCAAATCAAAACACAAGTATAGCATTTTATTTTACAGCGTTTTACACATTTGAAATGCCTCATTTGGTGAATAAAACAAACCTCATGAACAGAAAGATGGCACCACTATCAAGCTGCCAATGGTATTGGATTAGTTTTTTTCCTGGTTGCTGCTAGTCGGGTTTTGTTCTTGAACTCTTCAAATAATCCTTGATATTCTCTGTTTGAGATATTTATTCAACGTCTATGGAAAAAGTATATACTGTAAGTATATTGTAAAAGTAAATCATTTTTCCACCACAGGGAAACCTTACAGAGCCGTGGAGCCTGTCAGGATTCTCTTGAACCATATCGGCACTATTTAACAACATAACTATAAACAGTTAAAGAGTATGACGTACCACTGCTTTAAAAAGTCATAATCATTGGCAAGTCATTGTGCCCTAAGAAGCATAATAGATTTCGCTGCATGCAGTTATATAGAAATATAAACATAAACAAATTCTTTGGTGCCACTGGGTTTTATACAGTACCTTCCTTAGTTATTAGCCATATCAGTCTATTTGAATTTAATAGGTTTAAAATGTTTTATATTCCCATTAACAAGATTGACCCATTTGGAAGGCAGAATAAGAACAGGCTCTGTATTAGAAACAAAATTCATTTCCCCAGATGAGAGTGCCATAAATGTTACTGCTCCTATAGTCCTATACTGGCTTTATACCTCAAAGCCATCAGCTTAAGGAGGGCTCCTGGGTTGCTATGGTAACCCCATAGCCAATTCCTGATAATATGACGTGTGTGTATACATTATGAGTGGAAATAGAGTGTTTGTGAGAGGCAGATATGCGTGAAAAGGGTGACCCTATCACCATTACATGAACACATGGGGGTGAGAGAGAGAGAGAGAGAGAGAGAGAGAAAATGAGGAAGCAGAAAAGGAGAGAGAGAGGTGGGGGGGAGTGTTCTTTAACTGATGATCAGGCTTTGGAGTAAAGGATAGGGATGCGTGTGCACGGTGTGACAGGTAAAATTTATTTTAACATTAAAAAATGTAGGATTACGTTGCACTCAGATACCTGGAGTAAAAAGAAAAGGAAACAAGGAGAAATTTAAAGAAGAACAGGTGGAAAGGCGAAGAAAATAGTGATAAGAGGTGTGCAAGAGAAAGGAAGGGGTTCCTATAGTGCCTATCGGTGTGTTTAAAGCTACGCTGCTGATTGATCGGATGGAACGCGTGGTCTATCACCAATAGGTGGATTTAAAACGGGCAGAAGATCAGTCAATGGTTTTCTGTGGAAAAATCTCAAAGTTCAAACTTAAATGTTCAAAATTAGTCGTACGCACCCGATTTTCTTTAGTGCAGACGTTTTAAAATGCTTTCGCCATTTCCAAGTCACTACAGAACCAATTTAAACGTCCAAATATTAGTTTTCCAGCATGAGATTTAATATGAGAGATGTTTATATGTCAGTAAAGAAAGCAGTATATTACATAAAAGATAATTTTTCATACAAAAACAGAATGAAGGCTGCTGAGGGCTGCTGCAAAAATAAGAAGTTAGTGTGACAGACAAATAAAACAGAACAACAAACTGTTCCTGAGAGATATTATTCTTTAAAGCAAAGGGGCTTTAAAGGATTGACTTTGTTCAACGTCTTACTGTTTAATGCCCTTTAAAATATAAAAAACATTTGATTTCATGATTTTTGAAGGTATCTTTGCCCTACAATATTTGTTTGTATGCAGCCAAGACTTTTTTTTCACAGTACAGTACTGTACATCAAAGCAAAAATAAAAACATAAATAAATAAGTCGGTATAAGAGCATTTAGAGAGCGCAACCCTCTACCAAGCCCAGCAATCGCACATATGAATCAAATTGTCACAAAATCGTCTTATCTCACAATGTTACACAAAGAATTTGATCCAGGCCATCTTCAAAATCTGATCAAGTCATCCTCAAGTCATCAACTTTCATAAAATTCCGCACATAACTTTTTGTGTAATTGTGCTAAAAAACAAATGCACTCATACCATGTATAAAACACGACTTCCTTGGCAGGGGTGAAAATCTAAAAACATGTATTGAGTATGATATGAGTGATGAATAGAACGGCTGCAAGTTGTTGACTGACTAGTGTAAATTTACTAATGTAAATTGTACGTTAGGTTATCCGGTCTTCGTGTAATTTTGCTGATCTCAGACGAGCCTTTTGTAGCCTCAGATTCCTGTGATGTAGTCTTCTGCTATTATCACCCATCTACTTCCAGAGTCAGAGTCGAGATGCCTTTCTTCTTGTCATGATTGTATAGAGTGGTTATTTGCATTACTTCGCTCTCTGTCCTGTCAGATTGACCCGGTCTCCCCTTCTCTCACTTCTCTCCAACAGAATTTCTATACACTGAATGGGGTTTTTTTTGTGTGTGTTTTGTTCTGTTAAAACTGATGAAGTTTAAACTGATCAGCTGTACCACTATTTCTATTAAAGTGGCCAGTGAGTGTAGGAGGACTTTTAAATAGAAATGTAGGTATTTTTGTGCTGCCGTTGTACAGCACCTCCTGGGGTATTCGTCACTTGGACTCATTGAAGAAAGTCAAGCACAAGGGGGCAGCCGTGGCTTAATGGTTAGAGAAGCGGTTTGGGGACCTAAAGGATTTGATTCCCGAACCAGCAGGACAAAATGGGTGGCCGCGGGGGGAGTGAGCTGCACCTTCTCTTCCTCCACTTTCATGGCCGAAGTGCCCTTGAGCAAGGCACCTAATCCCAACTTCTCTCCGGG
The DNA here is from genome assembly GCA_039654325.1 of Tandanus tandanus. Lineage (NCBI taxonomy): Eukaryota > Metazoa > Chordata > Actinopteri > Siluriformes > Plotosidae > Tandanus > Tandanus tandanus. The sequence goes on from JBCNYH010000009.1 coordinate 10,660,714, forward strand.
TGCCCCAATGTGTGGCATCCCACTGCTCCGAGTGTGTGCGTGCTCACCGTTTACGTGTGTATGTGTGCTCACTTTGGATGTGTAAAATGCAGAGGCAATAATTTCCCTTGCAGGATTAATACAGTATATCAGAAATAAAAAGTTTAATCGAATTAACATCGTGTTCCAAAATTAGCTGAATATAAAAGAAAAACACTATGACAGCATAAACCTCCACCAAGATTAAAAAAAACCCACATAAAGTACACAGCACCCCATGCTGGGCGTACTGTTATCCTGTAAAGGAATAGTGGTAATTCTTTAATAATGATGTTAAAGAATCCTTTAAAAAATTACCCGATCCAGGATTCGATCCAGATCATCTCCAAAATGTTACAGAGGTAGAAATTAGCCAATTAGTCGAATGTGCATGTCTTTGGACTGTGGGAGGAAACCGGAGTACTCGGAGGAAACCCACACAAGCACGGAGAGAACATGCAAACTACACCCGAGCCGAGCCCAGGACCTTCTTGCTGTGAGGCGGACGTGCTAACCACTGCACCATTGTGTCACCTAATCAAACACATTGAAGTAAAAACTTCAGTGCAAAACACCAGGATTATCACACAGCCCTTTAAAGCATTATACCCTCATCTATATGTGTATGTGGCTGCAAATGTATGTTGGTGCATACAGCACGGACTTCCATGCTGGAAAGGAACAGAGCAATGTGGATCTACAACTATGTGACAACTTTGACACAGAACCATTTGTCTACACAATTACACCGAAGATCAACACAAAGAGTACAACTAGTCAGGTAGCATAATAGTCTGTTTACATCTGGGCGAGGCTGGAAGGTTAAAGAATAGGAAACAGAGATGGTGGAGGGAGAACGTGACACCGGAGATGCAGCGTAGAGTTTTGTTTTGTAAAGGAAGCGATTATAAAGATGTTGGCTTGTCTATTATTTATTATTTATTTTATTTTTACTATGTTACAGTTTACACAATAAACACTGCTGCACACAGATTCCTTCATACAGGATGTGCCATTGTATGGGGCCGATAAAACCGAATAGGAATTAACAATTACATACATAGTGAAGGTAAAATACTCTTATTTTGTATGTAGAATAAATTGTATAATAAACCGCAAACAGATATAAAGTCATGGAAAAACAAACCAACAAAAAACAAATAAATACAGTGATTACTGTGAAATCACCAAAATGTTAGGTACTGTGTGTGTGTGTGTGTGTGTGTGTGTGTGAGCGCGTGTGTGAGCGCGTGTGTGAGCGCGTGTGTGCGTGTAATTGTAATATGCGACATACTCAGGACTGGATTAGAGTGAGGACATTTTTCAGAAATGAGGACATTTTGGCTGGTCCTCACTTCTTCAAAGGGCTGTTTGAGGGTGAAAACTTGGTTTTAGGGTTCAGGTGAGAGTAAGGTTTGGGTTTGGGTAAAGGTTGAGGTTTAGCATTTATTTGTGATGGATAAGGTTAGGATCAAGCTCAAGAGAATGTATTATATCAGTGAATGTCCTCATAAATATAGAAGTACGAGACAGTGTGTGTGTGTGTGTGTGTGTGTGTGTGTGTGTGTGTGTGTGTGTGTGTGTTTTATCTGATCCATCAAATAGAGTAATCAAATAAATAATTGACATATTAACCAATTTTTGAACTGATAGTTTGTTGCAGCGCTAATTGTGTATGAAGAATGTAACCTACAAGTGTGTCTGCATGATTTGCACATGCATCTAAATGAAAATGAAACAATTTCAAAGTACTTTGTATTCATTTCTAAAATGATAGTAGTGTTGTCGAGTCACCATGGTAATCTGGGACCGTTCTAAGGCACAGCCCTGGTAGCTATTGTGTACTGCGCTGCCAAACATTGGCAAAAACCGGTCCGAGTGCTCCGGGGGGGAAAAAAGGGGGGGAAAGACAAGCGAGAGACGGTCAGAGAGCGAAGAAGTGTAGGTTTCTGCCGAAGCTGTGAGGTATCAGTGGATTAAGGACACTAATCCTGGGTGGTGCTCCTCATGCTGTGGTTGTCAGCTGAAAATCAAGATTAATCAAGATTGTGTGTGCGTGCGTGTGTGTGTGTGTGTGTGTGTGTGTGTAAGAGTGTGTCAGTTTACGCCTTTCTAAAATTTCAGTTGGGTAAATGAGCTTTTGGTAGACACCAGCTAATAGCAGAGCACACACACACACACACACACACACACACACACACACACACACACACACACACACACAAAATGTCTTCTAAAACTTGCATTTAAATGTAAATATTGAAGAATAAATATCTGAATGCACATGTAAATATTACTGTACAGTGCAGCTGACAGAATGAAGATCAGCAGTAGTCTGAACCTGTTATATGCTTTTACAGGGAAATAATCAACAATGGGATGGTACCGGTCTGTTTAGCCCCAGCGGAGAGCGGGGTTACTCTCAGCACCCCACGCACTTGATTCTTTTCTCATCACAGCACATTCTGAAGTGCCGTGAACACTATGCTGATGTCACTGAATTTCTATGAGTTTTTTTTTTTTTTTTTTTAAGAATAATGAGTGCTCAAGATATGTTTTATTCCTTTATAACGGCATGTGTTGTTGTGGAAAGCAGTGATAGGTCCTGCGAGGTCTATAAAAAAAAGCAATCTGCCAAGCCAAGAGTCTGCTGTTACTGTAAATAATCAACACCTTCTGACCAATCAGAATCAGAGAAATCAGTAGCCCGGAATGAATGCTATTGAGTTATTCATAAAAGTCACGATTGTGTTGTGATAACAGATTTTTTAAGATCACTGCACACTTGATGCGGTCAGATGTTTTCTTCATATTTGCGTGTGTGTGTGTGTGTGTGTGTGTGTGTGTGTGTGTGTGTGTGTGTGTGTGAGACAAGCAAAATTAATGTGTGTGTGTATGTATATATATATGAATTAAAATAAATTTCTGTATTCCTAAATATTCTATCACTCAGTACAATGCGTCTTCAGTGTTCCTGTGTTAAAACGTTCATTTTTGTGATTCATTTGTGGGACTGCTAGGCTCCCTAATCGATCAAAGTTTCTTTCTTTCTTTCTTATTCATTTTTTGTTAGTTTTTTCTTGCAGTAAGTTTCCTGTTTTTTCCCAATTGATGTATTCCTAAATATAAGATGTATATAAATGAATATATGATACATGCATGCAAGATATAGAATACAACTTGTGGAAATGTATGCTTGATGCTGGATGCCAAATAAAAAGTAACAAAAAATAAATAAATAAATAAAAAGTTTATTTACACACTTTAATCTACAATTTTACAATTTTACTATTTTAATCTACACAGCCTTTTTAGTTTATTACGTAAAATATTTTAGAAAATATCAAGAACGATCTGTATTCAGATTTGTTCAGATTCATAAACAGATATGTATTATTGTCTGCATGGCATCCAGTTTTCCAAGAAGAAGACAGAACGATGACAAATTGCACTGAGAGGAAAAAGGGATTCCAGTTATCCAAGATGGCAGCCACCATAATGTTCTAGTGTTCAGTTACATGTGAAGTTTTATTCATATTCTTTAAACAACAGGAAGTCATTCTGACTTGAATCACATCAGTGTGTGTGTGTGTGTGCATGCGTGCGTGCCTGTGTGTGTGTGTGTGTGTGTGTGTGTGTGTGTGTGTGTGTGTGTGTGTGTGTGTGTGTGTGTGCGTGCGTGCGTG
>JBCNYH010000009.1:10716207-10730741 GCA_039654325.1 Tandanus tandanus
ATATATACACACACACACAGTTTAATGCCAGGTTGTAAGGCAAGAAAATTCCAAGGGGGTGAATACAAGCCACTGTACAAGCTATCTGAGAATATTAATATCACATGTTAAAAGGGAAATGCAACTATTAAACTGATTTCATTTCGATATTTTTGTGTATTAAGATGTCCAGACACGCTCATGTCTACTTGACCATTTTTGTTACTTCATAATGAAGGGACATCTGAAAAACCTAACATGCTAAATAAATAAATAAATAATAAAAAATTAGATGTGGCACCAATTTCTGGGTGATGAGAAATAGATTTTTTTTATCCAGCCTAATGAGGCAGGTTTTAATCCAATACAACTCTCACAATGAAACTGTTGATACAGTAATCTGTGCTTTGCCAGTTGTTTAGTGAACAATGCTTATTGTTAAGTGACTCGCTTATGTGATGAAATTGTTTATTTCAAAAATGGTTATTAATCAAAGAAAATATTCCTTGAACAAGGAATTTTATTTTCATGTTTTCAGTCGTTTTTTCACCCAATTTTTTCACCCAATTTTTGTCATGTATCATAAATACCTAATTAGAGTGTTTTTCAGTTAGATCTATGTTAATTTTATTATTTATTAGAATTTTCTAACTTTCAAATGTTTTTCTTGCCATATTTGTTTTTCCATATTTTCATTTTTCTTTATTTTTATTTGTTGTCTGTCTTTTCATTAAATTTATCTGCCTTATTTCCCCATTTATTTTAATCTTTTTCTTTGTTTCTTCCTTATTAATTTTTTTTGCTTAATTTTTCTTAAGTTTTTTCTTTTCTTTTTCCATTAAAAAAAAAAATCTCATTTATTTCGGATGTCTACAAATCTATTTATTATTTTCATTCCAATCATCCTTTTATTTATTTTTCACTTTTTTCTTTGTTTTGACCCTTATCTTTTTCTAAGTTTTATTTATTAAAAAAAAAAAAAAACTTAGAAAAAGATAAGGGTCAAAACAAAGAAAATGTACAAATTATTTTATATATATGTATATTTACAAATACAGAGAGTTTAAAAACCTCTAATTGATGACACATATTGGAAAAAAGTCCTGCATGTTGTTGAAATCCTGTTGATTTGCAGACTGCGCAGCGGAAGATCAGGGAAATTATCCAACAAGTCAAACAGCAGCAGCAGAAAAGCCAGCAGGGGGCAGTGACGCCATCGCAGCACACCAAGTGACCAGCAGGGGGCAGCCAGCAAGCAGCAGCAGCAGCCTATGAATGTAGCTCCTCCGAGTGCAAACCAAATCAAGCAAAAAAGGCGCAAGAGTACGAAAAAACAAGTGGGAGGGAAATACACGAGAAGGACAAGCACCAAGATCGAAACCAAAGAACCTTATAAAATCCGGGCAAGCCTCTCTCCGAGAGCGAGAAAAAAAAAACCCTGCGGGGGCGCTCGAAATATCCAGACGAGCGTGCCAACAGGTGACGGATGTTGCACATTGTGAAAGTCCGGAGATGCTGTGGAATGGTACGCTGGGTTGGATCTGTCCTTTGGGAAGCACACATTATTGGGGAAAGTGGAAATCCGGCTGCCTGTGAGACGATCTCACCAGCAAACATCGGGCTTCTCTCCGCATAGGAGTGCAAGCGGCAGCCGTAAGCACATTCAGGCTGAGTGCGCACACACTGTGGAAATGTAGCCTGACTAGCATTTAACAACGTGGACTGTTGAGCGAGTGACACATAACTACCTGAGGGAGTGATTTAAGTAAAGTCAGTAAGGTGTGAAACTGAAGCTTTAGATAGTATTACTTAAAAAAATAAAAACACCTAGGGCAGATTTTCCAACTCATTCGCTAGTGGCAAAGCAGTTAGCATGTCCCAAATCACACAAATTTCCTTAGCGTAGATGCTAATTTTGCACTTTTTAGTGTTTGCTAATCAGGTCAGTCAGGCAAAGTGAATTAGTCAGTCTTTAGCTGTTTTTCATTTCATGATCGGTATCCCATAATTAGCCTTCACGCTAATCCGCTTCTCGCGGCTTGCTTTTCTGTTTTCTTTCCCAGTTTTTTCAAGCTCATCTGACCAAGCTGAAAGTCTACTGACCTCTTCTTCTGGCCTACAAATTATGAGGGAGGAAAAAACCCCCAACAAAACAAAGAAAAGAGTTGAAGTTGTTTCTGATTGTAAAATCTCCATTCAGCCTGATTTTATTGCGAGGGTTTTTCTGGGAAAGCCCGAATAGCCTCGTTCATCGTAAATACGTGTTCTGTACTAGATTCAACAAAAGCACTTCAAATATTTTAGCGTGCAAAAAAAAAGTGAACAGCAAAAGTCTGGTGAAGTGAAAGTGCAATAAGTAGAGGCTGCCTACAAGCTGCATTTGGGACAATTAATCATGTCCTGAACAGGCGGCCTGATAACTAGTGATTGTATAGTACTGTGTTTCGACCTGCCTTCTGCAGCACCCAGTGTCCTGTCTCTCTCTCTCTCTCTCTATCTATCTGTCTGTCTATCTGTCTCTTTTGTATCTCTCCCTTTCTCTCTCTCTCTCTCTCTTGTATTTCTCTCTCTCGCTCTCTCTCTTGTCTCTGTCTCTTGTATTTCTGTCTTTCTGTCTTTTTCTTTTTTCCTTTTGTCTCTTTCATTCTGTCTTTTTTTTTTCTATCTGAATGTCTGTCTTACTGTCTTCCTTTAATTTATAGAATTTTCCATTTTTTAAAACTTTTAGCTTTTTTGTCTTATTTCTTTCCCATTTTTTCCTTTTCCCCTTATTTTTATTTATTGTTTATCTTTTCATTTATTTTTTTTGTTTTTTATTCTTTACTTTAATTCTTTATTTTTTATTTTATCTTCTGTATTTCCTCCATTATTTTAATGTCATTTCTTTTTTAGTTTCTTTCTTTTCTTTTTATTAATCTTTTTAATTTGTTTTCATTTGTCCTTTTTCATTTGTATTGTGTCATTTCTTGTTCTTTACTTTCATTCTGTTCTGTCATTCCACCCCCCCCCCCTTTTTTTCATTTTTCCAGCTTAATTTTTTTCCCTTATATTAGTTATTTTAATCATACTTCCTTTCCTTCATTTTTAATTTTTGTTTCACTTTTATCCTTTTCTTTCTTTCTTTCTTTTCTTTTTTTTTAAAACTTTCTTTATTTTTATATACTTTGTTTTCTTTCTTCTCTTCTTGTCTCTTCTTATCTTGTCACTGTGTTCTGTGTTCGTGGCGTGTAGATTGTCTTTTGATTATTTTTGCCCTTTCCTGGCTTGTAAGAATGTTTGTGCTTGTTCTTGTGTGTCCTGAACTTAAAAAAAGAAGAATATCTGAGTATTTTAAAAATTTTTAATCCTGCAATCATACAAGGTGACTGCAGGACATTTATGGTTTGTCTTTTTTTTTTTTTTTTAAGATATTTTATGTGACAAATGCTGCCCTTTAAAATTCATTCTGATGACGGTTTTAAAAGCCATTAAAGATGCTGACTTTTATGAAAAAAAAATAAAAAATCCATTGATCATGTTGAGTTGACATCAGTGTCAGCTTGTGATCAGAAATTTTCCAGCACAGTGATAAAGAGGAGGTGGTGTATGAGCTGTTAGTGTGATATATCACTACACTGTTGAAGTGCTGATCAACCTGGTAAACAAAGCATAGCAGTTTATTTATGGATAAAAGTTTTTTTAAAAGCATGCAGTGCTAATACGATTCGTCTGCACAGGTTGAAAAGCAAATTTTCACATAAACCAGTACGAGAAAAACCCTTCTACCTCAAGAACAAGGTACCTCAGTCCAATTTCTTTCTACAGATTTTGTATAAACCTTGTAAAGCTCATGAGTGATTTATTTTTTTTTTTTTTCTAAATAAAAACGAGCGATTTAAAAAAAATTTTTGAGAGAATTAGTAAAGAGGGTGGATACCACCACCATGCTTCTTCTTGAGAAAGGGGCGTGTGCCTCGGATCAGACGCTGTACATTACTGTACCTTATTGGACCTTAAAGAGTTCCTTGTTGAGGTTGTTATAACTAACGCTAGCACAACTGACTACCTGGAGAGATACTGTAAGATTAACACCCGTCTTGCATTAGGTTAGATATTTTTTTCCCCAAAATCTTTGTCTAACATACACATTTAATGTTTAAAAAAAAAAAAGGCAGATGCCAGGTATGCGACATGCTATACGTGTCAGTAGTAAAAAGTTATATGTATCTTTAAAATTCAGACTGCTTGCTAGATACAACTTGTTTTTTTTTCATGCAGTGTAACTCCGTAGCGAAGTCGTGCCACTCTGAAAGGGTGCTGTATATCATTAACACAGCTATCTTTTGTTCTGAATAGCCGCTAACATCAATCTGTGTGGTTTTAGAATTTTTTTTTTTACTGTAATACTGTAACATGCTGATTATTTCCAACTGTACTGCAAAGTTGATCACTATCTAACCTGGTTGTTGGTTTATGTAGTTGTTTTTTTTCATACATAAGCGGAAGTGGACCGCACCGCACCTGGTCCCGTGTTCTTGTGCTTCTGGTGTTGTTTTTCCATGTTTTTTTTTTTTCTGTATCAGGTAATTTATACCTGTACTGTGAAGGGTTTGGCTTATAAACATGTCAGACCTGTGAAAGCACTGGATTATAACAGTGCTTATTAAAACAAATGCATTTCTAATATACACGTAAGCTTCTACTAACCTCTCCATTTAATTTTTTTTTCTGCTTTTAGCTAAACCACACAGGCCACCAGCTTGGACATGAGCAATAAAGAGACACTTTTAAACTATGCTACACCTGTCTTGTCATTCTTTCACTAAAGCTTGATTAAGAAGAAATATAAACCAAACTGTTTTGCTTTGACCTTCATTAAATAGAGGGATAATCTGGCGTGGTGGTATTTCAGTATTGTTCATTCATTCATTCATTTTCTAAGCGGCTTAAACCTAATTAGGGTCGCGGGGAGGCTGGGGTCCATCTCAGCCAACTCCGGGCGAAGGCGGGGTACCCCTTGAACAGCTCGCCAGACCATTGCAGGGCCAACACTCATACAATCATTCACACTCACACCTCGGGGCAATTTGGAACCGCCAATCAGCCTACTGTGCATGTTATTGGACTGTAGGAAGAAACCCACGCAAACACAGAGAGAACATGCAAACTCCACACAGAAATGCCCCGAACCCGGGAACCGAACACAGGCCTTCTTGCTGTGAGGTGGACGTGCTAACCACTACGCCACCGTGCTTTTACAAGGACAAACAACGATGTGCACATATGAGGACAGTGGGGCTTTAAGAGAGTACAGCATTTAGTAAAGTTTCCAGTACAGGAAATTCTTATTTTTCAATATATAAAAGATGGTACTTCAAGTTTTCTTGGTAATAAGGATGTAGGCAAGGCTATCATGGTCAAACCCGAGATTAAGATGAGATTATGAGATTGAGTTATGTTATAGTGGTCAAGGCCATGTTAAGATACAGTTACAATGAAAGGAAGTTCGAATTAAGACTAAAAACCATCAAATATTTATAACTTCAACAACTTCATGCATTGAAAATGCAACAAAAGCACCGCCACACATTTCATGTTATGGTTTCATGGTAATGATCGATGCAAAGAATGTATGATATTCATATTCTTTCCTCTTCAGAAATTTGATTTTATCAGTGAACATTGGACTTTTTAAGCATTTAAAATTTAATGTGGACCATCTGTGAAGTTAGTTTCTGTTAACCCTTACATCAGTGGTCACCAATCCTACCCTGGAGATCTACCTTCCTGGAGGAACCAAAATCTAATACACCTCTTTTAAATGAACAGGAATGTTTTAAGTCAATCATTAGATGGTCCAATGGGTATGATTAGGGTTGGAGTCAAAGTCTCCAGGGAGATCCATACTATTACCAGTCCTTCCACCACCAAAAACACATGAGTTTTTTCTGTTATGAAGGTACTCTCTCAACATGTTTTCTGTATTGACTTGGATTTTTCTTGTTTTTTTTTCTATAAAAAACAGAATCAAGCTTACATAGTACATATACATATAACGTTCACTGAACTAATTCATTAAAATTGAGTCGTCATTAACTAAGAGAAAAAACATCTTTATATATAAATTATATATTATATATAAGTCTATATAGAGAATACATTTTTAATGAACTCATAATTAAGTGGTGATTTAAGTTAAAAAAAACAACAAAAAACATAAATGTTGTCATTTTTTAATTTTTAATAATTTTCTGAAGTGGTTCTGTGTCTCATCAGTGAAAGAAAACACATTTGGTGCATAAATACTGTTGCATAACAGTGATGTACAGTCCATCCATTCTTGTAACTGTTTTTTTCCGTAGCATTTTGCTAACACTGTGTCCCGATTTATTTTCAAGGATAAAATAAGACATTGAGATTTAGATCATTTAAGACAAGTTAGTTCAAAACAAAACAAAACAAAAACAAAACAGCCTGACATTAAACTCAAGAAAAGCATAATGCAAATGGTACACAAAAAATAAATAATAATAAAAAAGTAAAGTACATTATGCTAAAAATAATAGGCAGGATTCAGGGGACAAAACACTTTAAAAGTTAAAAAATATGTCGAGTTTTCAAGTTAAAGTATATTAGTACCACTTACTACCACATACTGTATTTAACGTTTAGTATATTTGCCAAAGACAAAGTAGACATCCCTGAATAGTACTCCATCACTATAATAGTAAGTATCCAGTTCAGCGAAATCCACTGAGCCTGGGGCGAATAATTGTTTTGGTATATACTGCACGGAAATGTAAGTAAACGAGCTGTTTTTGATCTCTTTCAGAGTTTTAATATATAAAAACACAAGGAAAAACAATTAAAAAGATTTTTATGCTTTCTTAAAGCGTGACAGTGATAACGCCACTTAGTCCAAGTGACCGTGGCTCAAGCATTATCCACTCAGGATGGCAATTAACCCCTAGACAGAGGGCCAATCAGATGATGTCATTCCTGTGTAGTATATAGTAGTATTTTTACATTGTGTATATCTAATATTCTTTATATATAAATGCACAACAAAAGACAAGACAGTGACAACCTGTTGTAAAGACTAACCAAACTATTTATTAAAAACAAATTATTTTATATAAATACTGTACATTCTTTACTATATTACAAACAACCATAAATTATTTGACGATGCAAGAATAACTACTGTACTATCAAACGTGTAAACTTTCTACAGCACCTGAGACACAATATACAAAGCCATTTTTGCAACACTGCATAGATTTTTATAAAAATAAAAGGAATAGTTTGGCAGAAATCAGTCACTCCAGGAATCCGCACTGTCGCGATCACACCAATTCACACAAATTCAACCAATCCTCATGCATTCTACACAACCTGGCAATTGTAACCGACCGAACCTTTTCCGCAAATATGGCCGATCAGCGTGTTACACCATGAGTTTCACCAATCACAGTAGTCCCTCACACAAACACTGAGCCTAAGTCACTTTCTTGATTATTCTTTTGAAGACATCAAGATGCTGATTTTTCAGGTAATCCTGCAATTTCATTGCAATGAACACCTAAAACCTTAAAAAGCTTACAGCCGAAGCTTTGCCAACAGCTACTGTCAAGACAAATTAGGTTTTTTGGACACCTGGTGAGGAAAGAGGGGATGTTCCCTAGTCCCCATGTTCCCCAGACCTGATGTTCCCCAGTCCCTATGTTCCCTGGTCCTTAATAAATGAATGGATCTTCCATTGCATTGTGTACTTTATAGAAGTAAGCTACAACGATTGTGTCCACTTTGTAAAAGAAGTATGATGAAACAAAATCAAACATACTCAACAAAGTAACAATTTATGGAATATTAGGGTTAGGGTTCCTGGGGAACATAGGCACAGGGAATATAGGTACTGGGGAACACAGACATGGACCCAGGAAAGAGGGCCTAAGCTATAAGTTGTTGATGGGAAGAGTGCATGGAAAAAGACCAAGAGGCTGGCCTCGCACCACTTGGCTAAAAGACCTAAGCCAGTACCACAGCATGACCCTCTGTCCTGTCATCCAGGCAACCTTGGATAACAGGACACTAACATAATAATAATAAGAATAATAATAATAATAATAATAATAAACGTCTAAAAACATTGCAACACGTTACGTGATTCTTTTAGAAATCAGCCACAAAATTTGGCAATTTAGACCACAATAAAAAAAATTTTAAATTATAAAAAGCCTGTGAAATCCTGGAGTTACTGAGAAATACTATTATTATTTTACATTTTCCCATTTTCCCAAAATGTTAGTCACCCGACCAACTCACTGACTACATTGTCGTTTTCCTAAATCCAATGCCTTTTATTCCCTTAAAAACACAGCAGGCAGGGGCAAAGGTACATTATACAAGCATAATAGATACAACATTCTTCACACACACACACACACACACACACACACACACACACACACACACACAAAATAACTCTTAAAAATGTTACATTCACAGATTCTGGGACGATGCTACGAAGTTTGCACGTGTTTAAGACATAATAACTCTCCTGCTTGGCACAGAAGGGATTTTAAATGATAGTAAATACAGTTTCCATTTCCATTCCATTCTCCTCCATTCCAAGTCCTACTGGATCACAGCACTGCGGGTTAGTGATTTGCCTGAATCCATGCCTAAATCAGCTCCTGAACAGAGGTTAGTACTGAACCAGCTCAGTTTTATATTCAAGCACATATTAACTGCTACTGTTGTGTGTTGTATAAAATATATAGTGTTTGTGGAAAGGTTTTTATTCACTTTCTGCTGTTGTTCTCTGTCACTACTTAAAGCCTGCTCAGGGCTGAACTATCTGGATTATTGGAAGACGAAGACAGGAAACAGGTGTGATGGGTATATGTGTCTTCCTCTATATAGTGTTTAAACCAGGGTTGCCAGGTATGTGTGTTTTTCTGTAGAATTAGCCTGTTTGTTGGTGATAGGGGTGTAGGAAATTTGGTATAAATTAAATTTGATATATAATCATGAATATAAATAATTAGTTGAGTACATTAATTATCTATTAATTATGTACTGCATGAATCATGCATTTGTGAGAAATATATAGTAAGTGGTTGTTTTGTGGTGATGAAGTGTAGCTTATGTGTCTTACTGAAGGTCGAAAAAATTGCTAAATATTTCAATAAAATGATTCATGACAATATTGTGGAAGTCTCAGGAATCACTTCCTGCTCAGTGCTACGTTCCTGCAGATCCATGATCTACTGCAGGTCATCTGCTTTTAAGATGGTTGTACCCTTTGTACTGTTTGCTCTGGCCGTTAGGTTGCATGCCATCCAGTTTGAAATGCGACTGACTGTAGCGGCGGATGATGGCACCGGGCAGCAAGGCTACGCACGCTATGAGCAGCAGTTGCAGCAGAGTTCCCCAAGAGAAGATGTCATCCAGTGACGTGATCTCCGACAGGATGGCTCCCGTCCTCACACAGATGAAGTTATAGGGGATCAGACCTACAGAAAGATTCAGCCGTATGTTATATATGATAACGAAATAGTAGTGTTTTGATAGCAGTATAATGATTTATATCTCAAAACTGAACTAGAATTAGATGTGCAGTGGGGTCCAAAAATCTGAGACCATGGCTGAAAAAACATTGGCATTCTTCATCCATTCATTCATTTTCTAACCTGCTTAATCCTAATTAGGGTCGAGGAGAGGCTGGCACTCATCTTAGCAAGGGCGGGGTACACCCTGAACAGCTCGCCAGGCCATCGCAGGGCCAACACACATACAACCATTCACACACACACCTAGGGGCAATTTGCAACAGCCAATCAGCCCATTGTGCATGTTTCTGGATAGTGGAAGGAAACCAGAGTACCCAGAGGAAACCCACACAAGCATGGGGAGAACTCCATGCCGAAACACCCGAGCCCAGGAATTGAACCCAGGCCTTCTTGCTGTGAGGTGGACATGCTAACCACTGTGCCACCATGCCGCCCCATTGGCATTATTTGCTGATTGAAAAAAAAGAATATAAAATCGTTTTTAAAAAAGTACTAGAAAAAAAAAAGCACTACTACAATATATGGTAACAGGGTGACGAGGGAAGCTGGAACCAGTCCCAGCTGACTTTGGATGAGAGGTGGGTTACACCCTGAACAGGTCATTAGTCTATCCCTGGGCTAACACAGACGCAAGTAACCATTCACACTCACATTCAAGCCTATGGACAATTTACGGTAGCCAGGTGACCTACATGTCTTTGGACTGTTGGAGGAAACCAGAGTACGCAGATGAAACCCACCCAAACATGTGGAAAACTTAGAAACTCCACACAGAAAGTCCTTGTCAGCCACAAGATTCAAACCCAAACCCAGAACCCCCTTACTGTGAGGTAAGAGTATTAACCACTGAGCTATCGTGCTAACTACTGAGCTATCATACCGCCCTGAGTATTTACATTATTTCAAGATTACTTAGTATGTCCCTCTTTTGCTTTAATGACTCAAGCTAGCATGGAAACGCCTAAACAAAGACTTCAGTAGAAGTGATAAAACTTAAGGAATATACTGAATTATTTTTTAAAGGATTATTTATGGAATTTATGAACTGTTATGTTATCAGGTGATCAGGTGACTGATCAAGGCTGGTGTATCCCCTGCGCCGAAACAGACCACAAGACTTCAAAACCTCATTCAGAGATAACACAACGGTGACGCCAGACAAGCAAAGCAGGAATGTCTAAATAGGCGAGTCCAAGGTAAAAATACAGCTCGATTAAGTCATATATTTCCATTTATATACATAGCTTATACTTTCTTGTGCGCACCAGATAGTTTCTCATGCTCACGAGAAACCAATTTTTTTTTTTCTTCTATGTCCCCTTACGGGCTCTCTACCAATGCAGCTTCAGTGTTATTAATATTCATATTTATATTGACATTACTCAGTATTTATGGCTGAGACCTGGCCAGTTAGTATCACTTACCAATAAGGACCGAGAAGAAGAACATAGTGATGGGGATATTGAGGATGGGAGAGGTTACATTCAGGAACCAGTTGGGTGTCATGGGAAAGAAGCGCAGAAAGAGCAGGAAGAAGAATAGACTGCTTCTGTTTTCCTCCACCTGAGACATTTATATACACACACACACACACACACACACACACACACACACACACACAGAGAGAGAGAGAGAGAGAGCGAGAGAGAGAGAGAAGCAGTGAGAGAAGCATGAGCATCTGGTATTCATCTTCTGCTGAAAGACGTCTATTCAGTCACAGTGTAAATGCAGTAAAGCATCTGAAATCCTTTCAGTGAGAATAAAAGCACATGCTGATTAGCACAGTTAAGGCAATTTTATGGTAATCCAAATCCTGTTCTTTTCTGTTCTATTCTCCACCATTCGATTTACTACAGCAGATCTGTAAGGAAAGATCGCCACCTACTGAACATAAAATTTACATTCTCTTCTACACCGATTAAAGGGGTGGGTGGGTGATGGTTGGTTGAAGATAATAGCCTAAATATCATCAGTGGTGTTATCAAATGAGACCTAAATCTTCATATAGATGGAACTTTGGTTTATGAAGGATACTACACATTAATTGGGCTCATACATTACATTTGTTCATGGTTTGCAACGTTATCTGCATCTTTGAAAACTGCTCAGACCAACGAGATTTCAAAATGTCCATGTTGCGATCCATTTCCATCTGCCCCATATTGGGCTCTAAAACTCTAGACGCTCTTTAATTTACAAGCTGAATATAGACAAGTATTTTTGGACATCCATGGCATATTTAGAAGAATATTTGGCAACAAATCTTTTTAATATACTGTATTAATCCTGCAAGGGAAATTTAGCTTCTGCATTTAACCCATCCAAAGTGAGCACACACACACACACACACACACACACACACACACACACGAGTGTAAACAGTGAGAACATACACCTGGAGCAGTGGGCTGCTACACACTGCAGCACCCGGAGAGCAGTTGCTGGTTAGGTGCCTTGCTCAAGGGCACTTCAGCCAAAAAGGTGGAGGAAGGGAAGATGCAGCCCACTCCCCCAGCCGCCACACATTTTTCCTGCTGCTTCGAAACAGCAATCTTTCGGTCCCAAACTGGTTTCTCTAATCATTAGGCGACAGCTGCCCCCCAAAAATCAACTCCTTTAACACCTCCTGACTGGTCTGCAGCTAGGCAGCCCAATACACAGCAAGCTGCAATGCTCTGTCTTTTCTGACTCCTTTCTATCATAGGCAGCATTAACAGTTTCAGTTCACTGGTTATCTTCCCCCCAAGCCCCCACCCCCCCATTTGCTGTAATCCTCCTTACCTTCAGCTGCAGCGTGGTCACTTTCTCAGGGAACAGGCGGATAACATGCTGTTTTCCGAATGTCCGAGAGAGCAAGTAGCAGTTAGTGGAGCCCACTGTGGTGAGAGTGCAGGCAATGAGGAGGCCATACCACGGGCCGAAAAGCGCCCCCGCCAGCATGTTCTGGAATGAAATCAGAATCAGCTTTATTGTCATTATACTGAGTACAATGAAACTGTGTGTGGCTACTCTCCAATACAAAACAAAAACAAAACAAAATCAATTAAATGAGGAGCAATATATAAATGTGCCAATGTGGGGTCACACACTGCTTACAGTCTGTGTGTGTATGACTTCAGGGGGTATGAGGATAGGGTGTATGGGGTCAGCTATGTGCAGTTAATGTGTGTGTGTGTGTGTGGGGGGGGGGTTCTCCATCCTGTTGGTGCTGTAACTTAGGTAAGAAAATAACCAAATTTCAGGGGTTGTGGGGAAGCTGGGGCCGATCTTAGCCCACTCTGCTCAAGAGTACAGTAGTACACACTGAGCAGCACGCCAGGCCATTATAGTGCTAACAGTGCTAACACATCCACTCACACCTGGGGCAATCCTGAATAACCAGTCAGCCTAATATGCATGTCTTTGGACTGTAGGAGAAAACCAGAGCACCCAGATGAAACCTGTTTGGGTATTGGGAAGGAAGGACTGTGGAAGGAAACCCACACAAGCACAGGAAGAACATGCAAACTCCACAGAGGAATGTGCTTGCCTAGCACAGGGGACAAACCCTGGACCTTCTTGCTGTAAGGTGAGAGTGCTAGCCACTACACCACCACATCACCTACTTCAGTTCATCTGGAATCTGAATGTTGATCTGAATGATCCGAGGTATTTCATATTATAATCAGCTCACTATTTAAATCCACTTGAATATGGATGCTTAAAGAGGTGAAGGAGTTACCTCACATTTGGGGTGGCATAAATACCCCACTGATATTACATTTAGCTCGATGCTAACTCTGAAACAGCTAGGAGGAAGTTTGAAAGGAGATATTAGCTAAAACCTGGTACAAGTATCAATCTCATTAATACAACAGGAAAACCAAAGAAGTTTCTTTTGTATTTTTATAAAATCGCTGTCCTACTAACCAGGAAAGAGGAACCAGGAATGGCGAAGGACTGCTTATAGAGGTAGGCACTGCAGAACAGTACAAACACATAACCTGTGTGTTGTCGCTTATAAAACTTGAGCAGCTCAGCAAGATCTCGCAGCTCCTCCAGGTCAGAGGGAAAACGCAACCTGATGGGAGATACAGGACAAAAAGACAGAGTTCAATTATAAACAGAATTTGTTATGCTTAAGATACTGAACAGCTGCAATTTTCTGAACTGGATAACAGACAAAGTTCCATCCAAAACATGTTGGCATGTAGTCATTCTAGAATATGTAGCTTTGAATTATCTGGCATGCATGCAACGGGACAAAAACTGTATTTCGTAGAAAATGGGAACCTTTTATTTCATATATTGGTGTAGATATCTCTGATACTATTACAAGAGGATTCATGTAGCATAGATTTCCATGATTTCTGTCTTTCTGCATTTATTTATTTACTTATTTACTTACTTACTTACTTAGTTATTTACTTATTTAATCTACTATTGTAATTCATGAGTCACTTGCCTGTTTGATTGTAAGTGTTGTGAGCTGAGACATTCTGTTTGGTTTGGTCTTGTTGTAATTTATCGTTTGTTAAGATCAAAATGAATAAACAGCACTTTGAACTAAATTTTAGGAACATCTCAAATTGTTGGTAATTTAAAAATACAAAATAAATAAATAAATAAATAATAATCAGCTGCTTTTGGAGGAAATTTACCACAGTGCTCAGATTGATCATAAACACTTCCTGTTTACATGTCAATTAACCTCATTCCTGCTTAAAGGAGAAGACAGCAGTTGTTGAAATTTAATCTCATTCAAATCTCTAGATGAATTTATTTGCAAAATTTTAGGCTGATAGCCTCTGTTTTAAAGATTTTACGGGCATTTATTTGAAAACTGAGTCTCAGAATGATGATGTCATCGATACCCAAGTTCATTCATTCATTCATTCATTTTCTGAACTGCTTAATCCTAATTAGGGTTGCAGGGAGGCTGGTGCCCATCTCAGCCGACTCTGGGTGAGGACAGAGTACACCCTGGACAGCTCGCCAGGCCATCGCAGGGCAGAAACACGC
>JBCNYH010000009.1:10761499-10772317 GCA_039654325.1 Tandanus tandanus
TTCATTGGGACTGACACACAGAGGCCACGCCTCCTTCATTGGGACTGACACACAGAGGCCACGCCTCCTTCATTGGGACTGACACACAGAGGCCACGCCTCCTTCATTGGGGCTGGCACACAGAGGCCACGCCTCCTTTATCGGGGCTGGCACACAGAGGCCACGCCTCCTTCCTTCCCACGAGCTGACACCAAGGCCGCACCTCTTTCATTGAGACTGACTGACACTGAGGCCAGGCCTCCTTCTTTGTGAAGGACACACTTCCTTTACTTGGTTATATTAACCCTGGCAGTGCAGATATGTTGCTAATGTGGATTATCTTGTTTTTGACATGAATTATATGTTAAACGAAGCTTGCTTTAACTTGATATTTTTGTTGGAGAGATGTGATACACAAATACACCCAACTGGATAGTCGGGAATCAGATGTTGGATGGAATCTGTAGTAAATGAATGGCATGACTACATCATCTGTGTAAACAAAATGTGCTCTCTTCATTCTGCAGGCTCTTGTGGGAGAAAAGGCATGCTATCAGTCTGTGTGCAGTTACGGAGGCCAGATTGTCTACCTGGGAACAAAGGTACAGCTGAAAAAACCCAGAACTTAAATACTAAAGGAAGAGGCCATTTAACTGATAAGTGCTTTGAACTTTAAGTTATGAGGATGCAGGTGTTTTTCATTAACACGCTTTAAGTACCGCTTCCCTTTCTTACCTTTTGTTGATTACGTTGTATGAGAAGCCAGTGTACAGATTGTTTGCGTGTAGTAGGTCGAAAATCCGAGCTAATCAAGGGGTTTCTGGCTGACTCCTCCATCATGTCTTGCTGAGCTTTGGGCACATGCTACTGCAATTATGCGAATTCGACAGCATGCATAATGTGAATCGTGTGAATATTCATCGAGGTCTGCTCGCCTTGCTACCCTCCGTGAACTGCCAGTTACCTGAGTGTGAGGGTGTCAGGAAGAGACAGAGGAGAGAGAGAGAGTCAGCGAGTACTGTAGTCAGAATGTACAGAGTAGAGAACATAGATGAGCACTCGCATT
This sequence comes from Tandanus tandanus, assembly GCA_039654325.1. Lineage (NCBI taxonomy): Eukaryota > Metazoa > Chordata > Actinopteri > Siluriformes > Plotosidae > Tandanus > Tandanus tandanus. The sequence continues at coordinate 10,762,545 of JBCNYH010000009.1, forward strand.
GTGTTGTAATTGCTCAGCCTCCTTGCTTTCTCACAGTTTATAATATTATCACAATGTGTTTACGCTACTCGATTGATCCTGATGGAGGAATAACATTTTGCTCAACATTACAGTTGATGTAATGATGATGAACAGTTGATGGTGAACACAGCTCTTGCCAAATAAATAATGTTCCCTATATAGGCACCCTCAGCCTATATACCTGTACTGTAAATTTTGTATATCTTCTGTCCTCCATCACATCCTTGACATGGAGTAAGATACTTTACCAAACTTTGCGAACTGAGTGCATGGTAGCTAACAAATTTATCAAGCGTTGTGTTTTAAAGGTACAGTGTGTGACATTTTAGAGGATCTATTAGCAGAAATTAATGATATTACCAATAAATAAGTCATTAATTTATGATTATTAAATTGAAAGTAGTCGAGTTTTAGGAACCTTAGAATAAATTATTTATATGTACATGGGGAGTGGGTCCTCTCACACGGGGGCGGCCATCTTGTACTGCAGTAACCCAGAACCGTACCGACTTCACAGGGGGAGGGGGAATGGAATTGGAATCATATGCCCTCTACCTTTAATTTGAATATGCTCATTAGTTCAGGGGCTCCTACAGTTTTCATACCAGGACCCCCACTAGCATTAGTCTCTATTCCCTTTCATTCCCTCCAATTTCATGAGGCTCCCCTGGCATCCTGGCTCCCACTTTAAAAACGAGGGTATTAGTATGCTCCCATGTAGTAGTCTGTGCACACTGTGTACTGAAATCAACATGGTTGTGTTGTCTCAAATCGTACCTCGCCAGAAAATATCTGCTTGCCTTTTTTTTTTTTTTGTCCCTTTAAAAACTGAACACTGTTTTCATCTTGCTCACTTGTGTACATAGATATTTCATACAATGTGGAAATTATGTCGTAATCGACGTCAATGAAATGCCCCCCCCTACAACTGGCAAAAAAAAAAGGTCCACATGTCACGTCGACATATTTCAAAAATAACAAGAATCCCCCACCCCCCCAATGTCTGGATTAAAACCCCATTTTAATATACTGCCTTATTACACTCAGTGTCAGTGTCTGTGTCTTTAATTATTAGAAAGTGCCTCATTAAGGGTGGCTTTTTAAAGTTCTTTTAAGATCTAGGCTTGAAAAATTCAAACAGGCTCGAGCACTTAAGCTGTACGCAGTTATTAAGAGTCAGGGAAAATGAGGAGATCAGCCATTACAAGCCATAAAACGGAAAATACTGACCTTTTCTAAAGCAGTAAATATTCCTGAGAGTGTGTGGTATGTGTGGGTGCTTTGAACAGGTGACTGATGGGCATTTAATACACCATTTTTCTTTCCTATTAATGAATGAATTTAATTATACAAGAAGTCAAGAATAGGTTGTATAATTAATCTGTAAATCTAATTACCTCTGCCAAGGAGGTTATTTCACCGGTGTTGGTTTGTTTGTTTGTTTGTCTGTCTGTTAGCAACATTACTCAAAAAGTTATGACCAGATTTTGATGATTTTCAGGATGAGTCATAAATGATACAGGGAACAATTGATTAAATTTTGGCAGGGATCCAGATTATTGTCTTGGTGGAGGTCTGCGCTCTCTGAGTGCTTTTCTAGTTGAATATAAATTAAGAATTAGAAAGCTTTTAATTATTTCCTAAGTCTCAATCACAGTCAATAAAATGACTGGTGGAGCGAACACACACACGTTCACCGTCCTTTCATGTGGCACCAACAGGCATATATAATGTCAGATCCTTGTTGTTGTATTATAGGGTCTAATGTTGGGTTATGTTACATTACCTGAATGACATGTTTACGCCCATACTACTAATAACATTACTACTTTCATGCCATTAGTTACTATGTAATTTGTGGAGAAATTCAAATTGAAAAACTTACCTCGTCCAAGTCCGAGACACACGCATGCTCTGTCTTACTTGAAGACGAAGTCGAACTTCTAATTAGCTAATTAGATCCCGGCGTTAGACCTATTGGAAAGTTCCTGTCTATGTAAATGTAGTGACTATCGTAATATTACTTTACTTTAGTACAATTTCTGTAAGCTCTGAAATGTCTAGTAATAATAACAAGAACAATTTATAGCTCACACCAATGGTAAAAACTTACTAGTTCCGAGCGCAAACTCGTGGACTGTGACAGACAAACACACACACAGTGCTTTCTTTCCGGTAAGTTCTATGTTAATGTATATAAAGCTAGCACTATAAAGCTCGAAGTGTTTTCACGTTTCAAAGAAATGTGCCACAACGCATTCAGAAATATATATTTTATGTCTCTTTAATTCAACTCAAATGTAAAAATTAAATGTAATTCAAATTTTGCTGTTTTTTTTATCTTATTACTTTATGTCTGAATCATGTTTGTTTTGTCTCATGCAGTCTGTCCATGTCATGACCCTCAGAAACTGGAGAGAGGTAGGTGGGGTGTATTTAGGGGGGGTTTGTCTTTTACATTTTTGTAATTCTGTAGTAATTCTCCAGTTTCTTTTCAGCGTGTAGATTATTTACTGAAGCAGGAGAAGTTTGCAGAAGCACTTTCTTTAGCCTGGTCTTTCCATGAAAACACATCCAGGGCAGGATTAGGGTGGTTAATGTACCTTTTTTTTTTTTTTTTTTTTTTAAACAAAGAAAGGCTCACATTCAAAGCTGTGGCCTTGGTATGCTGTAGAGAGGTGAGTACCATAAGTGCCAGGATACTCAGGCAATTCTGGAGCAGGGGTTCTCCAAAAAATGGACACACAGAGTAGGGATTTTATTTATTTATTTATTAAATTTGTATTTATTTTGACAAAGTAATTTGCTAAAAAATAGGCAAATTGTTTAAATGTGAGAGCAGGGTTGGAATTTTCCATTCTAGAAACTTACGATGGGAATTAACAGGAATAAATTGGGAATCTGCATAACTGCAGGTTAGCCTGTAACACTTATGTAGATAATAAATGTCCATTCATCCATTTGCCTCTGCATATCTGAGGTCGGGTCTAGTAGGGAAACTCGGGCATCCCTCAGTAGAGACATGGTGCCCGGATTGAGGAGATCCTCAAACTTGCTCCTTCCACTGCTTAACTATGTCCCCAGTCCCACCCAGACCAAGCACAACCTGAGATGGGCCCTGCTTATCCTTTCTGAGCTGCCCAAGTGTTTAACTACCTTAAGGCCAACAAAAAGTCCTTCTCCAAAGCCTCCCAGAACTTCTCCCATGCCTGAGATTTTGCCTCTGCGACCACCAAAGCTGCAGCCCTTCTGCCTGCTCAATACCTGTCAACTGCTGCACAAGATCTCTGGGATAACAAGCCTGAAAGGTCTCCTCCTTCAGCTTGATGGCTTCCTTCACTAGCTGGGGTGTCTACCAGCGGGTCCTTAGTTTGCCGCTGTGACAGGCACCGATGACCTTCTGGCCTCAGTACCTGGGAGCCGCATCCAAAACGGAGGCTCTGAACATGGATCGTTCAGACTCTAAACTAATTTTTTTAATTAAATAAGTCAGCCTATTTTTTTATTAGTATGATAATATTATTATTTTTTTATTAGTATGTAACATGCCTGCTGATTACAAAAAATATTTATGTTTGTATATATTGGCAGTGGTGGCTCAGTGGTTAAGGTTCTGGATTACTAATGTTAAGGTCACGGGTTCAGTTGTATAAAAAAATAAGGGTGTCTGCCAAATGCCATAAAAAGTAAATGTAAAATATAATATATTAAGAACAAAATAAACCCAATTTTTTTTTTGTTCCCTTTCATTGAAATTTCCATTTCTGACCTGGAATATTTCCATAATTCCTCATCTTAAGTTCTAACAAAAAGTTTCTGGAAATTGACTGGAAAGTTTCTGCCCCTTTTCATCTCTATGTAAGAGTAACACTGTATATTGGCTATTTATCACAGCCAACCAATTTCTTAATTATTTAGATTTATTTATTAAGATTAATTTCCTCTTCTTTCCACCAATACAATGGATTTTTAATTGTCCTTTATATTCTGTTTGCTTTATTCATTGAAAGAAAAACTTCCCGTGGTTTCCAATACTGGAAAGATTTTGATGTTATGATGATTGAATCTCACACTGTGTTTTTATTTATTTATTTATTTATTTTTTGTGGTTTTGATGGACATCCCAGGTCTTTTCGGCGACCCTGCCAAGCGGAAAGGAGTGGTGGCTGACAAGGTAACAATCACCATAGTGTATAAGCGCTTCAAGTTCTGAAAGCGCTAATTAGCCATGAAAGATTTGAACAACTGAATGACAGGCTGCCAAATGACACAGCCTGCAAAGTTTTAAAAGCATCCAAGAATTGTTGTTGCTCTTTAACGCCCTTCAAGGATGTTTGTGATTGTGTGAATGGAGAGAGCTGAAGCAGATGGGAACTGACTGTCACTGACATTGGGAGAAAACTCACTCAAACCCGTGCGCAGATAAATGATGGCGGAGCTTTTTCATTAACCTCCCGTTGAAAGTGCAGTAAAATAGCATTAAAATAAGTTCTTAGAAGCTAGAGTTAAAAATGTGCAGTAACAGCAATTTGGACACACCATGTACCCACTGACTAATTACAGTGGAGCTCCCACATGGGCCTTCAGTGGAGTAGCATATTTAAGAAACCATTAGCTTGAATTTTCCTGTCCGTATGATTGGTCTTATGCAGTGTGATGGTGATTGGCTGTTATGCATAACGTTACTGATTGGCTGTTATATATTGCAATGCTGATTAACTCCTATGCATCACGATGCTGATTGGCTGTTATGCATTAAGATGCTGATTATGCGTCGCAATGCCTACATGCAGTAATATATGCAAACTTTTATTTTTTTTTTATTTTTTAACAAAACAGCATCCACAGGGTAACAAATTAAAATTGTTTTAGAGTGTTTTGGCAATCCTTCTTCTGTGTTTTTCATGGCCTAAACCTTTAAAACATTAACAGATTAATGAATTAATTATGAACGGAAAAGAAACACAGCTTACAAAATTCGAATGGGGAGCTCAGTTTTTAGGCAGGGTGATAAATATCATCAATGCTGAAACCCTCCGAAGCCACTTCTCTCAACCTGATGAACGTGCATTGCCTGATTAGCTTGGGAAGGCAGGTCCACAAGAGATAGTGTTGGGGGATGAGTGTAGCACAACAATGTCATCTCCACCTACCTGATTTCTCATTCAGATGAAAGAAAACACCCAACATTAGCATAATAAATGTAAACATTTATTTTATACAAAAAACATTGCTATTGTTAGAACTCAAGGGTGTCGGCTAGTTTGTTAGCTTTAGCAGTGTGCTTACATTAGAGCTGCCTGGGCTTGTGGAACACTCTGGTTCATGCACTTCAAGAAATAAAACCCAAAATGTTTTTAATGAATGAAAATGAGACTATTTTTGGTGTGTCATCACTGCAAGTTTGATCTTAAGTACATTTGAACTGGCATTAGGAAGTTTTAAATGAGGTATTAGGTTTAATACTTTCATATCTGTAGACACCAGGCTAAATATTTGTGATGGAGTTTAACTTAAATGTGGAGTGTATCATCTTGTGGTTTTGTTCAGATGGTGGAGATCTTGTTCCAATATGTCGACCGCACTCTAAAGAAGTGTCCTGAGCAGGGCAAGATCCAGCTGCTGGAGCAACACTTCCAGGTAGGTGGCACTATGGGATACCTTGTATCACTTTATTGTCACCTCATCATTTTTTTATAGCTAGCTTTTTATATTTGGCTACAATGCACTTATTTATCTACTGCTGTGTACTTGAGCTTATCCTCTGGGAGTCACTGTTCTAATCTTATTTATATTTACTGTTTCAAATCATGTCTGAAATGGCACAAAATGTTTAAATAATCATGTCAAATGTTCAGTATCTCACACAGACATGTTTGTGTTTTCTGACTCTGTATTCTCACATGGTATTAGGGTTGGGTGATATGGGGAAACACATCATGATAATTTTATCATATTAGTTGTTCTTGATGTGTATCACAATATAAATTAAATCACTGTTTCTGTTACGCTTACAGGTTCCATTTTACTCCTAAATGAAATGTTAAGATATGAGATTTATATTGGTTTAAATTAGGGATTTCTGATCTTGATCGATATCGATATTTATTACAATATATAATTTGATAATGCTGCTAGTTCGTGGAGTATCATGATGATGCCTGAAGTTATGGCTGGGCGATGTGACCTAAAAAATTATATTGATTTCTTAAAGACAGGTCTTATTTCTGATAATTCGTGATACGATATTCAGTTGTCTGACAGTATGAATGGTCATACTGTGATACGATAATTTATCGATACATTATACTTCAATGGTTTGGTGTCACTTAGAAATTTCCTTGTTATTCAAAGAAAAAATAATTAAGATAAAATTGATCAGAAAGATGCTGTTAATGTTATAAATGACTATAATTGGCCGAAATGGCTGGATTTTTAATGAAGTATCTACATAGGTGTACAGTACAGAGGCTTATTTTCAGCAACTATCATACCTGGTTTCCAATGGCTCGTTGAGTTAGCTAATCCAAGTTTGTCATGCTATAAGCCTAATTGATAATTGAAAAACCCTCTGCTATTATGTCTGCACAGCTGACAACTGTTGTGCTGATTAAAGAAGCAAAAAGAATCGCCCTTCTTTAGGCTAGCTGAACACTAGCCTAATGGAGAATCAGCATTTGTAGATTTTATTATAACTTTTTACTCAAAATAACTTTCTTCTGAAATGCATCAGTGTATATTTGATCTGAGAAATGAAGCCTATTCCATATAAGAAACTGCCAAAAAACTGAAGATTTCATTCAGCGGTGTGTACTACTCCCTTCACAGAACGTCACAAACTGGCTCTTGCCAGGATAGAAAGTCTGAGGCCCTGGTGCACAATTCAATAAGAGGACAAGAACATCAGAGTCTCTAGTTTGAGAAACTGTTGTTTGACAGGTCCTCAATTAGCTGATACATTAAGTAGTACCTGCAAAACACCAGTCTCAACTCCAACAGTGAAAAGGTGACTTCTGGCTTTTGCAAATGAATAATCATTAGCAATATCTGAGATGGTCAGTAAAAGGAAAAAGATTAGGATGGGCAACAGAAGACAGACACTGAATAGAGGAAGTTTTGTGTGTGTGTGTGTGTGTGGGGGGGGGGGGTATAGATAGTTGAATCTAAGTTTAAGTTGTTTGGGTCACAAAGAAGAGCATTTGTAAGGTACATAATAAAGGAAAAGATGCAGGAGGAGTGCCTGACACCATGTGTCAAACATGGTGGGGGAAATGTGATGGTCTGGGGGTGCATTAGTAGTGGTGAATGGGGACCTTGAGCAAGGTCAGCTATCACTCCATTTTGCAGAACCATGTCATACCCTGTTTTCAGCGCTGTGGCCAGCGCAGTCACCGGATCTCAACCATTTGAAGGACAAAGTTATTTAAAGTATTAATGATAAGTTATAACCTTGTCGATGTCTTGACTATATTTCATGTTCATTTCACAACCCATTTGAAGGATGAATGTTACTGTTTTCATGTAAAATGTGAAATTTTCTGGATGACCCCAAACTTTTGAACGGTAGTGCATATTGCCCATGTCTGCATGGTATCTTTAATCTTTAAAATTTGACTAAATGATGTGGACATGTCGGCTTCTTCCTGAGCAAGCATTCGGTATCCGATTATGCGACTCTGGTAGGGGCCTAATGTTTGAAGGTGATGCCAAATTATTATTTTTTTTTTAGCTAAAGATACAAACTCCATATCATCTTTAATAATATATACAGCAAATATGTTTTGGCTGATCAGTGACAGTATGTATATTTGGGAAATTTGCTTTGAAGCTTAATGTTTATCATTAATGTGCGTCTAAGCAGAACCAGCAGAGACCCAGTAGTGTCGGCTCTTCTCTCACCCTCCGCACTCGCTCTTTCTCTGTCTCTTTAGGACATGATTCCTGTCATGGTGGATTACTGTCTGCTTCTGCAGAGGACGTAAGTCATGCGTCCCACACTGAAAACTCCCTCCAGCGCGCTCTCTCTCTCTCTCTCTCTCTCTCTCTCATGCGCACACACACACACACACACAATAACAACACTGTGTATGCATGCCATTGACGATTTATATACATCAGATTTATACAGCACAACAGCAGCATTACTTTCATCTTTAATTTTTAAACATTACAAATGAAAATATCACGTCATTTAATATTTTTTTTCTGGCTAAGAACATCTCTACACATTAACCCTGATTACACACAGCAGGGACTATGAATATGAATGAATATGTAAATGAGACCCATGCTATTTCCTGTATCTGAGTTACTAGTATTTGCATCATCACATGCTTTGCTGATTTATTTTACAGAAGCCCAAACAGTCATAATACTGTATAGCGTTAGCATACCATCCTCAATTCTGTTCACCTTTGTAATGTTCTCGAGCTTGCTTGCTAACCTGTCAACAAGGTACAGAGCATAAAGGCTGCACTTCCAAAAAATCATTTGCATATCAATCATAATGGGCCTCAACCTAATTTGTGACATCACAACCTGAGCTTTTGTCATTCCTCTTGAATTCTCCTCTGCCACAAAATGGAGTTTTGGCAAAGCCTTTGTAATCATCAGTCAGTTTGTCAATACCCTACCTGAGTATGCCTGATTTGGTTTCGAAATGTTAAGGTCAAAGGTGAAGGTCATAGCAAGGTCACAATGTTCTGGAGATAGACATTTCTCTTGTCAAAAATGAAATTGCTTATATCTGAGAAACAAAGTGACATCGACCTCTAAGTGCAGTGAGGGATACACTTTCAACGGGTATAATCCCCTCTGGACTTAGGTGACCTTGAAAGATCAAAATCAAGGTCGCAGGATTTTGAGTGCTTATAACATCGAATGGAGTGCTGATGGACATGCTCTTTCAACAGGAAGCCATATATGGACTTTCAAATGAGACAGTTACTTGAGTGACCTTAAATGGTCAAAAATCAAGGTCATATGATTTTGAACGCTCATAACAAAAAAGAGTGCGGATAGACATACTGTTACTAAGGCTCACTAACAGGAACTCATAAGGACGTGCTATTATCCATGCTGCCTATTGACAGTACCCTGAATTTCTTTTTTTTAAATAAAGTATAAAAATATTAATTTAAAGCTATGGATGAACACCATCCTTCATAAGCAATCAAACTTCTCTCTTAAATATCATGTTTTTGAGTTCAGGATTACTATCTCTTTCATTCTGTCACGTGCTTTTCATGTTTGTAGTCATGGTTGTCATAGGCTGAACTTTTATATAGTGATCAGAGGAATGTTTTTATCCAGAAGTGGTGGAGTTCTGAGCCTCAGAAAGCAGACAAGTGGCAGAAATCTTTAGCGCTTGTCAGAGAGTTGTGTGTGAACTGTTAATGCGTGTATGCACATGCACATATCTACGTCTGTAACTCAGCACCCCATGGGGTCTGTTCAAGTGAAAAAGAACAAGGAAGAACCAATTTCCTTTAACTCCCCCAAGCCCCAAGTGGGTCCTTGGTGCACTTTCTGACACCTCACTACTTTAATTGCTCCTCTTGAACTTGAATGCTGAGAGCAGTGGAACAATTCAGCTCCTGACACATTGCTTCTCTTAACCTCCAGTCTCCAGCTGCTCTCAGATCAGCTTCTTTTTCTTTTCTTTTCTCCCCACCCCCCCCCCCCCAGAGGGGGGGGGGGGGGGGGGGGGGGGGGGGGGGGGTGGGGGGGGGGTGGGGTGGTGGTGGTTGGGG
>JBCNYH010000009.1:10806651-10822480 GCA_039654325.1 Tandanus tandanus
TGTGTGTGTGTGTGTGTGTGTGTGTGTGTGTGTGTGTGTGTGTGTGTGTGTGTGTGTGTGTGTGTGTGTGTCTCATTACTCTCTCTGTAGAATTAGGGGTGAGATGGGGTGGATCTGTAGTGCTGCTTGCCTACAGTCGTAGAGGATAAAGGACAATAGAACCATATATATATATGGGGTTTGTGTGCATGTGTGTGAAAGAGAGGGAGAGATAAATAGAGAGAATAAATGGATTAGTCCATATCTGAGGTGCTGGGTGTAATTAGCTTTGCCTTATCGTCTGACCGCTGGAAGCGAGGTGTTAATTGAAAAAGTCAGATTGTGTGTGTGTGTGTGAGAGAGAGAGTGTGTGTGAGAGAGTGTGAATGACCAGCACTAGAAGAACTGGAAAAAATTAAAGAACACGTTCATCCACACCTCACACCTCTGACTTTACCTCCAGGTTATTAACGCTGTTGTAGGTAGGAATGCTTCTTGACTCTGGTTTATTATATTTGACAGGAAAATATAAATGTAATAACTATAAATATCATAATAATAACTATGTTTTATTATTAAAGCACTATTTTTACCCTTGAGCTTCTTTACTAAAATCAGTAAAAATTGGTCCCTGGGTAGCGGGACAGGCGGCACGGTGGCGTAGTGGTTATTAAGCCCACCTCTCATCAACAAAGCCCTGGGTTTATAGTCCCAGACTCGGGTGTTTCATTGTGGAGTTTGCATGTTCTCCCCTTGCTTGCGTGGGCTTCCTCCGGGTACTCTGGTTTCCTCCCACAGTCCAAAAGCATGCATATTGGACTAATTGGCTGTTCCAAATTGCCTCTAGATGTGAGTGAGTGTTAATATTTGTTTATGTATGTTGCCCTCAATGGCCTGGCGAGGTGTCTAGGGTGTGCTCTGCCTTCTCCCATTGTCGGTTGAGATAGGCTCCAGCCTCTCCGTGACCTTAATAGTCTTAATATGATTAAGGACTCATTTGGCAAATGAGTGAGTGAGTGTAGCAGGACAGTGCTAATACACCTCTCATAACTCAACTCATTACCCACCTGTACAAGGTGCCTGCGGACCTCCAGAGCTCCTGGGTGGTGACTAGCTCAACTAGCGAGGTGTGGAGAGTCTTTTCGAAGTGACTTTTTTTTTTTCATGTCTGTCACCTTACAGAGAAGAAAAGTCTTTGTCTCCGGAGAGATCTGCCATTTAAATGGCTTCTTTTGCGCTGCCATGTCTGACATTTGCTGTGACATTTCAGCTTCCTACTGCATTTGCGTATCAACTCGGTCCGAACCGTTTGACTTAGATTTTATGTCGTTTCAAAGAACATTGATCGTCCCCCACAGTCTGCACACAGCATTTTGTCTCTCATAGTCTTCCACCTCACTTATAAAGTCAATATTTTATTGATATGCTGTCACACACTCTGTTTATTAGTAGCAGTGTTTCTCTTTTTCATTTTTCCCTTCAATACCGGTAGTTTCTCCTCAGATCGCCCCATTACTTGTTAAGACCGCCCATCATAGTGTTGTGGCAAAAAATGTCTAGTTCACGACGCAAGAGATCCAAATTCATTTTTTTTAGGTGTTCATTTAGCCTTTAGGAAAAGAAAAGCAAACAATCACTCACACAAAATAATTTGTTCCAAGAAAGAACCTCGGACCCCGTCTACCAGCTCTGCATTGGCTATTAAAGTGTCCATTCCTCTGTGATTGGACTACCATCCTCTAGCTCTAGACTCTGATTGGTCCCTCATGACGTCATGTGCCAACTTGACCTTGTTTGTTTGTTCTGTCACTTAAGACATCTTGTTCCTTTTTCAAGGTCCTTGGAACAGAGTGGAATGGCCGAAATAAAATAATCTTACATTCACTTCAGTGAATAAACTAGTCATACAATAGTCACATAAATTATCCAATGATTAAATAGTGCAGTAAATAATACAGTTGCTCTTCTAGCCAAATGACCAGAAGGGAGCACCATCATTTTTCTTTTGAACAAAATGCTTACTTTGGGTCATACCTCCTTAGGGACATTGGTAATCTTGTTCTATTTCTCCTGGACTGTGTTGGTGAGTTCCAGCATCCCCTGCCATCCCCTCTCGAGCAGCCAGTTAAAGCACATTGCAGCCTGAGCCATGGCTTAAAGCAGCACCTCTTGGTCCTCAAATCCCTCAGCGGCTGTTTTAATACATGTGTGCGTGGCTGCTATTACTTCACTTTAGGCAGGTTTGGTTTTGCCCAGCCGATGTGCAGAAAAGACCTTCACCTTTTCCAGGTGTCCAGCTTGAGAGCAGCACTCGAGTCCTGCTGTAGATCCAAACCCGTGATATCCCTGTGGGACTAAACACAGTGAGCCCTTGTGCCAGTTTATTCTTAGATTTAAAACGTTCAATCACATGGTAATTTCTAATTTCCTACTCCCTTCTGTTCAATGACAGTTACACAATTACAATTCAATTTTGCTGATTATTCCTTTAACAGATTATTTCAGGTTCTTCAGCGTTAAGGGCTCAAGGCCGTGCTCATCTTCTCACAAGCAAGGTCTTGTTCGGCCACAATTCTACCTAGTTTATCCTCATGTATTTGGTTTGACTAATTTCTATCTGCAAATTCCATCTCTCTGCCAATCCATAACTTTCATTTCTGAGTTTCACTGAAAACACCTCACAACAGATGCATTTATGACTAAAAATCATTTTCTATTACTTTCAATACCAACAACCAAACTTTGTTTGTTTGTTTTTCCAGTTGCCTCTCTTAGTTCTTGTAAGTCAAATAAAATTGTTTATTTTCCAACATGTAAAAATTTTATAAAAAGATAAAAAATAGTAGACAAGACAGTACTTATATATAAAAAAAAAAAAGATGAAATAAATCTATTATCTGATTAAACAAAATGTCTAAAGGTTAAGAAAAGAAAAAACACAACAACAACAATAATAATAATATGGTTACAATATTCACAACAATAACAAACACTGAAAAGCGTGAAGGAAACGAGAGTGTCAACTGACACATATTTATGACACATATCTTTTTTTTACTCTCACCCCGCATCTAACACTGCTTGTTTGATAAAAATATATCACTTTATGGTTAACATCTCCTGTATATGACTGATATACAAAAACTTTTTATTTTGGTGCGTATTCTTTCACATTTAAAATAAATTCTCCCCTTAAATTGTACTCTTCCTCCCTATCTCTGAATAGTTTTTCCCCCGGTAGTAGATTAAATTCGGCTGTGACCATTAATTGCAGTAATTATTAATTATAGTAATAAGTTATTATAATTACTATTACTATAAATACTAATAAGACCATTAATTATAGTAATAAGTTTGAAATTTCACAAGATCTGTGAATTTTAATAGTTTTGACTTTAAGAACGAGTTTGAGAGAGATCCCATAACCAGCCCTATGAGCTATTCGTTTTTGTTTTATTTCTCCCACCCACAGCGCTGGTAAACCCCGAGATGGCACTCGGTTTAGATATGTGCGCTTTTAGCACGATATACAGTAATATTAATGATTATAATAATACATTTTATTTTCACTAAATCAGTATAAGGTTATCCTTCACACTTTTCTCATCGTTTCTGATCCCAGAGGATCAGGAAAGCACAAACATCACACTCAGTTTAAACTGAAACACAAGTGCACAATTCCGGTCTTTCGACATTCCACTACTCTTATAATCACATGGTCATGCACATGTCCGCCATCTTCAAGTGTTTTGCTAACAGCACACTTCTCCAACTATTATTTCTTTGCATTTCAGTACGCATTTTAATTCAATTTTTTAGTCTCCACTTCTCTTTTATTTCATTTTTCAACATTTTCATTTGTACATTTTTTACATTTTTCTTCTTCTCCCTCCATTACCGGTTGAATGCAGTAACCCTGAACCATGCTTGTCCTTGACTCACCAGCTGTCAAGTTCAATCCACACGTTGAAGACTTACGGTCATCGTTTCTCATGGCGTGATCAAGTTAAACATAGTACAGAACCCCTCAGGACAAAGTAAATCATGTGCCCTCAATACTAGTCAATACAGTCTAGTCTTACTGTGAATTTGATTTGACACTTTTATTACTCTTCCCAAGGTCAGAATAAACCCACTGGTGACCTCAGCCCAGGCCTATAAACTAAACCAGCCTATAGAGTAGAATCTCATGCGGGCCTTCTACCTTTTTTCCTAAGTGCACTTTTTCTAACTACTCAACCTCAGCTAGCCGCTAGCCTAAGCTTGTTGCGTCTCATCATGCATAATGTCTTTGCGCATCTGGGTGGTCTTTAAACTGCTCTAGTATGTCTTGGTTTGCTTGGTGTTGTGATTTACCTTTGTTTTATTTTTGTGTTTGGTAGCAGGATTATGCAAAAGGTTGTGTGTGGATTTTACCAGAGGTGGGGCTTTGCACAAGGAAAACTGAAATGATTTGGATCAAATTCTGGATCCAGGAATTATTTAAAAGATTCTTTAATTTTGAGATATATAATGATTTTTTGGCCATTTTGAAACATATAGGATATCTTCGCACTTGGCGAAGGTTTCAAAGCTTTCAGAGTGCTCTTGTTCATCAAGAAAATCAGATTGAACAACTTTACCCTGCTGTATTTTTACACGTAAATAAAGCAGCGATCGCAAACAAGTGAATATCTTATTCAAAAACGTTTTGTAGAAATGCACACACAGATCTTCAATCACTTGTTTGAAACAATGTGCCAACATGTTTTGGCACTCGAAGAAAGACGTGCATATTTACATAGCAAATAACTTTTAAAACATTAATTATTACAGCACAGTTTTGCCTTCAAACATTTGGGGACGGCGCCATGGAGGCAAAATCTTACAAAGTAGCTCTAAGGGAAAACCTGCTGGCCGCCCCATAAACCCATTTTTAGCAAAGTGAATGCAGTACAAGGCACACTTTCACAGGGAATTACACGACTCTGTGCTTTAGTCATGATGACTGTTGTTAATGTTGGGACTGATGTGATGGAATGTTTTGTGTTTTTGTGTCTTTAGGATGATCATTTGGTATTCCTGCTCCTGAGTAACTTGCTGACTCCAAGGTAAAAAACAACAACAATCAATCACAATTGATGTTACTTTTATTTAATGTGCAGAAAAAGAAATGATTCGTTATTTATATGTAAATAATTAAATACAGATGGTTGTAAAATACAGTTTTTATTTCAAATATATTATTGTCGTGGAACAAAAATGGTATATTTTACCACCATCTATGTGAACACAGACCATAAATACTGGCATTGGTTCACAATAAAACCTGATTTACAGTCTGTTTGGAATCAAAATGAATCTTTTTATACGAGTCCTGTTGCAACGATCACAATACATTTTTTTTTTAATCATCTTGTATTTAAAGATAAAAACCAAACACATTAAAATTGATGGGTGATTCATTTTTTACCTGTGCATCCATTTCTGTGTCCTATAATTAGTGTTGGGACGAACGGGCTAAAGCTCGAGTAATTAGTAGATATGAGCCATTTCCAAATTTATCAACCACAAATTTTGTGGCTCAAGTCATTATTTTTCAAAACATTAATGAATTGATTTATTTGGATAGTTTAATCAGAAAACAACAAAAAGTTATGTTTTTGTGTCTGTGTTGCAGCTCTGAATGTTCACTTGCCACCATTTCAAACTTAATGTGCTTTGAGCATGCTCGACTTTCAAGATAGCATTTGTATTTTGATCGCAGTAATGCAGTAGGTGGTGCTAATGCACCTTAAAGAGTACCAGTATTGGTCATCCTTACAGCATAATTCATGCGTATGTAATACCTTCAAGAGGCAATTATGGCTAGCAGTTTCAAGGAAATGGGTGTAAATGGTTACCTATTTGAACCAGAGAGGGAAGAGTCTTGTGGAGACAGTGAAACGTTACATTCTAGTGACTTTGAGGACGAGAATACTGCCAGAGATATGCGTGACGGTAAATCCAAAATGGCCTATGCAGCTAATGTTTTGCCAACTCAGCTTTCCTGTCATCAGTTGGTTTAGGAACAAAAGGAAAAGGTTTTTGTGATTTCTGCGCTTGTTGTTTGTGCAGCTCAGTACTGGGCGATAATGTGTTATGATGCACAGGTCAGTGACGCAGCCCAGCCAATCCAACGAGTTCATGTCACTTCCAGGCTGGAACAGCCAATGAGAAGGGCAACATGACTCTGAGCATGCCTAGAGTCGTAACACTCACACATACTTTGACAAGGGGCATGGACTGATGTTGCCAGAAGAAACCGCTGATGTCCATCGTGATCATTTTAAAGAGCTAGTAACACTAATTCACCACAGGTACCCTTTAACTGATCCAACCTATCCAGATTTCAGATTACAAACTAATTACTAGAATCGGCTCGATAACTCGCTCAACCCGACCACCAATAACGAGAGAGTGCTGTACATTGCCCATTCCCAACACTACCAGTAATGCTCTGTAGAATACATTTACCCCTGCAAATACCCCGGTAAACAAACTCTGTAAAACCAGCAAGTTAGCATCAAACATTCTATATTTGTATATCTTTGGTTGTGCAGCTTTCTACCTCTATCTTCTTTGGAAAGATAGATGGAGTGTATCTGTGTGCATATCTCCCTCCACTCATTCCTCCTCCAAAATCTTGATCTTGTTTCAAACATATTAAACGTAGCAGACTGCGCTAACTGTGATGGTCTGTGTGAAACCATTCACAGCTAATCTGTATGAAACGATCAGCGGATGTGCATTTGGAGATCTTAAAGAAAGCATGTTATTTGCTGGTTGTGGGAGAGAAACCAGTCCAGAAACCATCTTTCATGATAGTTTTATTTTATTGTGTTATGTTGAGATGCAGACGTCTTCCTTTCCCTTGTGGTTAGAGTAATCCGCTCACAGCTAAGTAGAAGAGATGAATAAAAATACTTCAACTTCTTGATTGTATAAATGAGACAAAATGTATGTCACTCTGGATAAGAATGGCTGTGAAATGCTGTAATAGTTTAAGTACAGTATATACCATATACAGAACAGAAACAAAGAGAAACAAACTAAAAGGAGATTTCTATAGTTTATATTAATATGTTTTAACCATGACAAAAACAGGTCAGGTGAGCTCTATACTTCGTGCCATGTAAAACGCTGTGTAAATAATTGACTACCAATCAGTAACTAATTGAGCCTACCAATCAGATTACAGTACATACTACATGGAAACAAAAGTAAACCACGCTTCATAAGGGTGTTTTAGTATATACTACTTAGAAACACAAGAAAAACTAACTAAAATGAGATTTTAATGGGTTATTTTTCCTTTTTATAATGTGATAATCATGACACCACCTGCCACCGTGGTTAATTCTTATTATATTATCTCTGTCTATTTCTCTTCCACCCCAGGAAATGTGTGTATTATCATGAAAAATGTGATAAAAAGGAACACTACAGGTATTTGATTGTCAAGTTTTAGGGGCTAATAATAATATGTAATATTATATCAGGATAAAAATATCCTGCTAATTACAATAGGACTTTATTATATTATATATATTATTATATTTAAACATAATCCGTGTATATGCTCTGTGAAATCATGACATGTCTGTGCAAAGATCTATATTCTAAAGCTTAGAAAGCTGAACCACTGCCGGATATTCTCAGAACAAACAACGTAAATGGAAGCCTCAGACTTTTTTGCGACACTCACACGTGTGCCATGTAGAGAACGGTTCTCTAAATAAAGGAATTGTCCATCACGGCTCAAGCGCTTGAATCAAATAGCAATCAGTTTGATGCAGAAGTGCTGCTCGCAGCGAAGCTGAAAAATTCTCATAATTATGATGGCGTAAAATAGGACCATGATTTTTTTGATGATTTTATGCAGCGTGGTTTTAATGCACATTGGAGAAATACTGTCTGAATAAATACGTCCATTATAAAAATAAGAAGCCGCTGCTCTCATGCGAACAGACTTTAAAGCGAGACTTGGTTTCAACTGCCTTGAGTGGTGCAACACCATCTGTATTGAGGTTGAGTGGCTGAGCGTGACATGTGCATCCATTCACAAACAACACCTTCATGCCCAGTGCTTTTCCCAATCATTTCATGGGAAACACAAGCAGCTTTCCATCTGCTGTGCTTGGAAACATTACAAACAGTATCCAGATAAAAATGCCTCAGTTCTTCAGAGATTCGTTATTTAGGAGTCAGGACAGTGTGCCGGATGATGGAGACTGGATTGATCTCGGTGGCTTTGGATATTTATTTATTTATATTTGAAAATCATATTGAAATCGAGATTTTTGAAGTCAGTCGATCTTGTAGCTTTTGAACCAGTGCTTAAAAATTAAACAGAGCTTCTCTCTTTTTCATCATTCACTGGAACTAACAGCCAGAGTTGTACCACATGACCTCACATGCGTTCATAAAGAGTGTCTATAAGAGAAGAAACAGACTAAAAGGGCAAAAAGGGTGAATGATTTAGCAAATTGGAATTTCTATCTGGAGTATAACACTGGAGAATATCTGAAGTTTGTCACATCTGGCACAGCGTGAGAACGGTTACGGTATTGTGTGTATTTTTTGTAGTAGAATTAAATTTTTTCTGTGTTTTGCATTGTTACTCTGGAAGTATTCCTTATTCATTATTAAAACTACATCATCTGCATTCGGTGTTGATGAGCAACAGAGCTGGGCGTTTCATTAGAGCGTACACATGTGGATATCTGTAATAACAATTATATTTAATTAAATGGAGCCTGTGAGCTTCATGTTTATTAAATTATAGTATATTCATGGTATAAAGATTGTATTTGTGTGTCTCTCTCTCTCTCACTCTCTGTCTGTCTCACACCCATAAGCAGTGATGAGCAGAGGCCCCAGGCGGTTGTGAATCTGGGGCCTGAGATGCACGAGCTCCTGGTGGACCTGATGTGCCGTTTTAGTCCTCGCCAGGTCACCCCTTTCCTCGAGACATCCTCAAGCTACCGCCTGGAGGAGTCCATTGAAGTAAGTGTGTATCCTTCTCCTTTAGCATCTCAAATTCAATAATAACAGGGCCAACCAATAATTAATATGCCATCACTTACTAGTCTCGACATGCTGCAGCATATAAAATGCTGGGTTGATTGCACATCATCATAGCTTACTCTTTTTGTGTATTTAAGATCGTGAAGTTCTTGGTTTTCTGTCATCTTTATTAAAATGTTTGGAGGACTGGCGGCCCGTTTCTTACAGCAGGCCCACAGGCACATTTGGTGGAAAAAAATATCAAATTCATGAAATAATACTTACTTTCTTACTGTCAAATCCTTTCATTCCAGATTTTGTTGCTTTTCATTGAAAAAGTCTTCAATTAGCTTAGTGCAAGTTGCAACTGCTGTATGGGGGAGAAATCCTAGTAGTGGATTAGCCAATCAGAACACACGATTGCTCATATGCAGTCGGTCTGGATAGAATAAATGTTTATAGCTACTGTGGCATAAGGAAAAACGAGAGCTTACTAGTTTTGTGAACATTCCATAACAACATTAAATATAAATATTACAGTTTAAGACTCTTGTATGGACTATTTTCCTACAATAATATGCCATATTTAATTTTTTCCCCGTAATTATATATTGATGTTATATTTCTAGTTCTGGTTGGTCAGAAAGCATTGTTTTTGCTGTGTTGTAAAATGTAAACAGAATAATACACAAATGACGCTAACCACCAAGATCAAACCAATCCCAACAGGGACTTTTCACCTGTCTGTTCAGAAAGCTCTGCCTCTTACGATACTATTCAGGCAGTCTAGTATTGGGAGTTGGAGATTTGGGATTTGGAGTAAAAAATTAGAGCGAAGTTTTGATGTAGCTGAGATTTAGCTTTACATTTATGAAGTCCACCTTTTTGACCCAGAGACACCTCTCACTCAGGAGTGTCACCTGTCCCTGATTAATGCTCTGACTTAAACCGCAATATACATTAAACTCCAGACGGAGTCGTCCATTGCGGTTTACAGCTGGCTTTCTCAGCCTGTTTGCTCTGTTCTTCCAGAAAAGGGCATGAGAGGCCTGTTTCCCCTCAGTAAGCACTCAGCAGAGCTTTAATAATACAGTGAGATTGGTGATGGGGCTGTGTTCAATGGCTGAGAGAAGGAGGGAGAGAGAGAGAGAGAGAGAGAGCAGAAGTGAAGACATGGAGTGGAAAGGGAGCGTGAGAGACAGGGAGAGCACGCCAGAGTACTTCTGCAGAATCAATAAGGTTTTACATCCACTGGCACCTGCTAAATATTTGATCAGGCATTCTTACACACACAGACACACACACACAAGATAGAGTAGCTATGCTATGTTCATCAACCCTGCAGGTATGCTGTCTCCTCGAATCCTGTCTACTTCCCATCTGTATAACCTTTTGTCCTTTCTGCATTGCTGTCTCTGCTTTATACCATTTGGCTGTCTAATTTCTTATTCATGTTCAGTTCATTCATGCTATGCAAAAGTCAAAAAAAATAAAATTTGCGACACCTTTCAATTTTTCTGAAAAATTGTTATTTTCAGTGTTTTTGTTTATTAGCCATACTTTTACCTCAATATACAATAAGATTTTTTTGGTTCTCACATCCTACAATAGCATTGTTCAATACATTTTCACCAAAAATTTATGGAGAAGTAATTTCTGACTTCTTTTTATTAGGAGCCCTTTTAGACAAAAGTGGAGGTGTATAATCTTAACTGTATAACATATATACACACACACACACACACACACACACACACATACTATATATACACACACACACACATACTATATATATACACACACACACACACACACACATATATATATATATATATATACTTTGACTTTGGGCGAGGGTGGGGCTCACCCTTGACAGCTTGCCAGGCAATCGGAGGGATATATATATATATATATATATATATATATATATATATATATATATATCCTATACTGTGCTTTTCTTAACAGTGAGGTGTTCTTATTTGGAAAAAATGGTGTATAACAACGTTATAATGTCATATTTAGGTGCATCAATACCAACACATGAATGAATGTACAAATTAAGTGACGGAAATGATGGCCGTGAATATGACTTTTTTTCTGAAAATATCTGCTGTAGTACATGTCTTGTGTCATGCGTGTCTTCATTTCATCTTTTTTTCCCCTACATGTTTACTTACATGTGCCTGATTGTGGAAAGTTCATGTTTAATGAGACTAGTGTGTGTGTGGGTGGAGCAGGCAGTAGGATTAGCACGCAGGGTATGCTTTAGTTACAGCTTCGAGGTGTGTCACACACCAGTGCTCTGGTCCCCTAATTTGATTGGTTGAGTGGTATTCAAGAGTGCTAATGTTTTGTGTAAGAGCAATGAGATGTTTCACTGTGTGTACAATTCCACTTCCTACCTTGAAACTCTTAGAAGGCATGGCAAATGATACACTTCAAGAATATAGCTTTTCACTAAAAATATAAGATGATACGGTAGTATACGATACTGTACTAGTATACGATATGATACGGTAATGTATATATTGCACTTGCTGCTCTCTGCACTTCCAATTAGACGCTAAACTATATTTTGTTACTCCGTATTCATACGTGTGTAATGACAATAAAGTTGAGTCTAATCTAGAAGGGATGACAATTTTATTGGAAAAACACCTTTAACTGGAAGGTACAAATCAGTCTGAGCTAGCTAGCCGGCTAGCTAATGGGCAATAACATCCATCCATTTACTGAACCACTTAATCATACTAGGGTTCAGTTAGGCTGGAGCCTATCTTGGCTGATTCTGGCCGAAGGCAGAGTACACCCTGAACAGCTCGCCAATCCATTGCACGGCAATACACACACACACACACACACACACACACACACACACCGCTGTTCACACTTGCACTCACTCCCAGGGGCAATTTGGATCAGCCAGTTAGCCTACAGTACATGTCTTTGGACTATGGGAGGAAACCAGACAGGACATTTGGCCATATTGTTTCTAAAAGTTTATTTACTCCATATTAAGTATAATATTGTATAAAAGCAACACTGTTATACTGAATGTTAGGACAGCTGTGCTTAGTTATGTCACTTGGCATTTCTTCACAATATTCAAGTCTAATAGAAATAATAACTTTGCCACTAGGCACTAAGCTTAAGCCAGTGTGACAGAGGCTAATTATTCAGCTAGCATGTACACCGCTCTTAAGTTTTTTTATTGAGGATTATGGAATGTTCACAACACTGTTGTCAAGGTATGTCGGAAAATTAAGAAAAAGCTGAGTATGATTACTATGAGACAGTTGGTGGTGTTGCATTGGTTTTGTGTAAGTTATGTGTTAAGAAGGTTGAGGTGTGACTTTCTCCTTCTATGTCATATTCAAATTATGGCAGATCACCAAGAAGCACCAGCTAAATGAGGCCACTGCCTACCTGCTGGAGAAAAAAGGAGACGTGCAAGGAGCCTTCCAAGTGCTGCTCCAGGTCTTTAACTCACTCGCATCTCACAGCTGATACAAGTTATGACAGAATGCTACGGCTAAAAGTAGGCTTATTGGCTCATACAAGTCAGACTGTTTGGTTTAGCCATTTTTATTTCTTTTTTGTTTTTGGATGAAATCATAAAAGATTTCTATCTCAGACCACAGACTGGTGGTTATTTTGGAGTCAGACAAAAGTTTGTTTTAACTCAGACATACTCTGTAAAAATAACCAAGTTAAAAGATGCTGAAAAACTACATAAAAGTAATTTTATAATTGTACTCTTTTCATATATCCAGTCCAACATTATTACGGTTTTATATGGGGTTTTTTGTGTATGAAATAATCAAAAAATTTAGGCAGCCTAAAAGCGGTGGTCCGAAAAAGTTAACTTCTCCTGATACAAGCTGTTGCCATGACATGATATCATGTAGCGTAAAATTGCTTTGCACAACAAACATACGCTGCAGCATTGTGGATGACACCCACTGATCTAAAAATAACTGGATATCGGCCTGGGCTGCTGAGGCTGAAGTCACCGGATATGCTCGTGCGGCCATATTGCTAGACCCAAAACATTCCCTGCTGTGGTCCTAAAAACCTGATTCCAATCGAAGCATCTCCTGTTTACTTTTAAACTTCTTTGTTTTTTTTTAATTGTTTTTTAAATTTATTAATAATATTAATAATAAAATACATTTAATTAAAATATAAAATATATAAAGTATAATTGTAATATTAATATCTAATAATGTAATTTAGCCATAAGAAAGTTATCGGTAAATATTTATTATGATTTTTAAAAAATAATTAATTAAAAACTTAATAATTCTTGTCACCTAGCCAGCTTGTGTTAGCAATGAAAACTATGAATCTTTATACATGGGTAGGAAAATTAAACACATCAAAAATATTGTTAAGAGAGCTCATGTTAACTTGTTATAGTTAGCAGTAAAGATCATGAACCTAAATATCCTCTTAGAAATCCTGTCAACTTAACTTATTAGTAACATTAGTTAGCTGGCTAGTTTTAGCAGTTAAATCTATAAATAATTTTACATACATCATATATTTTAAAATCGAGTCTCATGAGTCACGTCATACTATTTAGTTAGTTCTAGTAGCGAGTATCATGAACTTTTGTCATG
The DNA here is from genome assembly GCA_039654325.1 of Tandanus tandanus. NCBI lineage: Eukaryota > Metazoa > Chordata > Actinopteri > Siluriformes > Plotosidae > Tandanus > Tandanus tandanus. The sequence continues at coordinate 10,820,283 of JBCNYH010000009.1, forward strand.
TTTTAGTATGATTGACATGAAACCTCTAGAAATCCTGATAGTTTAGCCCATTAGATTAACTGGCTGGTGGTAAAAAAAAACTATGAACAAAAGTATCCACTAAGTAAATATGATCTAAAAAATATATAAAACCACTTCAGAATTTGTCAGGAGTTCTCCAGAGTTAGCTGTCAGCTTAAACAGAATGATCAGTGATGATTATAAATATTTATTCTGACCTCAAATGTCTAGAAATCCTGTCAGGTTAGCTTATGTTACCGTTAGCAATAAAAAAAAATAATTTATGAATCTGAATTTTAAATCCTCTCAGGAATCCTGTCAGGTTAACTCACGGCATCTTGCCAGTAAGAGAAATGTGTGAAAATGAATATTTATGAATTTGCCTTTTATCTTATTAAAATTTCTGTCAGGTGAGATGCTAGCTATATGATTTAAAATTCCTGTCTCTGATGGATCATTTGATGTTAGCAGTAATATTTAAGAACATTTATGAACATGACCTTAATATTAGCTCATATTGAGTGGAATAACAGCATTTAGACAAATATAAAAAATGCTGTCAGGTTAGCTTATGGTGGCTAGCTGACAAAAAAAAACCCCTGAAAATATGAATGAATGCTAGTGATTTTTCCTTCTTTTAAAATGTGTATTTATAGAATAGGTACTCTGTTAACTGCCTGCTTGATTCTTTCTGTTGTATATATGGTTAACTGTAGGTCAGGACAAAGACTTGTTTGTGGTCTGACATTTGTGCTTGGAGCTATGATGCTAATGAAGCTTACAGGATTGTGCAAAATGCCTTGTCCTTTAATGATGTCGATTTAAAAAGGGCCAGGGATTACTGTAATTTATCCAGGATGGCCAGACAAATTAAAGTCGATGTGTGACTGTCGACCCCCCCACCCCCACCGCCCCCCGCCTCGCGTGTGTGTGTGTGTGCGTGTGTCTGTGTGTATGTTAGACACTGAAGGAGAAGCTGAATACACTTGTCCAAGAGAATTCAGAGCCAGCAGAGGCAAGATCCAAGCAAGAGGAAGAGGAGGTGGCTGATGAAGATTGCACTCCATTGGCCAGGGTCGAGGAAGCCCTGAGTGACATCATCACGCTGTGTAACCGGAGCTCACATGGATTAAACCAGCAGCAGAGAGAGGTGTGTTTGCATGTCGGCATGCGTGCGTGTGTGTTGAGGGATGCTTCATAGTGCGTTTAATTTATTTATATGCACATTATATGAATACATTTAAAACCTAGTTTGATCTCTCTCTCTCTCAGGCTCTGTGGTTTCCACTCCTAGAGGTCATGATGGCTCCACAGAAATTCCTCAAAGGCCCCAGTGCCAAGGATACTTCTGAAGGTCACACACACACACACACACACACACACACACAAACACATTTGTAGTTTTGCTCAGCTCCCTGATTTCCTCTTTCCATTTTGAATATCACTTTAATTTTTGCATGAAATTATGACACTACCAAGAGCACTTTTCTTGATTTCCGGTTCATGTCCATGAGATAAAAGCCATTCTTTGACAAATCCATTAGTGAAATTCCTCCTGCCGAAACTATTAATGTTCTCTTGATATATCTAATAAAGAGAATTTAATCATTTGTCTGTTAATAGTTGGAGCATTATAGGTACTTGGACTTCCTGTATGTGTATTATATACTACATGGGAGTGCCATGGTCTGAATCGTTGGCTTTGGCCTCGGGGTAGGCTTTTTCCACTCGAGCCTAGTGGCTTATCACAACCGGAGGTTATCCCAGGTCCTGTAGCGTTAGGTGACTAGGAGTTCAACTGGTACCCATTTATACTTCTTGGTGAACCAAGGCGCACCTGTACCCAGGTGTCTTCACACGGTCGGGATCTAAAAGGGATTCAAACCCATGACCTCTTGATAATGAGCCCACCACCCTAACCACTACACCATCGATCAGTTGGGGTTAATATACATTATTATTCATTCAAGAACTTTTCTCATTTTTGATTGGTGGAATGCCATCGAATAATTATTGGTATGACATCATTGCCATGGGCTAACTGAATTATTGCACTGTTGCCATTCAATAAGTTGAATGATTATTGCACGACTGGCGCATAAGAGTAACACAGTAATGCGACTGTCTACTTTGAAAATATTTCGAATAAATAAATAAAGCCCTGTAAAATTGGGCTTTCATATGATTTTTATATATAC
>JBCNYH010000009.1:10876798-10891405 GCA_039654325.1 Tandanus tandanus
TTGGTTGGGTTTTTTGGAAGGCTTTGGGGGGTTTATTTGGGGGTTTTTTTTTTGGGTTTTTTTTGGGGTCTGGGGGGGGTGTTTTTTTTTTTTTTTTTTTTTTTTTTTTTTTTTTTTTTTAATTATTGTCTAGATCATCTAATTTGATAGTTTTGTAATATAACAGCATAGAGCCTTTAATCAGTCAGTTGAAGGATGGCTTTACAAACTGACTGTAACTTTGGGAAAGTACTCACCTTTAGCAAGGACAGAGAAGTCCAGAGTTGTATATTTGCTGGAGGGGCTCTGTGACAGCCGTGCTGATTGAGATTTTCAAGCCAGTGATTCAGCTTCAGTGTATTCATCACACGACATTCGGGGCAAGTGAAAAGAATGAAATTAATTTGCTTTAATAAAAAAATGGGAAGTGCTATCTTGGTGGTTAAGGTGTTTGTGCTAGTGACCAGGGGGTTGGAAGTTCAAATCCCAGGCCTGCCCTTCTGTTTAACCTAGCAGGAGTGACTTTGCAGCCTAGATTTCAGGTCTTTAATCAAACCGTAAATGGGTTCAGATGATGAGTAAATAAGAAAAAAAGGCCAGAGGCCTGTGTGTGTGTGTGTGTGTGTGTGTGTGTGTGTGTGTGTGTGTGTGTGTGTGTGAGAGAGAGAGAGAGAGAGATAGCGAGAGAGGGAGTCATTGGCCTGTATCCTTTCTGTCCCCATGGAGGACAAGTACCGTGTGTATGTGTGTTTCCTTTTATATGTTCTTATTCGTCCTGAAGATAAGAAAGCGGTCTAAGCACCTATAGCAAACTGTAAGACTATAACTATAAAACCATGTCAAACTCAAGGCCCACGGGCCAAATCTCCAATTCCCTCCAACTCATTTTATGTGCCCCGTGAGAGCTTTTAAAAGTATTTGATTATCATACATTGTTTGCATCAACTATTACCATGAAATGTAATTAATCATCCATCCACTAGGTGGAGCCAACCAATTTCAAGTAAACAGCTAGTCATTCATGACTCAGGAAAGATTGCAAGCTATCTTTTCAATGTCATGCATTGTCAGAAAAGAAAAGCGAATAAAGGAATAGAGGACAAAAATGTAAATAATATTGCCATGCTGATTGTTCGGCCCTCGATTCTCTCTGAAATTTAGTGATGTGGCCCTTAGCGAAAATGAGTTTGACACCCGTTCTCTATAGTCTTTTGACCTATTTATGCTCCTGTGTTGACTCTATGGCATCTACACTTATGCAGGGTGAAGTAATTATACATGCGTGTCAGTTGCATGTGTCCTCTTGGAGGGGAACCATCAGAATTTAATGCTTTTCTAGAATGTGTGACTGGACACGACAACAATGTGAGTTATTATTGACAAAATATTTTGAAAGACATTTACTGGGGGAAAAGACCCCAGTTCAGCAGTACAAGCAGCTTGAACTGTGTCACTGCAGTGTAACTAGTATTTTAATCCATGTGATTACATGCAACTGGCCATTATAATGATCTACAGCCCTTATAGAGCCTCACACTTTGTATATTTATATTAACACTATAGTGTGGTAGTAGATTTTCGCAGAGAAGATGCTGGAACCATAAAATTGTAGGAGGAAACACAAGCAGACCATTCACGTTTGTTGTAGACTGAGTCTCCGGCATGTGTAGTATCATCTCTGGGGAGGTGTGGATCAGGCTGCACCGTAGGCTATAGCGTAGACTCAACATATAGTATGCTGTACTGCACTGTGAAGGCGTGGCCTCTGTATCACTCTATCCTAGTGAAGGAAATATTGCTTCTTTCAGTATTGTATAGTATATAAGCAGGATGTGTGTATGAAGTAGAAATGCTTCTTTTAAGTCATAATAAAGGCAGCTTTCTTCTCCTCCTCATATTGATGCTTGTGAGAGAGATAAAGTGAAGAGCAGACAGGAAAGAAGACTTATGGAGACAGAAAGAGAGAGTAGTGTTGATGGGGTGGAGAGTGAGAGAATAAAGAAGACAGTGAAAGAGAATAGAGTGGGCACAGAAAGGAAAAGGTTAGAACATAAGAAGGACAGAGTACATATTAATGGAGAGTAGAAATGGATTCTTTCACTCACACACACACACACACACACACGAGACTTTCACAAACTATTATATGTATTATGGGCAGCACGGTGGTGTAGTGGTTATCACATATGCCTCACAGCAAGAAGGTCTTGGGTTCGACTCCCGGGCTCCGGTGTTTCTGAGGAGTTTGCATGTTCTCCCCGTGCTTGCGTGGGTTTCTTCCAGATACTCCGGTTTCCTCCCACATCTAAAGACCTGCACATTAAGCGAACTGGCTGTTCCCAATTTGCCCCTAGATGTGAGTGTGAATGTGAATGGTTGTGTGTGTGGCCCTGCAATGGTGTGGCGAGCTGTTTAGGGTGTACCCTGCCTTTGCTCAGAGTCAGCTGAGATAATCTCCAGCATCCCCGCAACCCTAGGAAGATTAAGCGGTTTGGCAATTGAGTAAATGATTTATATATTATACTATCCAAATACTGCATGTGGAATGTACATGCTTTAATACCTCACACTACTCTGCACACACAGCAACCACACTCACTGGACATCTTTGTGTGCATACTGCACCAACTCTTTACATACTGTATTATTTATCGGCACTATATTTATATTTTATATTTATATTTGATTTTTAACTATTGGTGCTTTTTTTTTCTTTATCCCCCAAAATAGTTATTGATATTTTATTCGTCTTCTTGATATTGATAGTTTTTATTCTTCTTCAAATATAGGACAGTTGTAATAAGCACTACATGTTGTACTGTGTATGATTTTGTATGTGACACATAAAATTTGAATTTCATCATCATCTTCCGCTTAATCCGGGGTCGGGTCGCGGGGGCAGCAGCCTAAGCAGTGAGGTCCAGATGTCCCTCTCCCCAGTCACTTCCTCCAGATCTTCCGGGGGACACCGAGGTGTTCCCATACCAGCCGAGAGACATAGTTCCTCCAGCGTGTTCTGGGTGGACCCCGGGGTTTCTTCCCAGGTGGACAATCCCGAAACACCAAACCAGGTAGGCGTTTGGGAGGAATTCTAATCAGATGCCCGAGCCACCTTAACTGGCTCCTCCCGGATGGCTGAGCTTCTCACCCTATCTCTAAGGGAGAGAACCACCACCCAGCTACCCTTTCGTCAACCGTGGAGAACCCCAACATGTGGGCACCGAGACGGGGGGCAACAAGGATGCCCACACCGGCTCGCCGCTTCTCCACATGAGCAACTCCAGAATGGAATAAGGTCCAGCCCCTCTCGAGATGGGTGGTTCCAGAGCCCAAGCTATGTGTCGAGGTGAGTCCGACTATATCTAGTTGGTATCTCTCAACCTCGCGCACCAGCTCAGGCTACTTCCCCGCCAGAGAGGTGACATTCCATGTTCCAAGAGCCAGCGTCAGTAGCCGAGGATCGGTCCGACAGAACCCATGCCTTTGGCTGCCACCCAACTCACAATGCACCCGACCCCTATAGCCCCTCCCACAGGTGCTGGGTCCATGGGAGGGCGGACCCATGTCTCCTTTTCGGGCTGGGCCCGACCCGGCTCCATGAGCAGAAGCTCCCCCAGGCCTGGCTCCAGGGGCGGACCCCAGTAGCCCACGTTCGGGCAAGGGAAACTGAGTACTTGATTTTCTATACATAAGGGTCTTCTGTACCGCACTTAGTCTGGACCTTCACGTAGGACCTGTTTGCCTTGGGTGACCCTACCAGGGGCATAACACCCCCGACAACATAGCTCCTCATAGCAACATAGCTCCATCATTAGGACACGCAAACCCCTCCACCACGATAAGGTGCCGATTCAAGGAGGGGAAATTTTTATTTGAAAATGAGGTATAATACATGATTATAGCATGAAAATGGACTGAGTTACAGCACTTTGTATGCTAATCAGGAAATGCTACTTTTGAGAAAATAGCAATTACAGTTATAGAACCAGATTCTGAATATCCACATTTGAAACTTTCTAGCAACCATAAATTAAATGAATCCGGTTTTCGACCAATCAGCGCAATTGTACTAGCATCTTCCTAGCAACAGATGAGTTCTATTTACACCGAGTCAAGTCTGTTTTGATTCTCCTCATTGGTTTACTGTTATGTGATTTGGGGAATCCTTCTGGGATTCTGTAAGTAGGAAGAGTATTCTGGTAGTGAATATGGATAACAAGGAAACACCCTGAGAAATCACGAAAGCGTTTTGAAAATTGGCAACATAAGTGGATATTTCCATTGTTTTACAATAACATGGACATGGAACCCTTTCTTAAACAAGCAATTTAGCATGGATAGATTCTGTTTATGGATATTTGAACTTGGTCATGTCGAAGATTATACTTTGAAGGATGTATTTTTGACGATATCGCATTTTCATCCAGGTACACCATTTTCAACTTACTTTGGCTCTTACTCAAAACACTACCTTGCGACTTATACCATATCATGCTGGAGTGGTTCAGATATTGTGAATGGAAGTTCCACAAACTGAACCACCAGCACAGGTGCATTAACTGAAATATCCACCAGTGATGAGCAGAAAAGCGTCTCAGGAGACAATCCATACAGGGTGGATTCATCAGTGACTTTTTGCTTGTTTCTGTGCAGCATTTGATTTTTCATTGTAGCCATGTGCATTTATACAAGAGTTAAAAAAAATATATTCAGTTAGGTTATATAATATTTTACCTCATCTTTCACCTCCACCCACCCAACTGTGAAGAGACCGACCAGCAAGCAGCAGCTCTAGTAGGATTGTCTCTCCTGTTTTAGCGCTGGAGCTGGTGGTGATATTTGAGTCAAGCTGTCCTCCATGATAGACTACAGGCCTCTGTCTAAATCTAACTCAGGTTCCAATGGATAAGTTCCATCTTATCCATTATTCCTGTTATTCCAACCTTAATATGCAGGTTAATTTGGAAATAGATCAGCTCAGGATAGAAATCCATGTTCAGCTTCATGTAATTTTAATAAATCCAGATAATCTAATCCTTATTTTAGTTCGAGGGTGCACAAATACACAAAGAACCGACTGAAATTGAGTCCTAACATGCCTTGTTTTACATAGAGTGCATATGATACAAAGAAAGGAAAACAATGTGTGTGCAGAGACATGAAAAAGACTTTGGTGAGACATGAAGGGTGTAAACAGAGGAGAAGTGAGACGGGGGGTGCGTGGGGGGGGGTGGGGGTTTGCAGAAAATAAGGTTATTGAAGTGGAAAAGTACATAGAACAAGAAGAAAATGAAAGTGGTGTGTGTGTGTGTGTGTGTGTACCACATGTTCGTGATGTTTGTGGCAGCTCCAGCTATACCACCCTGTAACAGCTTAAGAATGTAATGATATAGCCTGTATCTTATTATCGATGGTTTCGCTTTTAGAAATGGTTCCAGGTAGAACCTGTTGAAAAACATCTGAAATTATAAACCATTCAATGAAGCCTTTGGGAGCCATCTGGAATAATGAGTGTACACATCCTTTGTCTTTCTTAGCTTCCGGCATAATTAGCATCATTATGAATTAATCAAGGCACCAAAATACACCATGTTATACAATTCGATGTCTGATTTTTCCAGAGAGACTCAGCTACTTAGCTGACTTCATGTATGTGGATTCCAGTCCAAATGTAATTCTGACTTCATAGCAAGAAATGTTTTCATAATTTTCTTGGGGTTTTTTTGTTGTTGTTTTTTTCAGCTGGCAATCCTCACAGAACTCAGCCACTCCCACAGCAGCGAGAGATCTGGCCTGCTTAACCCCTCCAACCCAGGAACAGGAAGCGTCTACCACAGTGAAAATCTCAGCCTCAAACTTTCTCCACCACCAGTGGTGGAGGAGTAATGCAGACTCTTCCCACTACATAAGACCTAAATAAAAGCATTACTGCACCTTGACACTGGTGTCTTCATTAATTCCCAGGATCTCATGTAATGTCTACAACCAAAGGAATAATATATACATTTAGGCACTGCTTAAAGTGGCACAACCGATAGCTATCTCTATTGATAGGTGTCCGAGGCTGGTGTTTTAAGAGTAGTGTGGCTCCAACTTTTAAAATCTGATACCTGGGTCCCAAAGAGAATTAGATTTTGAAATGTCTAGATCAAATGCCAAGATCAGAGCAAGGTCACAGACTTTTGGAGATTTTGGCAGACTTTTTATCCAGAGTGACTTACATTTGAGGTAAAGACCCTCCAGTGATTGAGCATGGCAGTTTGACGGTACTGGAGCTTGAGCCCCCAACCCAGAGCCTTAAAGTAAAATGAATGGCAAGCCTTCCAAATTCTCATGATGAACATATGTATATTTTAATCATTGGGTGTTTTTTTCTTACATTTTTAAGGTTGCAATCTGCTAAAATCTGTTTAATAGTTTGCATTAGCCAGTTTCAAAAGGCGGCTGTTTCACTCTCGCGAGTATGTTAAATCGTAATAATAGTCATAATCAGTCTGAATTCAAATGTTCCCATTCATCTATGGGCTACCTAAAATACACAAATTCTCTGAAGGGTTTCCTAAATGTTGTCCTATTATAGCGAGCATTGGTTCTCTTTCTGAGCCCTTATCAAATTTTGTTGATTATTACATCCTGCCATTGATTGAAAAACTCCCTTCATACTTAAAAGATACAGGAGATTTCATCACCCAACTGTCCAAAGTGACCTACAACAGTTTAGATATCCTTCTTGTGACTATGGATGTAGTTATTCTTTATACTAACATTCCACATTCATCTGGGCTTTGAGCTCTAAGGTTTTTTCTTGACGCGAGGTCAGAGAACATTCCTCCCACTGACTTCCTGGTTGATATGTCTGAAATTGTCTTAACTAAAAACTATTTTTGTTATGGTAGAGATTTCTGTCTCCAGACACACGGCACTGTCATGGGTGCAAGTTTTGCCCCTTTTCTTTTTATGGGTTGGTTTGAACATTAATATGTTTACAACAATCCATATTTACAATCCACTGTGTTCTGGAGACAATATATTGATGACGTATTTTTGATTTGGAATCGCTCTAAATGTGATTTACAGGCTTTTTCACAGTATCTCAATAACTGGATTGATTCAATTGAATTCAGTGTGGAATGCAAGAGTCACAAAGTAAGTGTTTGGACACATGGGTAGTCTATAATGGGAAAGACATTTACACTACGCTCTTTACCAAACCCACAGACAGAAATAGTTTTTTACATTATTCTAGCTCTCACTCTATCCCTCTCAAAAAAGGTTCACCTTGCAGTCAGTTTCTCAGGACTTGACGTATTTGTACAACAGATGAGGATTTTCAAATAGAGGCTTATAAACTCTTTCAACATTTTGCAGTGAGGGATTATTCACAAGATGTTTAAAACAGGCATTGGCAAAAGCTTTTTTTGAAAAATAGGAATGAATTACTTATCAATCATAAACCTAAAACACAAAATCCATTCTCATGTGTTTTTAACACAACATTTTCACCATTTGGACGTGACATGTCCAATGTAATGTAGTGGAAAACATATTGGAGTATTTTATCTGCTGATGACATTTCTAAAGAGATATTTAACTCCTCTCCACTTTTCTCTTTTTCTAGAGCCAGAAATGTCCAGGATTTATTTGTTCATGCAGACAGACAAAAGAAACCCACCCGTCAGGTGCATCTGGACAATGCCACAGGTTTCTACCCTTGCCGAAATTGTGCTGCATGTTCTAATTGTAAAAAGGTTAATACCCTTATTAGTTTTTTGACCAAAAAAAAAAAAAGAGTATAAATATACTATAGTACTATTGTATAATCACAAGCGGCTCATGTAATGTTATATACCTTCTTGCATGTTCCAAATGCGGCATTCAATATATAGGTAAAACAAAGCGACAACATAGATTCAGAATTAATGAGCACAAAAGTGCTATTCGCCGCGCTGATCCTAGATGGTAGTCATTCAAATTCAGATTTCGGATTCTGTGGCATTGACATGATTACTCCTATTCGGCGTGGTGGAAATGTGGATCAAACTTCACTTCAATGTGAATGCAGAGATATCTTCTATCTTTAAACATTACATCCCAATGGTTTAAATGAAGAATTAGATGTGACTCGTTTTTTGTAACTCTTCTTCACTTAAGTGGGTTTCATTATACCAGTACTGTTATGAATTTTATGTCTGTACTAAACTAATCCTTGATGTGTTTGATATTTAGCCTGCAGGTAATTGGTTTTAGGTGTGACTAATTAAGCTCTAGATTACTAATCAGTTGTTGAGCAACCATTTAAATGAGGTGGCTCAATATACATGCTTCATTTTGCACTGAGGAAAGTCCAATTTGGACTGAAACGTTTGAACTTCTGCACTTTTGCACACTTTTATTTTTTTTATATATATTTTTTTTTGTTGTCTAAATCGCCTCTGAATTAATTTGGGAGAAATATTTCAAATCAAGACTCTAGTCTGTTTCTTTTCTTGTATGTGAGTCTTTGTTTGCCATTTTATCGTAATAATAGAACATGAATCCATCAGTTCATATAAGGCAAGATGATGGCAAAAATAACAGTATGCAGATATTAAACTAACAAATCAGATATAACTTCTGAATCAAATAACACCAAGCATGTCTTCAGTTTATACATGATTCCGTTTACATACATTAAAAATACATTACATTACATACATGACTTCACTGTTTTTCTCATAAAAATGTTGCCCCACGGTGTGTGGAGTAATTAATCTCTACACAAAAAAAGGGGGGTTCATGAAACAGTACAATCTAATAGAAACAAACATAAACTATGCGTGCAAGCTTTTATTCTGTTTGGGTTGAATTTCCTTTTAAACATTGAGCCACAACTCTTCAAAATTAAGATAGACATGCGTTTACTATAGAAACCCAGATTCACTTCAACCTTTGATCTTGAGTGATGTTGAAAGGTCAAACCCCAGCCATCTCCTAAATCTTTCAAATGGGAAAGTTTTTTCACTAATTTGGTTCTGTAGAGCTGTGAATGTGATCACATGGGTAATTAAAACCAGTATCCATATAGAGCCTATTTGCTTCATGGATCCATGCCCCTCTATTTTGAGTTTTTGTAGTCCCATAAATGGCAAGATCATTTAAAACCTGTGTATGTTTATCTCCGATTGTATTTTGTAGTATATTATATGAAATCAGAAACAATTACATGTTAACCACTAATACTCATTGGAAATGCTGAAATTGTTGTCATTCAAAAAGAATAAAGAAGTTCAGGACATGCTAATCGTTTATTGTTTTTCTCTTATAGCATATCCCTATACGCTTTACTGTTCCGATCAATTATGAGAACCAATCAGTCTCTCTCTCTCTCTCTCTCTTTCCAAAACAAAGCTATGCCAATTACAGAAAAATTATATCACTTCATGAGTGTAATGTAATTTACATATTCCTTGGAAACAGTTAGCGTATTTATACAATATAAATCTAAGTAAGGGTAAAAGTCTTGGCACCTCTGTGTTGTTTTGTTGAAGCAAAACCTCCCACGTTTTATCCTCCATACAAAAAACGTGTGATTTTTGGTGACTCACTCGATACGGACCTATAACAACTGAGCTAAACATCACGAGCAGTTGTATTCCTGAGAGCAAACCTGCTTTCTGATGAAGTCTTTAAAGCAGGCCATGTTCTCTAACTGAGAGGAGCTGTGATGGCTGTAGACTGATGGAGTTATTCTGCTAATGACGCTGACAGAGATGTGTGTGTGTGTGTGTGTGTGTGTGTGTGTGAGAGAGAGAGAGAGAGAGAGAGAGAGAATGGAGTACATTCAGGACTGAAACAGAAGGAGCCGTGTGTGTGTCTGTGTGTATGAAAGGAAACTGTGTGCTCCTGTCACCCCCAGGCTAAGAAAGGATTGTTCTGAGCTCAAAGACATATTTTGAGTGAACAATAAGCCCTCAGCTCTGCTCATACAGATGTGTGTGCCATAACTAACGTTTTTGTTCTACCAACGCTCCACAATCATGCATTTCTGTACTGGTACTGCATGACAATTATCAATGCAGAGAGAAATGGTGGTGATCTGGGTCAGTAAATATTTAAGGTCAGTGCTGAGGTAGGGAGGAGATGGGGGTGGGGTGGGGTCTGCAGTGCTATTGTTGCTCTAATGGCATAGTTTGTAAGCCGGTTTAATTAACCAGAAATACATGCAGACATCGTGTTTTTATTATTCATCTCAGACCTGTGCAAGTGAAGCATTAACATTTTATCTGCACCTGCTCTCACTCTGTTTAATACACCCGAGTAAAAACCTGCTTGTTTTTGTTGTAGAAGACAAGAAACCATAAGAACAGGGGGGGGGAAATCATCATAATGTTCCAGTGCCCAAGTTTAAATCCCCTGGATTATGAAGAGCCGCTTGTCATGGCTGCAGAGGCTAACAAATGGCTTAATACTCGCTTCAGCGCTCAGCGAGACAATAAAAAATACTTTGTTTCTTTGTCATTTTGTCATACACTGCCTCCACTGATGTTTCAGAAAAGTCTTAAAGTGAGTGTCCATGTTCAAACAATCCCAAATAAACAGTGTAAGAAAGACACTGTAGAAAAAAGCTTATTTGTAGGAACCTAACACAAAACCCTGGAAATATCAGAAGCTATTAGGATGCTAGGAGCTACGTTAGGAGTGGCGCACATCAGGGTATGTTATTACAGGAAAAGAATCCAACCACAGATGCGGTGTGATGCTTTTATTCATTTATCCATTCATTCATTTGCTAAACCACTAGCTGGGAGGCTGGAGCCTATCTTAGTCGACTTTGGGCAAAGGCGGGGTACACCCTGAACGGCTTGCCAGTCTATCGCAGGGTCAACACACAGCCGGGGGTCAAATTGGAACAGCCTCTTAGCCCAGTGTGCATGACTTTGTACTATGGGAGGAAACTGGAGTACCCCAAAGAAAGCCACGCAAGCATGGGAGAACATGCAAACTCCACACAGTAACGGCCTCACCGAGTCCAGGACGTGAACCCAGCATCATCTTGTTGTGAAGCGGACGCGGTAAGCACTTCGCCACCTTTCCGCCCAGAGTTACTATTTTCGTTGTGGAATTGATTAATTTTCCAATTACGAAGTGAAGTCCAAAAGTGTCATATTCCTCTTCTCTTTCATTCATTCGTTCATTCATTCTCTAAGCTGCTTAATCCTAATTAGGGTCACATCTTATCTGATGCTGGGCGAGGGTGGGGTACACCCTGAATGGCTTAACCAGACCATTGCAGGGCCATTTGCACTCACTCTCACACCTAGGGGTGATTTGGAACAGCCTACTGTGCATGTTTTTGGACTGTGGGAGGAAACCGGAGTACCCAGAGGAAACCCACGCAAGCACGGTGAGAACACCACCATTCCGCCCAGAGTTACTTTTGTCATTGTTTATTAAATTGATAGATTTTTCAATAATGAAAAGAAGTCCAAAAGTGTCACATTCGTCTTTTCTACAACTTCAATTTGTCAACAGTTCCTTCATTTTGAGGGTTTTTTGGAGTTCATAATAATCAAAAACTAGCCTTCATTCTCCAGCATTGATTGCAATTTTGTGCAGAAATAAACACTTCCTGCTGAGCTTCAAGAGATGTGATGGAAGATGGCTCATGATTAACAGCCTGGAATATTTGTGAGTGTGTTAATAAAGTATTTGAGAATCTGTAGGGTATTAGGGGAGGTTGTTTAAAAAGGGAACATGAATGTGAGAATTTTTACCATGAACAACCTGACACCTTTTTATTTACAGTAATAAGCCCTTAAAGTTTGGCAGTTATCAATAATGACACATACAGAGTGAGAATATCAGCTCTTTTTCTGCAGTATGACATTCTGAAGATTCTGGAAAAGGGATCCGAGGGCATGTTTTAGGGAAATATTGAGCAGAGTCAGAGCTGAACTTGTAGATACAGTGTTTCATTGGGGAGTAGCTGGAGCGAAAGATCTGGGACACTCATGGAACCTTGTAGAGCCTCAGAATTTGAAGAGGTCCCCGAAGCGCTAAGGTGAGGCAGCGATCAGGCTCGTTTGTTGTGCGGCTGTATCTGCAGAACTACAGATTCTACAGTGGGTAGAACATCAGCTTCTGGTCTAATCCATGTAGTGTTTCACTGACAGAATGAAATACCTGTTTCTCAGCAAACTAAACTACTACAGCACCCAGTCTGCATGTAACAGGTAGTGATGCCACATCAGGCATGATAGTACAGGATGCACGACTGTATCCACATCAAATTCGCTTCAGATCAATTTTATCAAGATTCTAGGACTTTCGTCTCGATAGTTTCCCATCCGAAACTGCAGAATCAAATCAGTGTGTTCACACTACTAATCTCATAGTTTAGCATTGCTTGTTTCCACGCTTTGCCCATATATGTACCTAGTAGGTTTTCTCTTAATTCGATGCTCGAGAATCCAGCAAGGCCCATTGTGCTACCGCAGAATCACATTAGCATTCGTTAAATGCAGAGTTGTCAGTTGTAGGATCAAAGGTAGCAAAGGTTTCCATTTTACCAGATGGAAAAAAAATTGAAATGTTTTATGCATTTTTTTAATTAATTCATTCAGTCATACATTTGCCGAACCGCTTAAACCCTGCTAGTGTCTCAGGGAGGCAGGAGCCCCCTTCTGGATGAAGGCGGGGTACACCCTGAACAGCTCGCTAATCTGTCGCAGGTTCAACACACAATCGTTTAGACTCTCACCTAGCACTGGCACAGGAGGAAACCTGTGCAAGCATTGGGAGAACACGCAAACTCCACCCAAAAACACCCTTCTCGAGCCTGGGACTTAAACCCAGGACCTTCCTGGTGTAAGATGGACATGCTAAGATCGAAATACTTTTAGTAAATCATTTTTATTGTGACACAGTGACACGAGCCAGTCCCAGCTTCCTGTGAGTCCATGTATGTTTAAGAGGGCAGCAGTTTCCTCCACATGTATAACACCGCATTGTGATGCACTATGAGTAGCATGTCGCGGACTTCATCTGTCTCGCTGTTTGGTGGTACTTGGCAGGTGACCAAAACTGAACCAGAAAATTAGAGAGAAAATATCCACCAGGATGACCCTGAGATAACAATCTGACTAAATGTAGCGACCCTATCCCTTAGTCGTACCTTGACTTCAAAAGTCAACCGATTGATTCCAGGGCATTATGGGGTGGAAGGCCATTTCTTTTATTCTGATCAGATGAGAATTCCAGTTAACTCTGGCTAAACCATTAGCTGTACTTTAAAGGCTATAAAGTAAGAGCTTCAGCGCTGAGTTCCATTGGGAAGTATGACTTTTCTTATAAAACACCAACGTCTCAGGCAGCTCTAAGGATTTTGCTGCTTTTCATGTGTAGGTGGTGTAAGGGTTTCAGAAGGTAAATTTACTTAATACTCCAAGGCTTAAGGGATCTTTTAGAAAGCACAAATCACCACTACAAAAAAGAGAAGCTCATCACTCAAGGACGTCTCACGCTTGTTCTCATGCAGAGTGTTTTAGTTCTATTATTTTATTCATCTTTGGCCTTTTTTCTTTCAAAATGTCTAAAGAATTATATCATGTAATGTTTTTGACACCAAATTGTCCTTAATAAGAACAGTATTGAGTACTAATACCCACGCTCTCAAGATACCTTTCCTCCACTGACTAATCCAAAGATGTTAAAGAAATTTTGCTTCATCAGTGGATTTCTGAACCGGCCCTCTCTATATCAGTTGAGTCAGTTTCCTATTTCTAAGCATGCGCTTCCATATGAAACTTTCATTTCATGTCAAGAGTTTATAACCATCAACAGAGAGGCTAAATCATAATGTGGGTGGTCTTATAAATGGTTTCAGTGGAAATCAGGATACATAACAACAACAACAAAAATGCATGAGTGGGAAGTGTCCAAAATATTCCACTCTTAGATTGTATAGAAGAAAACCGTAGAAGCACGGTCTTGCATACTACATAGAATTCAATGCTAATAGTTTTAAAAAGGAAAGTCTTTATTCATGTATTAATTATCTGTACTGCTGATTCATCAGGGTCGTGAAAGGAAGCTGGAGTCAATCCCAGCTGACGTTGGGTGAGAAGCAGGATACACTCTGAACAGATCACACATCTATTGCAGCTGTAACAAAGATGAAGGAAAAAAAATCACATCTATGGGCATTTTAGAGTAGCCAGCTGACCTTTGCACTGTAGGAGGGAACCAGAGCAACTTACAGAAGTGCTTTAAAGTCATTATCAGTGAATATATTCTTATACTGGTTTGTCGGGACACAGACTAAGTATACCATTAGTCAAAAACTCGGTGGATAGGTGTTGTGTGCAGGTTTTTATTTTTTTTGTGTGTGTGTCTAAAAAAACATAGTGCTAGTCTAAGTACTGCCGAAAAAGGTAGGCTTGCAGCCGTCGTTTGAAGATACCCAGAGACTCAGCTGTCCGAACAGAACAGAGAAGAGTTTAGATGCATTTCTCCCTTGACCCTTGGTAGAAGAAGGGACCAGTCTAGCAGTGCTAGAGGATCTGAGAGAACATGGTGCTGTGCGGGGTGTGATAAGTGCTTTGAGGTAGGAGGGTGCAGGTCCATTTTTGGCTTTGTAGGCAAGCATTA